>CM038218.1:144233873-144583873 GCA_021442155.1 Cymbidium sinense | reverse complement strand
TAATGTGGTGCCACATCATTAATGAAAAAAAAGATTACCTTGATGAATATAAAGGAAGCATGAGCTACATATTAAAATAGGTTTGCATGCTAGAGCTAATCATGACTTTATAGTTGAACCAAAAGGATTAGCAAGTTCATGTAGCATTACATTTTACATGCACACACCATATAAACATGCATCATATTTTGCATCCTCTCAGTTTAAAAAAAAAAGATTAAACAAGCAAAAAATTCTTTTATTTCATGCTAAATATCAAATACTACTCATATATTTCATATGAGCATATAACATACATGTACACTTGTAGAACACATATGAATATTGAATATAGATGGCTACTTAAAATTAGTATTCCACATTATAGTACCATCATATTTTTTTTATTAATGAACCTACGATAGTTTGAGTTCCAAAAATCAAAACATTGTATATTTGAATACGTATGCCTTCATAATAAAAATGGTAGAGTTATGTAGTACCTAGATGGTAGGTTATCTAGACCTGTGCTAGAGATAAAATAAAAATCATAAAAATTGAGTCTAGTGGAAGACAAATAGTTATTCTTGGTGACAGTGGTACAAAAAGTGACCAATATCAGTGATGTTTGTAAGATAAATTATTCTATAATTAAAAAGGATTTTCAAGTTGATGACTGAAAACATAACTTAGTATAAATCAATTATGTCATAATGGTTTTAACATTAATTTTTATCTAATACTTATTTATTTAAATTAAAGAGAAAAAAAATACTATGAAAGGGCTTAAATTGAATAATGTTTAGTAGTATAGTTTGTTTTTGAAAAGCAAAGGAATTTTATTGATTACTATGAAATACAAGTAATCCTAAAATTAAAACAAAGAAATAGCCATAAGTGTTTGCTTCTTAGAAGATGGCTCTTGTTCTTGCCAATTTTTCTCTCCCTTTCTAGGGTTCTACTGTTCCATGGCTTCTAGAGCTACTGTTCCACTGCATCCTTCAGTACTATTCCATTGCCACCTAATTACTGTTACATTGCTAATGTTTTTATTGTTCTTTTGCTAGTATGGAAGGTCTTTCCTATGATGGTGCTCTCTCAAACAACACCCCCTCTAATGATTCATCTAACCCATCCATTAAACTTCTTTTTCCACAAGTTTACCATGACAAATTCAATGAGGGTAATGAAGCTGACTTTATTAAGAAAAAATGGGAAACTCGCCCTTTTCCTTCTGAATTTAAGTCTGCAATCCTTACTGAACCTCTTCGCTTTACTCTAGTTGGTAAGTTAACTTGTAAACATCCCAAAATGGACACATTCTGCAAGCATTTTGATGAGCTCAAGCTTTTGGGTGATTGGAGTGTGGACTGCTCGATGGTTGGCACATAACTATCTTGTTTAATAAGCAGGAAGATTATGCAAGGCTCTTCTCCAAAAGCTTTGTCATATTGATAACATCCCCATAAAGATCCTCAAGTGGACTCCTTCATTTTATTATAGCATTGAACCTCCTATTGTTCCTATTTGGCTAAAATTTCCTAACTTGAAACTTCATCTATTCAATAAGAAAATCTTATACTCTCTTGCAACCACCTTTGGTCAACCACTCAAACTTGACTTGCGAACATTCAACGCACTCGCTATGGTTCTTATCAAGATGGATATGACCTCCCCTCATGTTGATGAAATCTGGATTGGTTTTCCCATAAATGGTTATTGACAACAACTTGTGATAGAGTAAAAACCTCAATACTGTCCTAAGTGTAGGATTTTTGGGCACCTCTTAGATAACTATTATGTAGCTAATCTTAAGTTAAGAACAAAGAAATTACCTTTTATTGGAACTAAAGAGGTTTAAGTTGATTCCCAATTGAAAAATTCTGGACCATCCATAGAACCTATCATCTTAGTTGAACCAACAACTATTCCAATGAATAAGGAACTAGATACAAGGAGGGAAGAACCAACTATAATCAATAAAACTGGCAACACTGAATAATACACTGATGTTTCTGTCCATAGTGCTATTTCTAGTCTCAATCCAGTCCTAACTGATTACCAAGATCATCATCTTGAGGTCACCACTCAAGCAACAAAACTATAGACTCCAATGAAAGATGTCCCAACACACCAGCCTGATATTACCCAGCTAGAAGAAGTATTCTCACCAACCATTCAACATCAGTCCACCATTCAGAATGATTTTGATAGTGTATTCCAGAACATCCAAGATGAATGACTCATTCATAAATCCAAGATAAATAAACACAAGGGCATAAGGGAGTTAAAATATGTAATTCCAAATGTAACTAATGCTTTGGGGAATTCATCTAAAATAAGTATTTTGGCTAATTGGGATGACAGACATGATATAATAGCTACTAGAGCCACTGAAGGCACTAAATACTCCAATGTCTAATCTATTGCTTTGGAATATTAGAGGTCTTGCTGATAAAGATTCCTCTAATAGGCTTTTGAGTCATATTAGGACTCACAAATTACACATCTTTGTAATCCTAGAACCACTCATCCATCGACAAAACTTGTACAAATTAAGAAGAAAGTTTAGAAGATTTAATATTCTTCCTAATTGCAACCACAAAATTCTATTTTCCTGGAATCATCCATTCAAAATTGAGTTGCTTGTCGATGACCCCCAATTCTTACATCTTCAAGTCAATTATTGTAACTGCTCAATCTAGGCCACTATTGTATATGCAACTTGCATAAGGAAATCCCGAAAAACTTTATGGACTAACCTCATTGGTTTTGGCCAAGGATCCAATTCTACATGGCTGGTTGGTGGTGATTTTAACATGATCACCATTGCTTTGGAGAAAAGAGGGGGAAGGAAGCCTAATGATTATGTTATGATTACATTGAGGAAGCATAGCTTTTTAAACTTGGTTTCAATGGGAATCCGTTCACTTGGAATAGCAGCAAGGTCCACGAACACCTTGACTGAATTCTCCTTAACACTAACTTGTTCACTCAATTCCATCATACTACTGTACAACACCTTTCCTGGACTTGCTCTAACCATGCTCCTCTACTTGTTATAATTCAATAAATTCAGAGGCTTGCCTACCATAGTTTTAGATTTTTGAACATGTGGACTAAACATTGTGGTGTTTACTTTTGGATGTACAGGGTCGACACCAAGCAGATAGTAGGGGGTACTTATTAAATTGATCGGGTATGACATTGGGATATGATGTGCTATCTTGAAAGATAGAACATCACCCTACAATGGACATAGTCACCTAATAAGGACTCATAAGGCATGATGGGTCTTCATACGTACTAGAGATTCTTCCCCTACTTTACATGGAAAAGTAAAACAGGGTTTATTTTAGGCCAGGTTCTTAAGTTCCCTATGGAGGCAAGCCTCCATAGTTAATTACATCCTAAGAAATGAGATTTTCTAAGAACACTTTCGATTAAAGTAGTAAATCATTATCTCCAAAGATCTCAAGGTTAAGACTATCAAAGGATTGGTTATTTTGGAAAATCAAGTGGGATTGCTCAATTATAAGACCTATTTTAGAATGCAAAGGAAAATAAGCAAGAAATTCTCATGATACTAGGAAGCCTAGTGAGCATTCCAACATATCCTATGGTGAGGATTTATATATTTTAATGAGGGTTTATTTATTGGAGTTAAAATTTTATTAGACTGCTAGGGCTTATAATACATCAACACAAGATTATGAAAATGCATAAGACGTGAGGATTTATGCTTGTAGCCCGAAGGAAACTAGCAACCTCAGATCCAATATCTAGGGAGCTTTAGCACAAGCTAAAGCACAAGCTAATTCTAAGGGAAAGGGGACATAAGGGTCTATTCCACAAGAGAAGATAGAGCCGTCTGACTCTTTTTGACTTACAACTGCCTAGAGTGGCCGCTAGTTAACACCTCCTATGATTCAAAATCATGTAGACCGGTCTTATAAAATTGTGAGATGGTTTAAGCTTATTATTTAATTGAAAAGAGACTGAAGTCCTAAACCCACTCCTTAAGAGATTAGAGCATGAGTGGTATGAGCACATGACATAGTCTAAAAATGCAACATATTTATAATTTTTATTTCATTTTGACACAATATTTTGACAAAGGCTTTGGAATATTTATGCTAAATGCCAAATCAAAAGAGAAAGAGGTCGGAGCTCCATCATGAGGGGTTGCTCTCATAGGTAAACCGATCCCTATAATGCAATAATGGATGCCCTCATTTAGCAAGATTGATTCAAGATGGTATGCATGATAATAGACATACACCATATAGCTACGAGGTTGCTAAATATTTTAATTATCTTTATTAGAGCCTAAGCTTTATGGTGAGATTGTGCATTATTTTAAAATTTGGTTATGAGTTAGTAATTGGATAGAAAAATTAATTTTATCCTAAGAGCCTACCGCATTAAGGCCACACATACAATCATCAAACATGAAGAAACTATGAAAAGGATGCAGCTTGATGCGTAATCTAAATATAACAACAAATATTTTATAGACTACCACAAAAGAATAAGAGGTTTGCTGGGTACCACCGCACCTTGAAAAGAGAAAAGATAGAACAGCTCTACCGTTATACAACCCAGAATATAAAAGAATAATTATAATTAAAAATAGCATACAAGCTATGGGGGTCTTCACTTCTTCATTTCTTCATGTCCTCCTTCACTTCCTTTGATTTGATTTGCTCCAATAGGCACATAGGGCACCTAAGGATTAAGCCTTATGGCAACTGCTCATCCTAATCTCCCATAACACTAATCCTAATTCTTTTTGCAAAATTATATTTTTTTGGAAAAGTAAATCTGACTACACCTATAAAATAGAGGTTAGCTAAACATACATGCATTCCCAAGCAGTTATATTTTATAATTTGGACTTAGCACCCTACACATGGGTAACCAATCCCACTTGTCCTAATGTGGATTATACTTAGGAGCTTAAGCAACTTGTAAGCAAAGAATTTAAATTTATTTTAAGTAACCCCTTAAGCAAATAACCTTGCAAAAAAAAAAACATACATAAATGTATTTCACATTTCATCACATACATTCTATGGACTATTGCTTAAAAGATGATTACTAAAATTAAAGGTTTAACATTTCAATTATTTAGATGGTCAATTTTGATTTATGCTTTTGATTTATGTTTCATTTGTTTCATTTTAAATGTTATTTAAAGAGGAGAAAGAGGCTTGCCCTCTTTCATCCTTAAGCCACTTTTGAAAGCACATTAATTTGGTTTCTTTTAAGTGAATGGTTCATTAAATATCTTAATCTAAGTTTTAAATAATCCTATTCAATATGAAAGGCATCCTAAGATAAATGTAGTTTGATTACTATCAGATAGCACATGCTGAACCATTCCTTCTCATCACTTATTAACATGCATATGATTTAATCCTTAGCATACCTATACATACAACATATATTTTTGGCACACTTAAATGATGGATGAATGCATATATTTAGAATTTATATTTTGTTTGATTGAACTATTTATTCATGTGAATTATTGCTTTATCCATATTCTAATACAAAAATGCATAAGAATGAAATTAAATAAGTACATGCCTTTGTTAACTAGGGAAGTGAGATAATCAAATGACCTCCTTGGGGCTATTTAAAGTCCCGTATTCTCGGGATGTCTGGACTATACACTTATTGTCATTCAAACACATGCAGATCTATATATGAATTATAAGAAAGAGAGCACTACCTTTATATGTAATACATTTTAGATATTTAAATGGCTATGGATATATGCATTTTTAATAGAAAAGAGGATTATCATTCTTTAATCAAACACACATACATATATAAAAGATGTAAGCAAGTACGTGCCATTATTAATGAGGGAAGTGAGATAATCAAATGACCTTCTTGGGGCTACTTAAAGCCTCATATTCCCAAGATGTCTAGACTATATACTTGCTATCTTAAATATATACACATGTATACATAATTAGAAGAATGAAAATTATGCAAAAGATTGTATTTTATTTAGTTAGATTATTTATACACACAAATTAAAGCTCTATCTAAATTCTAATACAAATATACATAGAAATGAAACCAAATAGGTACGTGCCTTTGTTAACTAGGGAATTGAGGTAATCAAATGACCTCCTTGGAGTTACTTAAAGTCTCGTATTCACAGGATGTCCAGACTATATACCCATTATCATTCAAACCTATATAAATTCATATATGAATATAAGAAAGAGAGCTTTTCATTCATGTACTTAAGTTATAAACACATGCAAGTCCTATATATTTATAACTACCATCACTCCAAACATTGTTATCAATTTATAAACTTTGTAAAAATATATTGTATTTAAATTTAATAGTGATAATAGCCACACATATAATAAGTTAAGCCAACACATGTAAGCTTACACAAATAAATTCCATTTGATTCATTTATATTTGAAAAGATGAATGCATGAAACCACATAACATACAACATTTAAAGTGATTGGAAAGGAATAACAAACCATAAACATGTGATTCATTTAACTACACTAATTTCTAAGGACAACCACTTCAAATAAAATTACTTAAAGAAAATCAAAGCTTCTTGTTAATTTGATTTTGGATTTGGATTGAACTTAAAGAAGAGAGGTTATCAATTATTTTTTTAATCCCATTCCTAAGTTGGTAATCATAATTGGTTTAAGGAAAAATAATTAGCTAGATTTAATAATTAATTAAGTTGGATCATTAGTTACATCACTTAATTACCCTTTCCTATGCTTCTTTAATTTGATTAATCATTTAATCATGAGCCACAATTGACATGAACATGTGAGGAAATAGAATTGCAATGCTCCTAAAGGACCTAATGCAATTGGCTCATAATTAAAGATTAATTAAGCTAAAGAATCTAATTAAGTACTTTTATGATTCTCCCACATTTATGGGTTAATCGAAATTTCCTTAAGGGTATTTATGTTATTGAACACATAAAGAGAAACCCTTAGTTTCATTGATAATTATTTGAAGTGATTATAGTTTTAATTTGATTGATTTTATTAATTACCTAATTAATTAATCTCTTAATCAAGCTTCACATCATTCAACTCTCTTTAATAAAATAAATTTGGGAAAATAATTAGGAAATGGGTCCAAATCACACTCCCTCATCCTATCATTGTTAATCAATGATTAATGAGCTTTAATTAATTAATTTTTACTATTTAGAATATTAATTAATCATTAATTTAATTAAGAGAGTGACTAAGATTTAAATTATCAATTCCCCTAATCCTCTAGATAATAAATCCCAATAAAATCATGGGAGGCAGATGCCATCCCATTAAACAAATGAGCCAAGTTTGGGATTAATTGGCCAGGTAATTAAGGCTTAAATAAGATAATTAAATGAGCATTCAAACCTTAATTAAGCCTTAATCCCTATTCAAAATAAAATGAAAACATTTTTGGTAAAATTTCCTCTATTTTACCTTCCCAATGAGTGTTTATTTGCATTATTTTTGAATTTTCTATAATTAATTATGATTTTTCAAAGTTTCAACCATTAAAATGGATTATTAACCCTTAATTAAGCCTAATCCCATCAATGCCATGTAGACCGTTGACGTGATAACACTTTCCATGTGGCATCACGGGATTGACTATTTAAATCGTCTAACCCCGGATTGACGTGGCGGTGGCGGACGCGCTTTCATCCCCGCCATTCGATCTAAGATTAGATGGTGGGGATTAATCTTGCAATTCCTATGGAATAAATCAATATTAAATCTAGTGAATAATCATGCCCATTTGTTCCAATTATGCAAAATGGATGGTGGATGATCCATCATCCCCCGAGCAATGGAAGATGGACACTATCCGCCTTCCCCTATGTAATTTGAGCTCCCTGGAGCTCATGAGATTCCAGAATTTATCCAAAATGTTCAGTGGAGTGATCTAGAAAGATCTAATGGTGGGAGTCGCATGATAATAAGATTTTCTTTAAAAAGGCCTAAAAAATTACAAATTGCTCGATTTGTTAGAATTTACCTCACTGGAGCTTCAGACCGGTGGCTTATTGATCGAGTAGCTTCACCTTGAAGAGGCAAAGCCCTGCTAAGAAGATGGCACATTGACTCCTCACCGATAGCTTTATGGACCAACTATCATAGAAAAACTCATCCGAGTTTGGCTTTAGGTGGTCTTTGGTACTCGAATCACCCAAGAGAAGGTTTATTTCACCTCTCCGAAGCTTGGTGAACATGTGGGTGAAGTTAATCTTGGATTGGTTGGGATTTGGTGGGAGTTGAGCCTTTCCCTATTTTAGGCAGGCACAATTTTGTCATTGCCGGTGATAGGATGGCTTGGGAAGCTTGGGAAATCACTCTAGTGGCTCGTCTCAAGTAATTAGGGCTCTTCAAATGCTTAGTGTGTCAAATTGGATCGAATTGAAGGGGGTATACCCCCTCCTCCTTAAGATCAGATGACCTTGATTGGGTTTGCCATTTTCAGGTCCCACCACTACGAGGGAGGGAGCTTAGGAGGCTGGAGTGGAGGGAGGTTTTGAGTTGGTGCCTTGGCTTGTCTCCATCTCTTTTGGATAAGATAATGAGGAGAGGTTGGTTAACTCACCTCCTCTTAACCAAGGGCTGACTTAGCCCCTTTGGGTCAGGTTATCCACATAGCCAGGGGTTCATTTTGAATTTTGGGTTGGCTGTCAAGTGCAAAGGAGGGTTATTGACTACCTAAATTTGGATTTTGTCCTATATGGGAGGTTTTACCCATTGGGTAATAGGTCAATTCAGGTCCAAATTGGGTTGTGTTTGATTTAGGTTGACCCAATGTGACCCAAAAATGGGTCATGCCTAATTTCAAGGGTTTGGGATTTGTTTGGATGGGTTTGGCTCAATTTCATCCATGTAGGTCAAATTAGGCTAAGTTAGGTTAAGTTGACCAATTGGTTAAATTGGGTCAAATAAAGGGTTGAGTCAAGTTCAAATGAGTATTTGGAATATTTTGGTTAGATTGGTTGAGTTTAATTTGGCTTGGATTTGGATTTGACCCATTTGAGTTCATACGGTCAAATAGGTCAAGTTGAGCAATTTGGCCAAATTGGCTAAATTGGCTTGGGTTAGGCATTGGTTCATGTTGAATTGTTCATTTGAAGATGATTGTAGACTTTAATTTGAATGAATTTCAATTTAGGAATGATTTAGAATAAATTGACCCTTGAGGTCAATTTGGGCTAATTAGGTAAATTGGGTTCAATTGGTCAAATTGGGTTCAATCAAGTCTTTGATGATGGTCAATAATTAATTTTAAATGGATTTGAGTCATTGGTTGCAATCAATTTGGGTTAGGTTTTGATTTGACCCAATTTGGCCATTTAGGTTAAATTAGGTCAACTTGGGTCAAAATGGCCAATTGGGTTTGGTTTGGCTCAATTGATGGTCAAGTCTTGTTCAAGGATTGATTTTAGGTTGGTATGAATCATTAATTTCAATTGATTTGGCTTAAAATGAGATTTGGTTCATTTGGCTCATGTAGGTTAATTGGGTTAATTTTGTCAAATGACCAAATTGATTTGGTTTGACCTAAGTGATGGCAATTAATCAATCAAGGATGATCGGTAATCATCATAGGAGGTTTTGGATGAGTTGCTTCAATCTAATTTAAGTTGGATTGGAGTTTGGTTCAAATAGGTCCTTTAGGTCACTTTGGGTCTAGTGAACCTAAATGGGTTAATTGGCTTAATTTTGGGTTTAACTGAGTTGAGTTGAGTTTAGATATTAATTTGGGATTGGTTTATGGAATTAATTGCATTGGGTTTGTTAATTGGTTTTTGACTTATTTGAATATTTTGGGTCAAACGGGTTAGGTTAGGTTGATTGAATTGGTTTTGGCTTGATTTATTTTGATTGTAATTTTTTTGGTAGAGCTTGGGATGATGATTGAAGGATTCAATTAATTTTTGAGAAAATTAATTAATTTTGGTTTGGATTGAAGGAAATTTTGGCTAAGCCCATAGGATTAAATCATGGGTTAAAGTTTAGATCATTTGGATTTGATTTTGGTTTAGAGTTTGGATATAATTGGGATTCTATTGGATTTGGTTGTATTGAATTAAGGTTCGATTTTGGCTAAGGAGGTAGGCCTAGGTTTGGTTAGGCTATAGGCCAGGTAGGTTTCCCTAGGTCTTGACACATAGCCTAATCCTATGGCTAATCCTTCTAAGTCTCTAGGCTTGGGTTAAGTGTTCACTTAGTCATGAGAAGTGTCTTAGGATTAAGGAACTCTTAGTGTCTAGAAGACTTCTAGATCTATGATGAGAAGATTAATCCTCACTCCAAAAGTGAGGTCAATAAACACCCTCAATTTATTGAATGTCTTCAAGAAGCTTGGCAAACTAAAGTTAGTGACACTTGGAGTAGATTTTGGTCACTTCATAAAAGCCTAACTAAAGCAATCAAGAAATGGAGTTGGGATGTCATTGGTAACATTCACAAATAGATTGACTTTCAAGAACAAAGGGTAATTAGTCTTGAGAACACTTGCATTGCCAATTCAACCAAGAATAATGAGGAACAGCTCTACCAGGCATGACTCACCTTAAGAAAATTGATTGATATGGAAGAAGACTTCTTGGCACAAAGGAATGTGGTTACCAACCTTAAAGAAAGAGATAGGAATACTAAATATTATCATGTATGCATAAAAAAGAGAAGGGAATTGAAAACCATTACAAACATTAAAAGTCAGCAAGGCTAGTGTGGTGTTTATTTTCAGATGGTTCATGTGGACACCACACAGATCATAGGGGGTACTTATTGAAGTGATCGGGTATGACATTAAGATATGATGTACTATCTCAAAAGATGGAAACATCACCATACAATGGACCTAATCACCTAATAATGACTTTTAAGGTATGATGTGTCTTCAAATATACCAGAGATCTTTCCCCTATATATGAAAAAGTAAGTAGGGTTTATTTTATGCTAGGTTCTTTAGTTCACTATGGAGGCAAGCCTCTATAGTTAATGACATTATAGGGAATAGAATTTCTTACAAAAACTCTTGATCTAAGTAGTCAATCATTATCTCCAATGATTTCAAAGTTAAGATCATCAGAGGATTGGTAATTTTAGAAGATCAAGTGGGATTATTCAGTTGGAAGGTTTATTTTAAATTCAAAGGAAAATAAGCAGGAGAACTTATAATATTAGAAATCCTAGTAAGTACTCTAATTTATCTTATGTTGAGGCTTTATATATTTGAAAGAGAGGGGATTTATTTTAATTTGAACTAGAGTTTTATTAGAATGCTAAGGCTTGTAATCCATCAACATAAGATTATGGAAATACCTAAGAGGTGAAGATTTATGGTTGTAGTCTAAGGGAAATAAGCAATCTCGGATATTAAATCTAGGGAGCTCTAGCATAAGCTAGAGCATGACCTAAATCTAAATGGAAGGGGGACATAAGGGTCTACCTCCACAAGAGAGTGTAAACTGTCCGACTCTTCTAGACTCACAACCACCTAAAGTGGCCGCTAGCTAACACCTCCTATGCCTTAAATCCATGTAGGCTGGTCTTATGAAATTGCAAGATGGCTAGGCTTGTGAAGGAGATTAGAATCCTAAACTCACTCTTTAAGAGACTAGGGCATGATTGGCATGAAATTATGACTTAGTCTAAAAATGCAAACTTTTACAATTTTTAAATTATTTTGACACATTCATTTAGATAAAGGCTTTGGGATATTTTATGCCTAAATGCATGATGAAATTTGGTTATTGGCCAAATCAACAGAGAAAGAGGGTAAAGCTCCATCATAAGGGGTTGCTTTCATAGGTCAAGCAGTCCATAAAGTGTTGAAATGGAGGCTCTTATTTTTACAAGAATGGTATATTATGACATGCATGATGTTAGACATACAACATATAGCTAAGGGGGTTGCCCAATTTTTTAGTTATCTTGATTACAACCTATGCTTTAAAATGAGGTTAAATTTTTTTTAAATTTTAGTTATGAGTTATTAATTGGGTAAAAAAAGTAATTTTTTCCTAAGAGCCTACCACATCAGGACACACATTCAAACATCAATCACTAAGAAACTATGAAAATCATGATGTTATAATGTGCAAACTAAACACAACAATAATCATTTTTATAGACTACTTTGAAAGAATAAGAGGCCGATGCGGCCGGGCATCGTCATACACCTCAAAAAAAGAGAAAAATGGGTCGCTGAGCTCTACCCTTATACAACCCAAAATTATAAAATAATATTACAATTTAGAATTGAATACATGCTATGGGGGTCTTCATTCTTCATTTCTTCTTTCTTATTTATTCCTTCTTCTGATTTGATTTGCTCTAAGGCATCACATGACACCCTAGGACTAAGACTTCTAGGCACTACTCATCCTAATCCCCATAGCACTAATCCCAATTCCTATTAAAATTATTTTTATGGAAAACTAAATCTAACTACACCTATAAAATAGATATTAGCTAAATATACATACAATGCCAAACAGTTATATTTCATAAATTAGACTTAGCACCTTGCACATGGGTAATCAAGCCCACCCATCCTAATATGTATAAGGCTTAAGAGGCATAAACATCCTGCAAGTAGAACATTTATATTTATTTTTGAGTGGCTCCTTAAGCACAATTCCCTACAAAAAAATAATATTAGGCTACCAACGGTATAACATCCAGTCTACGATCCACATTCCTAACATTCAGTCTAAAACATTACATCATAAAACAAAAACAAAGTTAACATGAGGGATGGTTTCATTTCAAGTTGTTTAGGAGTTTGGTTAGTTTAAATTTAAATTTTATTTTATTTGATTTGATTTACACTTAGCATCTAAGTGCTTTAAAAAGAAGAAAGAGGCTTGATTGTCAGAGCTAGGGGAAGGTATGGGTGAAGTTAATTTTAAAATGGTGTAGGTTAAGTGAGGTTGGATGAAGATAGGCTCTGTCCTATTTTAGGCTCAGGAAACTTGGGGAAAGCCCCAGGGAGTTCATTTCGACTCTCTCATGCTCATGGAATGCTTTGATATGTGTGAGAGTGAGTTGGGGAGGAGTATGCCCTCCTCCCCCTCAAACTTGACAACTTGGATTGGCTCTACCTTGTGACGCATGGGTGCGTGAGGGATGTCAGAGAGGTGCTGATGTGGCTCAATTTGAGTGGGTGAGTGAAGGGAGGAAGGTTGCCATAGCTGAGGAAGAGTTCTCTTGGTTTCCTAGGTGTGCCAATGGGAGGTGGTGGGTTAGCTCACCTCACTTGACCTATGGTTGACCCAACCAGCCTTAGGTTAGGTTATCCATAGGGTCAAGGGTCTAAACTAAGCTAATGGTAGCTGCCAAGTGCAAAGGAGAGGGTTTGACCACCCAAAAATTAATTTTATCCTATGTGGAGTGCTTTACCCAATGGGTAATGAGTCAATTCAGGTTTGATTTAGGCTGACCCATGGTGACCCAAGGAAGGGTCATGCCAAGTTTGATTGGGTTTGGAGTGGGTTTGGTTAGGTTTGACTCAATTTGACCCATGTAGGTCAAATTGGGCTAGGATGGGTTAGGTTGACCCATGGGTCAAATTGGTCAAACCATGGGTTGAGACATATTCTAATGATGATTTGGAATGTTTTTGTTCAATTAGCTTGGCTTGATTTGGATTGGATTTGAATTTGACTCATATGGGTTCATATGGGTCAAATGGGCTAAGTTGATCAATTTGGTCAAATTATCCAAATTGGCTTGGGTTAGGTGTCAGTTTAGGTTTAATTGATCATTTGAAGATGATTGTAGATTTTTATTTCAATCAATTTTGATTTAGGAGTGATTTAGACCAATTTGACTTTAGGTCAATTTGGGCTAAATGGGTCAATTGGGTTGACTTGGTCAAATTGGGTTCAACCAAGAGTTTGATCATGTTCAATAATCAATTTGGGATGGGTTTGAGTCATTGGTTGCAATCAATTTGGCTTAAGATTTGATTTGGCCTAATTTGGCCTTTTAGGTCAAATTGGGTCAACTTGGGCCAAGAGGTCAATTGGACTTGGTTTGGCTCAATTGATGGTCAATTCATATTCAAGGATAAATTTACGATTGGTAGGTATCATTGGTTTCAATTGATTTAAATTGGAGGGGGATTTAGTTTAATTTGGTTCATGTAGGTTAATAGGGTTAACTTGGGTTAAGTGATTGAATTGAGTTGGTTTGACCTAATTGATTACAATTGATCAATCAAGGATGATCAATAATCAATATATGAGGTTTTGAATTCTTTGGTTCAATCTAATTTGGGTTGGATTGGAGTTTGGATCAAATGAGTCCTTTAGGTCACTTTGGGTCAAGTGAACCTAATGGGTCAATTGAATTGGTTTGGGGTTGATTGATGTCTTTGATTGCAATTGATTTGGGTTTAAATGAATTTTTGCTCATTTAGACATTTTAGGTTCAAATGGGCTAACTTGGGTTAATTGAATTGATTTTGGTCAATTGGCTTGATTGTAGCTTTTGGTAGAGTTTGGAATGAAGGTTTGAATTGTTGGAGTGCTTTTGTGAAAATCAATTGAATTAGGATAGAGTGAAGGAATTTTATTTAAGTTCATAAGATTGGCTTAAGGGATTAAGATGGATTTAGGTTATGGGTTTCAATCATTTGTCTTGGAATTTGGATATGAAATGGAATTCAATTGGGTTTGATCAAATTGATTTGAGGTTTGATATAAGGTTTGGATTTGGCTAAGGTGATAGGCATGAGTCTTGGGTTAGGCCATATGATAGGTAAGCTTCCTTAGATCGTAAGATATAGCCTAAACCTATGATGAGTCCTCCTAAGTCTCTAAGTTTGGATTTAATGTTCACTTAGTCACTAGAAGTGTCCTGTGACTAAGTAGATCCCAATGTCTAGAAGACACCTAGGTCTAAGATGGAAAGATTGAATCCTCACTCTAAAAGTGAGGTCAATAGCTGGTTAACTACAAAATACGATATCATTAATAATGGCATAAGGTTTTCCAAAAATATCTTTCAGGAAGTAGATATTCATTTAGAGCTCTTCAATAGTGACTTTTTCATCTCCAATAGAAATCATGCTAATCACCTAGATATGGCCAATATCCTTGATGAAAAGAAAATCTGGATTTTCCTTAACTCAATGAATGGAACCAAAGTTGCAGGACCTGATGGGTATACTGCACACTTCTACCAACATTATTGGGAATGGATTAAACAAGATATTATAAGATCCATACAAGCCTTCTTTCTAGGCAATGATATTCATAAAGTCTTTAGCTCCTCATCCATTACCCTCATACCCAAATCCCATAACAACTTCAAATGGGAGGATTTTTGGCCAATCAGTCTCTCTACCATCATCAGTAAACTAATAAGTAAAGTTATTGCTAGTCGAATACAACCAATCCTCTCATGCCTCATCCAAACTAACCAAACTGCATTCATTAAATGGAGGAATATAATTGATAATATCTTATTAGTCCAAGAGCTTACTCAAGACATTGCCAGGAATTGTAGAGGCGGCAACATGGTTATTAAGCTTGACATAAAGAAGGCATTTGATACCATAAATTGGTAATTTATATTGGTAACACTAAGAGCAAGATATTTCCAGGAAAGTTTCTATGAAATAGTATCTAGGCTTCTTTGCAACAATCATTATTCCATCCTTATCAATGGTGAATTCCATGGTTTTATCATGCTACTAGAGGAATAAAGCAAATTGATCTCCTCTCCCCATCCCTATTTATACTTGCCTTTGATTACATATTTAGACTTTTGGACATTGAACATGTTAATTCTCATGCTATTGTATACATATCCAAAGGAAATATTCCCATTACTCATTTGGCCTTTGGTGATGACCTTCTCCTTTTTTTCCATAGATCCAAGTGATCTATCAAAAGAGTTATGCAAACACTATCCACCTTTTGAGGAGAATTCAGGGTTGACATTTAACAGATCCAAATGCATGTTCATCATGGGAAAAGCATGCAAAATCAATATAAGCTAGATCAAATTATATACAAGGTTTTCATCCTCTTAACTTCCTCTCAAATATTTGGGGGTCAACATTTATAAAGGGAAGAATATGACTAAGTATTATGATGGTTTCATCAAATTAGTGCAAGATAAGATCAACTCTTGAGAAAATACATTTTTATCATCTGTGGGAAAAATCAACATATTACAAACTATCCTCTGCTCTCTTCCACTTTATAAACTCCAAACAATGTCATTACCTTCCACTACACAAACAAAGGTTGAAAGATTGTTTAACAGGTTCCTTGGAGTATGCAGAATGACACAGCACCTTGGGTTAGATGGAAGAAGCTTTGTAAGTTGAAGATTACTTGTAGCCTTGGATTTCACTCATTTTTTAATACTACATAGATTAACATGCTAAAATTGTGGATGAAATTTAGGCAAAAGAAATCATTATGGGCTCAATTAATCTTCAATAAATACTACAAAAAGAATCAACCAACCATAGTAACTTCTAAGAATTTTGATTCTAACATTTGGAGGAACATGCTAAAATCCAAGAGCCTTGCTGAAAGCTAAATCTTCTAGCAGCTCAGGGAAGGTTCCATTAGCTTCTCTAAGGATCTCTAGTTCACTGGCAATCTATTAGTTGACTGCATAATCCAACCCATTATGGTGTTTTAATTTGGAGTTGTAAAGACAACACACAGATCTTAGAGGGTACTTATTGAAGTGATTGAGTGTGACATTAAGGTAGTATGTACCATCTCAAAAGATAAAGTCATCACCCTAGAATGGACCCAATCACTTAATAAGGCCTCCAAAAGTAGATAGGCCTATGCATATACCAGAGATCTTTCCACTGCTTTATATGGAGGAGTAAAGGAGGGTTTATTTTATGTTGGGTTCTTTAGTTCCCTATGGAAGCAAGCTTCCATAGTTAATTACATCTTAAAAAATGGGAATTTTTTAAGAACACTCTTGATTAAAGTAGTCAATACATATCTCCAAAAATTTTAAAGCTAGACTATCAAAGGATTGGGTATTTTTGGAAATCGAGTGGGATGGTTCAAATTGAAGGACTTATTTGCACATTCCAAAGAAGAATAATTAAGAAGCACTCATGATACTTGGAAACATAGTGAGTACTTCAATCTATCCTATAGTGAGGATTTATATTTTTGAAAGAGAGAATTTACTTTTGTTTAGATTGGAATCTCATTAGAATGCTAGGGATTATAGTCCAACAACACAAGATTGTAGAAACACCTAAGGGATGAGGACTTATATATGTAGCTTGAAGAAAATAAGTAGCCTCATAACCTAAATCTAAAATGCTCTAACGCAAACTAGAAGCATGATGTAAGCCTAATCGGGGAAACAAGACATAATGGTTTATCTCCTTATAAGAGAATAGACACATCCTGACTCTTATGAACTTACAACTGGCTGGAGTGGCTATCTGCTAACACCTCCTACGCTTTAAAATCATGTAGACTAGTCATATATAGATGCAAGATAGTTAGGCTATTATTAAATTAGAATGGAGTCTAGATTTCTAAACTCACTCCCTAGGAGACTAGATTATGATTGGTATGAAAGCATGACTTAGAATAATAGAAAATTTATAATTTTTTAAACAATTTTGACACATTCATTTTGGACCAAGGATTAGGAAAATTATGCCTATATGCATGATGAAATTAAGTCTTGGGCTAAATCAATTAAAGGAGGTATTCTCCACTACAAGGGCTTACCCTTAAAGGTCAAACATATCCCCTATCGTGCAATTGTGAAGACCCTCCCTATTCAAAAGTGGCACAATATTGTATGCATGGTGTGATAACATATAACATTCAGCTAAGGGGTTTCTAAATCATTTATTTATCTTGATTATAAACCTAGGCTTTAAGATGAGATTATGAATTGTATTACAATTTAGTTATGAATTTTTAATGAGGATAGAAAATTTAATTTTATTCTAAAGAGCCTACTGCATCTAAACCATACATCAAATCATCACACATAAGAAACCTATAAAAGTATGCTATTTCTATTGCATAATCTAAACATAACAATCAAATAATTAGATTTTTGTAAGAGAATAAAAGGCCATTGCGACCAGGTACAGTCGTACACCCTGAAAAAGAAAAAAAAATTGGTAGCCGAGCTCTACCCTTATACAACCCAAATTACAATTGAATATTACAATTAAAATAAATGATATAGGAGTCTTCAATCTCTTATTCTTCTTTCCTTCTTTGGATTAGTTTGCTCAAGGCTTCACAGGGCCTCCTAAGTCTTTGCATTCTAGCAATTTCTCATCCTAAACCCCATAGCACTAATCCTAATCCTTATTAGAAAATTACATATTTATGAAAAATAAAGTCTAACTACACTTTCAAAATAGACGTTAGTTAAACAAATATACAAGCCAAGTAATTATATTTTCCATATTTTGACTTAGCACCATGCACATGGGTAACCAAGCCCACCTGTCCTAATTGGATTGTCCTAAGGGCATAAATGACACCTGCAAGCAAGTATATTTATATTTGTTTATTATTACAACAGCCCCTTTAGTACAATTCCCTGCATAAGACATCATTAGATTACTAACATCCTAACATCTAGTCTATGCATAAACAATCCTAACATCTAATCTACAAATATTACATCATAAAATAAAATACATCATCATAAGATATACCGACCTAACTTAACACTAGAATTGGTGACTTAGCATTCTAATGTGTGCGCTAAGGCTTAGTGTGGTGTGTTTTAATTAGGATTTAAAAGTATGATTGTATACAATTTTAGGATTATTTAAACTAACATTATGGGTTACTTCAAATCTTTTAATGGATTGATTAATTTTAATTTGCACCTTTTTGTTTCATTCCATGTTTACTTAACATCAAATTATTATAAAGAGAAGAAAGAGGTTGACCCCTTCATCTCTACCTTAAGTTATCTTTTAAAGATATATTATCATGGCTTTAGTTTATTTGATGAACCACTTATGAACATTTTATTAAGCCAAAGTTTAGATTAATTTTAAGGAATATTATTTAGGCATGAAAGGCATCTCAAGTTTAAAGAAATTGAGTCGCCATCACATGAGCAACATTCCACTACTTCTTTTCATTATTAGTAGCATACACACTTCTTTATTTATTTACTTTACTTTATTCTTAGCTTTTAATATTTGATTTAATGTACATATTTGTACATGCAATACATATTCATATTTTGAACACTTGATGGTCATTAATGCATGAATTTGGTAGAAAAGGAAGATTTCATTTCATAACTTAGCATATGCAAACTTGTATTAAAGATTTAAGCAAGTACGTGCCATTGCTAAACCAAAGAAGTGACATTATCTGAGACCTCCTTGGGGCTACTTAAAGGCTCATGTTTTCGAGATGTCTAGGCTATATACTTTCCAATTTAAATACATGTAATCATATACACAAGATTAGAAATAGAAATCATACAAAAGTTGTATAAAAATAAATCTTTTGTTCATGTAGGGCTTAGTGACAAGAAAAACAAAGTTTTATCCCCAAATTCTAGCATATTGATACATATAAATGAAATTAAGCAAGTATGTGCCATTATTAAACTAGGGAAGTGAGATTATCTAAGACCTCCTTGGGGCTATTTAAAGCCTCGTGTTCTGAGGATGTCTAGACTATATACTTGCCAATTTAAATACATGTAAACATATATATATATATATATATATATATATATATATATATATATATATGAAGATAAAATAATTCTTTACTATCTTTAAATTATAACTAAATGCAAAATTTTTTAAACATTTATAGCCAATATTAACTTAAATTTCACATTCCTATTCATTATTAGCTTATAATTTTAAAAATAATTTGGGATTTATTAGTGATAATAGCCACACCATAATAATATTTATCCAACACATAAAACTTAAATGCAATCACATTCTATTAATTCTCTTTTCTTTTTTAAAACATGAACATGTGAAACAAATGACATGCACATTTATAATAATTAAAAATAAGTAATTAAATATTGCCACATGATATACTCAATTACATTAAATCCTAGGGATAATCAAGCCAAATAAATATTCCTTAAGACTAACCAAACTTTTTATAAGAATTTTGATGTTTAAGTTGTTAAAACTTAAAGAGGAGGAATGATACTTAGTATTTACCCCATCCCATGTTGGTGATTTAGCATGTTTAAAGAAGGAAATTAAATGGATTGATTAGGATCAAGTTATTAAGCACATCAACTTAATTACCCTTCCCTAAACTTCTTTAATTTAATTAACTACTTGATCATGTGCCTTCAATGATATGATTTTAGGAAAGTAAAACTAGCAATGCACCTAAAGGAATTTAATGCAATTAGGCTCATGCTTAAGAGTTAATTAGATTAATGAAATAAAGAATCTAAGTTAAATACTCTTATGATTTTCCCACACCAATGGGATAATCATAATTTCTTTAATAACTTTATGTTATTGAACACATAAAGGCAAATTAATGGATCATACTTGACTTACCTAAACTAATTGTTAATTTTGATTTTTACTTTATCATTAATTTTCTAATTATTCCCTAACTATTAATTATGTTTATTAACCTTCTTAAGGAAATACACTTAAAAAAATGATTAGGAAAGGGGTCCTAATTACTTCTCATTATTTCCACTATCCACCTTGATTAATTATCATTAATTATTTATTTTTACTACTCACCGAGTTTAATAATTATTTAATTGATTAAAGAGGGTAATTAGGATTGAAATTCCAAATTCTTTAAATTACATGATAAATAATTCCAAGAAAATTATGGGAGGTAGAGAACATCCCATAGAATCATCCCACGAAAATTTAGAGTTAATTAGCCAAATACTTTGGCCTTAATTAGGGTAATTAACTTAAGTTTCAAACTTTAATTAAGCACTGTTCAATAGGCATTAATTAAAGATTTTATTTTACTTAAATTCTCCTTTATTTAACCTTTCCAAAATGAGTTTATATGTATTTTTTTTTAATTTTTCTATAATTAGTTCTTTTTTTTGAAGTTCTAGCCATTTAATCATATTTTTGAAGCCCAATTAACCTTTTAAACCATCGGTGCCATGTGGATGCTAATGCGGCAGCGCTTTCTATGTGCTACGTAAGCTAACTCAGCAGTGGTGGATGGAATTTCATCCTGGCTAATTGATCTCAGAATGGATGGCCGAGATTAATCCCATGATTCTAAAGAGATTAAGTCAAAATTTCTAACATGATTAATCATGGTCATCCATTCTAATTAAGCAAAACAGATGGTAGGTGATGCGGGTGATTCATCATCCCACGAGCACTAGTTAGAGCTCGTCGAAACTTGCTCGATAACAAAATTGACTCTAAAATGATCAAGGAATGAATCTAAGGAGATCCCAAGGTGAAAATCACACAAAAATACAATTTACTTCAAAATCAACCAATGCTTAGAGGCCAAGACTACGATTGCTAGATTTTTACCTCGTTGGAACTAAACATCGGCGGTCCACTGATAGAGGTAGATTCATCTTAAAGAGATGAAGCCCTACTGAGAAGATCACGAGCTACCACCCCCATCAATCGATTTGTGGACCAAACACCATTGCAAAGCTCATTAGAGTTAGTCTTGGGATGTCTTTTGGTGATCAAATTGCTCAAAATATGATTCATTTTAGCTCATCGGAGTGAGGTGAAGGTGTGGAAAGAGTTAATTTGAGTTTGGTGATGTTTTGAGAAGTTTGGATGGATGAAGCTCTTTAGTTTGATCGGGAGCTAGTCTCACCGGTGGTGGGGTGCGTGAAGAGCTCGGGGGAAGGTATGATTGTAGAATGCTCTAGGGAAGCTCTCTGCTCAGTTTCAATGGATGGGGAGGAGTATACTTTCCTCCCTAGCTAAACCAATTATGAGTGATCTGTTAGCCTTTACCTATCCATGGGGTAGGTGGCTAATATGGCAGGGATTTGAGTTGGTGGAGCGTGTGAGGGAATTGTGGGCTGGCATGAGGTGCACACTCTCCCTTAGGTGGACCAATGGTTGCCCATGGGTGAACTCACCCTCTTAGCAAAGATTGAGCCCAAACTTTAGGTTAGGTTGGGTCTGGTCCTCATCCAAGAAGAACCAAGGAGATTACCATAGGGTAATGGGGTGGAGAACACACCCAAATGGGGATTTTATCCCATTTGGGTGTCTTGGTTCAATGGGTTTGATCCAAACTGGGTTTATCATTGGTTGGGCCCACTTGGGCAGGCCAATGGTGACCCAAGGATGAGTCATGCCAAGTTTGGTTAGGTTTAGACTTGGTTTGGTTGGGTGTAACTGAATTTGACCCATATGTGTCAAATGGGTCAAGTTGGCCTAGGTTGACCATTTTGACTAAATTGGGTCAAAGTGATGACTTGGATGAGTTCAAATGGCCATTTTGGTGAATGAGTGTAATTGGTTTGATTTAATTTGGCTCATATGATTCAATTTGGGTCAAATGAGTCATGTTGATTTATTTGACCAATTTGACCAAATTGGCTTGAGCATGGGTTAGGCCTATGTTCAATTGATCATTGGTGATTGATTGAAAGAGTTGTTTTGAATTGATTTGGGTTATAGAGTGAATGGTTCAATTTGACCCTTTAGGTCAAATTGGGCTAAGGTGGGAATATTGGGTTAGGTTGACCAAATTGGGTTCAATTGAAAGTTGGATCATGTTCAATATTGAATTAGTGATTTGTTTAAAGCATTGGTTTCAACCAATTTGGTCAAAGATTTGCTTTGATCCAATTTGACCCTTTAGGTCAAATTGGGTCAACTTGGGTCAAAGGATCCAATTGGATTGATTAGGTTCAATTGATTATAGTGGAGTGTTCAATAATGATCACAATCATTAATGAAGGGATTGGATGGCTTGATTTGATCCAGTGGAAGTTTAAATAGGTTTGGTTAAGTGATTTGGTCAACCCATCTTGGACCAATTAGGGAAAAGGATGGCTAGGATGTGTTCAATGATGAATTTAAGGTTGATTGGTGGGTTTTGATTATAATTGATTTGAGCTTAATTAGGTTTTGGCTCATTTGAACCCTTTGGGTCCAATGGGCTAACTTGGGTTAGTCACATTCTTTTGGTATAATTGGCTTGATTGCAAGTGTTACAATGGCTTAAAAATGATATAATGAATAATTGAAGAAATTGAGAAAATCAAATTGGATTTAGTTTGCTTGAATGGGTTTGAATTAAGCTATAGGATTATGGTGTATTAACTTGGGTTAATGTCCAAGTTAATTTGGCTTGGAGCTTGGATTGGAAAACCAAATTCAATTAGATTAACTGAATAGGTTTTAGGTTAGTTTAGCTCCATCTACATGAGCTTAAGTTTGGATGAGTGAATAGGTATGACTGATGTACAAGCCTTAGGATTGGTAAAACCTATTTGTGCTAAGGTGGATTATGAGCTTAGGGTAATGCCTTCTAAGTATCTAAGCTTGAGTTTAGTGTCCCCTTAATCATTAGAAGTGTCTAGAAGGTTTGTAGATTTAAGATGGGAAGGATTAATCATCACTCCAAAAGTAAGGTCAACACCCATTCATGAGGAAATCCTAATTTTTGAATTTTGGTGTAATGGCAGCTGGAACCTTCCAATGCTTTCTCTATACCTTCATGATAGTTTGGTGAAGGAAATTGCAAGAATTCTTATTAAAGCATGTTTCAAGGATCAACTGATTCTAAAATGCATAAAAGGTAACTCCTCTTTATCTAAATCTTTATACCATATATTACACCCTTCTAACAGTCATATAGAATGTCATCTTGTTCTTTGGCATGTTGCCCTTAAACCATCCATATCCTTTTTATGTTGGAGGCTTTGGTATAATTTGATTCTGACTGATGATATCCTCAAACTCAAAGGCCTTAAACTCACATTAATTTTCCATTTATGTGGACAAGATCAAGAAAGCATTACACATTTATTTGTTAGATGCTTAAATAATAAACAATTGTCAACAAAACTTTATACTAAATTCCATATAACCAGATGTGAGGATAATACAACTCAAAGTTTTCTTCAATATTGGTTCTTATCCAACAGATGTAACATAAAAAACTTTAAAAACATTATTCTCCTCATCACGTTTTGGTTCATTTGGATGATAAGGAATTCCAACAAACATGACAACCAACACTTTGTTAAGGATAAGATTATAACCAGTATCAAGAAACACCTCTCAAGTTTGGAGAATGCTAACATGCTTGGAAACCTAATTTAGAACAAGATAAAGACTAAGTAGTCCTATATCGTTATGTACTAGAAACTGCCTGATGTTTTGTGTATTAAAAATAATATTGATGGTAGTTTTAATCCTGATAGTCATACTGGTGGAATTGGAGGAGTTTTTTGAACTCATGCTGGCATTTGCATACACTTATTCTCCATCCCTTGTTTTTAGCTTGCCTTCTAGCTCTCAAGCTTGTAGCTTCCATGAAAATGTATAATATCTAGATTAAAATGGATTTGATGGACCATTATAGAATCATTCAAGTGGAAATTCCCTATCCTTGGCACAACATCTACTCTATGAGGATCTTTACCTCCTTTTTAAATCATCAAAAATTCAATGTCAACTGCCTTGCAAGTTCTAGATCACATTTGGAACACCCCCTTGTTTACAAAGGACCCCCTCCTTTTATTTTTAATGCTCTACATGGGGATCAATTAGGTTTACCTTATATTAGATAGCTGTAATGATGTTATGTTTTCTTCTCATGATTTTGTAATCCTTTTGCTAATCTAATAAAATATTAGTGTTCTTCAAAAAAAAAAAGGATATAAAAAAAGTGTTTGCTTCTTATGTATTGGATGTTTAAGTTGTCACTTTTAAGGAGTGAGTATACATTTTATCCTGATAAATATAAAATGATGAAGTCTTCATTGAGTGCACCACATTTGGCCAAGTGATCAGCTGGTTGGTTTCCTTCTCTATGTTTATAATTGATCTCAAAAGTGAATTTGCCTAAGTGTTATTTAATCATCTTGCAGATTGTGATTAGGTTTTTAAGAATGTTATTGATTTCCATACTCTTCATTCTGTTTCAGAGACTGTGTCTTTTTCAATCTAGATATGTGTTGTGGTGAGTGATCTTGTAAGTATTATAGTTGTGAGGAGAGCAAGCCATTTTGTATGTAGTGTTGAGTAAGCCATGCAAGGCATAGAAAAAGAAAGTATACATAATCATTTATAGTTCCTGAAGACACTATTGATACTAGCATGATTAGAGTTTGGATTGTGACAGCCATGTATATTAACTTTAATGTATGGGTTGGTTGATTTTTTTTCTATAGGATTAGATCCAAAGTAATTATTTTTGAGGGGGGATGGACCAAGACCATTGAACAACATATGATTTCCATATATGTGCTTATTTTTCAAGCGAGCACTCTAAAATGCTTTGCAATATAACATTTAATTATGATGAAGGTCTCTTTTAATTGATATATTTTGTTATCATGTTTATGGTTATTAGTTGTCATCCAAATAAACCAAAAATTTTTCAAAGGGGTTATAGATTTGATATGAATATTCAACATCTGATTATTATTAGTCTTTTGGTATGATAAACAAATCTGTGATTGAATGGTTGGCTAATCTATTGTTTGACATGTTGAAAATACCCTTTAGTTTGTTCTAGGTTTCACTACTACAACTGTAATTAAGGAATAGGTGTTGAATGCTTTTTTCATCAAATAAGTAGAGGTAGCAAATGGAAGGCACTCTTAAGCCTTTGAGATTTAGATTATCATCAGTTGGTAGCAGATTTTGGAGGAGTCTCCAAGAAAAGGACATAAATGGTTTTAAAGTGTTGTTGCATATAAACTTATTCCATGGAGTTGGTTGTTATATTTTATTCAATTGATCACAAATGATTTTAGTTGCAGATGAGGACTTCCTCTTACCTTTTTTTAGCAAACTTGTTCTTAGAGTTCATGGTGATAGGTATCAATATGATTTGTTTTCTGTAAACCATAAGAAGTTATATTAATAATTTATGATTATCCCACTCACCATTGGAGAAAAAATAAAAAATAGTTAGGTCCTGCAGAGAGGCATCCTTAGCAAAGTCAGCTAATAATATTTCATTATACTAGTGATCATGCTAGAAAAAGATTTTTTCCATTCTCAATATCCCAGAAATAAGGTCTTTTGCTTCTTCTCTAAGTTGATCCATAAGCTTTAAAATGATAGAATCATCAAAATGGATATTAAACTTGCTTGGAGGATGCTTCTTATGTTGTTTTTGGTGTAAAAAGTTGGCCCAAAGTGATTTATTCTCTCTGAATCTAATTCTCAACTTTATGATATTTGATTTGATATTATTAAAAATTTATTTGAATCTAAACCCACCTTTGTCAATTGGTTTTTAAATTCTTTCCTAGTTGGTCCAATGGATAGTTTTTTCTTTTAGGACTCCATAAGAATTCATTGAATATTCTTTTTATCTTTTGTTGCATTATTGTTGGTATTTTCTACACTTGAGAAACATATAATAGAATGAAGTTGTGTATTCTCATAATAAGTGTGAATCAACCACCAAATGATAGGAAAGTGTTCTCCCAAGAGGAAGTCTTTCTTTAGATTTTGCAAATGAGATCATCATAGATATTTGTAGTTATTTTTCTTTTATACATATTTACACTTAGATATAGTAATGGAGAATCAACCATTTTTAAGTTTGTATACTTCTTAATCCAAATAGACCTTTTGTTTTTGAGGGATTTGCCTAAGATAAATTGGCATTTGTTGTTGTTAAGACTCAAACCTAATTATATTTTAAATTGTTTGATAGTCTTCATGACTTTATCAATTGATTTCTTGCTACCATTGTAGAAAAAAAGGATGTCATCAGTAAATGCTTGATGGAATATGATGGCTTATCCTTTGGTTACATAGTAGATTTCACAATTAGCAGTGAATGTCTAATTTAGAGGTTTGTAAAAGTAGTTCAAGGATTATATGAAAATAATAGGTGATAATGAATCCCCTTATTTGACCCCTCTGTCGGCTTTAAGAAATTCATGGGAGTGCCATTTTTAAGGACCGTGTAATAATTTTCTTCAAGCATTCTTTTAAAAATCATGAAGAAATATGAGCATAAAGTTTTAGCCATCAGCATATCCAGAATGAATTTCCATCTAATTTTGTTAGAAGCCTTCTTGATATCAAGTTTAATGATTAAGTTACCCCTCCAAATTTCCTATTTAAATTTTAAATTAGTTCCTGGGCTAAGGGAATATTATTTGTGATATCCTTTCCCTTAACAAAGCCAGCTTGATTACCATAATGATGGAGTGTTGTAGAATTTAAGGAGTTAATATTTTACTAATTAGTTTGCTGATGATAGATATAAAGCTTATTGGTCTAAATTAATCCCAAGCATGAGTGTCATTTTATTTAGAATTAAAACTAGAGGATGTAGAAGTACTTGTGGATCTTTTCACCTCTGAAGAAGCATTGATGTTGGGTAATCCACATGGATGTATCCCTCTTTCAACTTAGTGTTATTGTTCTAATCATTTCTACTATAATGTTCTATTGTCCCACCCTCTCCCATTCTACCTTAACTTGTCCTCCTTTCTTTATTTCATGTGGGCATGGAGAATCATTCATATGATGCCGCAGTGATTGGTAATACAAATGAATCCTTTATAGATTTGGTTAACAAGCTCAATTTCCCCAAATACTATTATGACAAATTTTGGAGGGAACTAAAAATAGTTTTATTAAGAGAGCTATTAGGAAAAATGGGAAACCTACTATATTCTTAATAGATAATGAAGGCTCATTATTAAAGCTATCGGCCATGTTAGTTCATAAATTCACCTTTAAGCATCCAAAAATTGACAGCATAAAGAAATACTTTGAGGAGTTGGAACTTATAAGAGATTGGAGTGTGGGATTATTGGATAGTAGGAAGATTTTCATTAAGCTTAACAAGGAGGAGGATTATGCAGGGTTAAAAAGCTCTACTACATTAATAACATCCAAATGAAAACCCTGAAATGGACTACAATTTTAACTATATCATTAAGAGTCCCCATTTGGATGAAATTTCTTAATTTGAAGCTCCACCTATTTAACAAACAAATCTTATACTCCTTAGCTACCATCTTTAGCAAACAAACTAAATTTAACCTCCCCACATTAACCTTTAGAAGACCATCCATAGCTAGAGTATTAGTTGAGATGGACATTACAACACCTATGCTGATGAGATATGGATTGGTTCACCCTCTAATTAATATTGGCAAAAAGTGGAGATTGAGTAAAAGCCTTAATATTTTTCAAAATGTAGGAAGTATAGGCACCAATTAGAGAACTATTACATTTCCCATGTTAAGTAGTTATGTCACCCAAAAGGGGAGGGTTTAATTTGGTTTTTAAAAATATTTATAAATTAAAAGTTAATTTAAATGCTTTGTAGAAGAGTTAATTATAAATAGTTATACTTTAATGAATCACACCAACAATAAGCAATAAAAAATAAAAGTGAAGGTGAAGAAAATGTAAAAAGAGAACACAGAGATTTCACGTAGTTCGGCCAAACCTGAAAAATCTACCTACGTCTAAAGCTTAGCCACCCAATCTAGGGATTTACTAAATCAAGGTTGAGATTACAACAAATTTTCTGTACTCTCCTACATGGGAAAGTACAACCCAACACTGTACTTTTCTACATGGGTAAGTACAACTCCACAAGAAGTAATAAGATATAAAAGAAGAGTCACCAATATCTAACTCTCAATTTAAAATAATTTTGCACTCACAACCCAGCTAAACTAATATTAAGGCAAGTGAATTTAATTAAAGAGAGCTCACTTTATTTAAGATTGAAATTGAAATAAGATTTTCAATTAAATATTAAATGTAAACAAATCTTCAAAGAAATTTGACTAAAGATCAATTTTATGAACACTTAAAATACAAAACAAAAAGATTTAATTTGATAACTTGAAATACACGACACTAAATATTTTAATGAAAATGCAAATTTAAATTAACTAAAGAACCACTTGATATGAAGGATTAAATCATACAAGTTAGTTTGAATTCTTTTTCATAATAGCTAAGTTATATCCAAATGATGAAATGAATTGCAAATAAGAAAGCTTGACAATCACTTAGATAATTTTGAAATAACAATATAGATGAATATCACATATCATCTATGAGATTCAAATGAAAAGAAGTGAGCAATAAGCACTAATTTACTTTAAAAAAAATATGATGTGTTTGCCAAACTCAAGAATTAAAGGAAGTATAATGTTAAGCATGAACAAAACTTTAGTAACCTATATATAGTTCTCGACCAAGGTTGGAATCAAGGTTTTGTGAAGAGATTAAGTACTTAACAAATTAAATCACCTCATGAGACTTTTGTCCAAGCAAGAACAATAAGATTATATAAGGAGATTAAGTCTAATATAAATTGACTAACCTTATGTAACTTTAAGCCAAGGAAGAAACAAGGTAGGATTTGAAGTATAATACCTTACAAATTATGGAAAGCACCTTGAAGCTCTCGGCCAAAGGAATATCTCACTTGTCCTTTAACTTTTCAAGAAATCTCCACTACAATAGTTTAGCCAAGGGAGATGAAGGATAATTGAATGAGTTGAAGCACTTGAATGATAAGGTTTCTCCAAGAATGATGTAGCAAGATTCAGTCAAGAGAAGATAAAATAAATTTTTTTTTGTGGAACTTTCCTCAATAAAACACAACACGAATATATAAAAATGAGGATGATAATGGTCGACCAAGCAAGAACCCATAGAAGGAGAAATTATTTGGCAAGAACTTGAATTTTTAATTCAAAACCACATGATGAATATTTGATGGATTGGCCAAGATAATATAATGAATTATTAGGCTCATTAGCATATTGGACATGAGCCAAATTGGAAAGATATCAAAGGGTGGCTCAAGCTAAGCATGGGAGGGAATCCAAGCAAAGAATTTATTCAAATTTGAATGGATAGAGTTCAAACCTATGATGAGAGATCCAATGTAATTTTCAGCCAAGGATGATCTAGAGAGAGAGAGAGAGAGAGAGAAATATAATGAAATTATATCAGATGAATTTTAAAAAAATGATTTCTAGATTGCCATGGGGATTTTTGGCCAAAGCAAGATCTAACAATTAAAATCCTTTCAAATTAATGCAATGAGTTAATTTGAATCTTAATTGATTGTTTAATGTATTATTTTAGTATTAAATGATATATAAGTTAAGTTAAATTAAATTAATGTTGGCCAGCCTCAACAAACCTTCCTTAAATGGATTTAAATTAGTAAAAGAAATATTTTAAATGAGAGCTAATTTGAATTTAGATTTAAAATAACTTAGAATAATTTAATTAAACTCTAAATAATTAAAATAACTCATGCTTGGTAGGTTCAAATCATGCCATAGAAGATTATATTTGATTTTCCATGAATATGGAAATAATCATGCAATTTAAGTTCAAATTAATTTGATTTCAAGAATTCAAATTAATGACTTTCAAAGTTTGAAAAATAAGGTTGTTATATATAGAAACATTTTAAATAAAATTTACATAATTTATTAGTTAAAATACAATGAAACAATTTTGCCAAAATAACGTGGAGATGATAATGATGATAGGAGAGAGAACAAGGAATAATAGGCGAGAAAAAATAATACGGTAATTCAAAGATAATTTAATTTTCATGCTATAAAATTGTGGATAAAAATTATAATCAATCTTGGAAATGATTTAGTGAAATATGAGTTTAATTTAACTTGCTTAAAAGCATATTAAATAGAACTTAACTCATGCACTTAGTTCATATTATCCAAAATGGATAATTTAAGGAATAATTGCAATTTTAAGATATAGAAAATATAAATAATTTTAAAATAAATTATTTTGAGATGAATAAATTAATTATTCTATTTTAGTGAGATTTTTATTTATCTTAATATAGTAATTCCTAGAAAAATTTTCAATAGAACTTAACTCATGCACTTAGTTCATATTATCTAAAATGGATAATTCAAGAAATAATTGCAATTTTAAGATATAGAAAATATAAATAATTTTAAAATAAATTATTTTGAGATGAATGAATTAATTATTATTTTTAGTGAGCTTTTCATAATGTAATTTCTTTTATTCATCATGATTTAAGGAGTTTAAAGAAAGGTTATTTTCATGTACATTAAACTTTCCCTATGTTACTTTAGTGTTTTATCTCATTTTAAGTTCAATTCAACCTACCCTAAAGTTCAATTATACTTATTTTTTCAGATTTGCATTTGTGCCACTTCATTCCTTAATCTAAATGGCTCGAATGTATTCATATGTTGATGGCTTATTAATTTCAGAGATTAATAGATTTTATATGTCAATTTATTAATGGATTTATTATGGTTTAATGAGTCATTATTCTTGGAATATGATTAAATTCTGTATTTTCACTTATTCATAACCCTTAACTTAGGATTAATTTGGTTCCTTTGCTTTCAGTATACTTGGGTATTTTTTATTTATATGGCATAGTGTCAATTATGATATTTTAAGTTTGTATTATGGGTTTTGTAATTTCTGTGAATTTTTTGATTTATTATTTACTTTAAATTAACTTAGAGATTTAAAAATTCAAATATTCCCAATCGAGAGGTCAATTAGATTTGAAATTTTATAGCAAGTGGGGTTCCTAGTCAATTTGATTTTCCTAAAATTTTACCTCAATCAGATATATAATTAAGGTGTAATTAAGGTTTTAATTATTTCATTAATACCTAAATTAGGCCTAATTTAGTGAAGATCATTTAGAGATTTTATTTTATTTCTTGATTTTCCTCTATAATGTGCATCCAAAAAGGATTTATTCATAATTTTTGGGGCTTTGTTGATTTATTATGATTTATTTAAGTTTAGGTTCATTAATTGAATTAATTAAATCAAATAATGCCAAATTGAGTGATTTTGTGATTTATTAAGTTCCAATGGGTTTCAATAATTTATTCAATTTCATTAGGTTGTAATATGATGTTTTGAGTTGATTTGATCATTTTCCATCATTTTCATCATTTATTATTGATTTATTTCATGAAAATTACGATTAAAGGTTTGAAATTTTAAATATTAAGATTTATTACTCAATAAATCATGAAATATTTACCTAATGTGTATCTTAACATCAATTTAAACTCCCCAAAGTTTCATTTCATTTAGATGAATGATTTGGGATTAATTAGGGTTTATAATTTTTCATTCAAACCTAAATTAAGACAAAAATACACCACATAATTTGGTGATTTTAATTTTAATGGATTCCTCTAGCTCTCATCTAGAAGAATCCATAGAGTCCTAGTTAGTAATTTTTAGATTTATATTTAATTTTTTATGAATTTTTAAAATTTTTGGCATTTTATAAAAATTTTTATTCAGAAAACTTGAATTTTTGGTTTAACCACATCAGATCCACATAGATCTGACATGGCACTGCTTTTCATGAGGCACCGCATCATTGGGCCACGCATGATCAACATCATGATTCGACCTGTGGGTTAATTGCGGGTTGTTCGATCTTCGATCGGATGGTCGTGATTCGACCTGTGGTTCTCCTTAAGGGTTTCAATTAAATATCTGGCTAGATCTCGATTGTCCATTCTTTATAAAAGGAATGAATGATGGAGATTTTGTCTCCTATGGCGATGGTGGAAGCTGAGAGTCGTCCTTCATTTTCGCATGATTTCTGGCCATCCGACCATTAAAATCACACGATTTTGATACCAAATTTATCAGTGGATAAAATCATGAAGATCAAAATGGCTTGATCTTACTTGAGATCAAACTTCTTTCAAAAAGTACCAAAATTGAAAGCTCGGAGAGGTTGTTAATTTAATACCTTGATCCCAACGATCTCCAGAGGTGGAATCAGCTCTAGTAGCTTCAGAATGATGTGGAGAGCTTGTGCGTAAAAGGATTTGAGTTGCCTCCTTGTGGATCACCTACTAGACCAAGCTTGGCTTGAGTTCCATGGGCTTTGGTCATTCTCTGGCCTCTCGATGGTGAGGGGATCAAGGGAAGACCTGGTTTGTCTTTGTGCAATGTGGGGAAGGTGATGAGATAGTCAATTTCACTTGAGATTGGTTCTCTTGGGTTTTACCATTGAAGCTAAGAGCTTTAAGCTTATTTCTCCTTCTCTTGGTCAACTGTGGGTGATCATAGATTTTGGAAGTTAGTGTCATGACTCACCGCCTTCTAACATTTGTCTTAAGATAAAGAGGTGGAATATGGAATGAGAAAATAGGATTACGAAAATTGGATTTGGCTTCATATGCCTTTGACTTTCCATAGCATATTCCTTAGCTTTGACACTATTTAGATTTGATTAAATTGCTTAATGTTGGTTAGGAATCAACACTAATTCAATTTGGGAAGGAATTGATTGCATCCCAAGGAGATTAGTTGGAGATTAGGTTTAAAATGTCTTTGAATTATGCCACTTAAATATTTTTCAATTAGCTTGATCTAAGTTGCTTTACTTGATGGATTAGTTTTAGATCAATGCATGGGTTATGTTCATTTAATCATTAGTGAACTTTTTAATGAAAGGTTTTATAGAATTTGAAGTTTATTGGTGCTTATTTTGTGTTTAGTCCATTTTGATTCAAGTGGATTTGGGTTGAACTTAAATAAGCCAAATGGTTTATTTGGCTCAATTATATTGCATTTAATTTTCAATTGGATTATTCCAAGTCATTTGGAAGCATTAGATCAAATAATTTCATATATTTAAAGTTTGAAATCTAATTTTTCCCATTTTGGTTTCATGGGTTAAATTTGGGTAAGTGTAAATCCATTTAGGTCAAATGGATATTTTTAACTCAATTAAGTTATGTTCACACTCCAATTATGTTTAATCACATATGTGAGATGATTTGGAGTGATTCATTTCATTTCAATTTGAATTCATTTGACCCAAATTGGGCTTAGTGGGTTAAGTTTGTTTTCATTTGAGTCAAATGACCAAATTGGCCAAATTAGGCCCAATTATGGGTTGGTTTATGTTCAATAATCATTTTCAAATGATTTTAGATAATTGATTTGGTTTGATTTGAGTTTGAACCCAATAAGACCGATTTAGCCTAATTAAGACAACATTAGACTTATATTCTTTTAAATTCATATTTAAATATGTTCATATCATCATCCAAATAATTTAGAATGATTTTATTTGGTCAAATTTTGGTAGGTTGAGCATTGACTTGGCGTGGTCCACATAAGTCAAACCTTTGTTAAAAGGGTTGACCAATTTTTTACCTTTGATTTGGATTTGGATTTATTTAATTTCATGTCATGGTTTCATGCTTTTAATTTCATTTGATTTGGGTTTGTTTGGAATTAATTTGAATTTCTTTAGGGTTTTTTTATGATTCTTAGCTTAATCAAGGTAATTAGGTTTTAAGTTCATAATTAAACCTTAATCTAAACTTAATTTCAAATTTGGAGTGATTTATGTTTAGGTTAGAAATTTGGGTTGAATCTAACTAAACCCATTAAGTTAGATCAATCCAAAGAGGAAGCACTAGGTCACTAAGTGTGGTGTCCTATGTGCCTAACCAGATGATTCCTAATCTAAGATTAGATATCCTAATTATCATCTTCAGGAGTGTTATTAACCTCATCCGAAAATGAGGTCAACACCTATGAAACTATTATATTATTTTGATGATTATAAATATAATTTAATTAGATGATAGTACTCACTCAATTTCGTGCAAGGATAAGAACTAACATTGTAGGTATTTTGTGGAGGAGTAAAAGTTAATGTAAATTACAGTCTAAAAGGAATATGCATCATTGTCTCACTAATAATTATTATTAGTGAGATAATGATAGCGGTGAAGAAAATAGTGTCGGTTGTAAGGGATAGTGGGAGCATCATTAATGATATTCTTAAAAATATTAAAAATATCTCAAAATTACTTTAATTATTTGTAAAAATAAACTACATTATTTTAAAATATGAATAAAAATACAAAAAATATATTAAATGATTACATTTTCAAAAATAAAAATGAAGTTGATATCCAATTCCAACAGAACTTTGAAAGTGAAAAGATAGAGTCATTGGTCATGTTGGAGATTTATTTTAAATTTTGAATTTGTTATTAAAATTCTTTTTAAAATATTAGAGATAAACATGTCTAATTATTTTACCAAAAGTCAAATCTCTCGTAATAATCTCTCTTAATATTTAAAAAAAAAAATACTAAAAGGCACTTAGATGTTGAGACTGTATTTGATTCCAATTTTTTTTAAAAAAATTTAAAAATAATTTAACGTTATTAAAATTTTATTTTGAATTATTATTAATTTTTTTTTGGTAAGAGCTGTGGATGATTTTTTTTTCTTCTGTTGACCAATATATAAATGTTATAATTTATACTAATTTTGGAATCATTTCTTTTTTGTGCTGACAATAAAAATAATATTTTCAAGATTCCATGAAGTAGACATAGGCATTGAAATATTTACATTTAGCATTGTTATCGAGAGAAAAACATTCGAGTCATTAAATATCTCAATAGAAATATATTTAAATGACATGTAAATTCCTCCCAAGATCATGTATTAATTGAAGTTCATGCATTAGGTAAATCTTTTGGACTGCTTTGTGTAACAAATTATATTTATATATCTGAAAATATGCTAATCATTTAACACGTTAAAAATATACCTTCATCATAATTATACCTAATAAAATCTCAGTGGATAATTCTCATCAATTATTAGACCTTTTAATTGTTATGTGATAGGCTCAGATCTCCCGGAAGCATCAAATATCCTACTTTCCACGAAAATCCACGAAAAAAAAAAAAAAACTGAAGCAGTTAGTTGGGCACTATGGAAAGCATGCTTGGAAAGGAAACAACCAAAAATATAAGTGATGCCAACGAGCTAGACCAAAATGCTAATAGATCCATTAGTTATCTTGAAAGCATGCGTAACAAACAACTAAATTTAGCACAATGAAACAATTCGCAGCCTTCAATAGATGACATCGTGGAAGAATTATGATAGGCTCTACTTCCTATGGATGCAAGCCTACATAGTTAATTACCCCTCTTGCTGGAGCAAGTGAGAACTCTCTATTAAGGTTGGAAATAGACATATCTTAGTGATTTGTGATGGCGTCCTAGAGCTATGTGTGGCATAAATGACTATCATGTATGATTCGCATAACAAGTAAACAGATTGGGCTTACATCCTTTTGGAATACGAAAATATATTTTAAAAAATTCGCATAATGAAAAATACAAGCACTTACTGCATAGTATATAGTGAATAATAGTGAAGATATTATCTAACCTAGAGCATATATTGGGAGAATGATGACACGCTCGATCAAGATCCCAGGGTTCCATCATTCTGGGCTATCGTGGTCCATAGTCTACTTAGTCATGGAAATTATTCCTGATCGAAGAATCTTTGATCAAAAATCATGAGTTGTGAGCTCAATGTGTCCTTGTAGACTAGAGGTGATATTTATCTAATGAAATAAATTTTAGTCAACCTTAGCTAACATAAGATTTTTTGCTTATTAAATATATTCCATGATTCATAGCTTAAGGAGCAAAGCCATTAAGAAATGTATGGGCTATTGTAGTGACCGAAATATAGTAGAGCTGTATAAATGCCAAGCCACTCGGTCAGAGGGTTCTGGTCGTATCCGCATCTCATGTGGTGTAGTTAAGCAGTAAAATCACGTAGATAGAGGATAGCCCACATCCTTACTAGCATGAGATTATTTGAGCATAAACATAAATATATTTATTTGACATAACCTCTTTTGTAAGCAAAAGGTTTTCTTAGCTTAATCATCCCTGATAAATAATGATGGATGGATAGATGATTGTTTCCTTTAAGTTATATTGAATGATGAACTACATTCAATTTAAATATATCCCCTCCGAATGATATTTTATAATCGGCACGACCGTTATTGAGGAACGATTAGGATTTGGTAACCCAGACGCAGTCATAGGACCCAACAAGGGATTTTCCTGTGCAACATACTCAAACATTAGAATTAAATTTTTCATACATATGTCGGGGCACATGAAAAAAATTCAAGCTTATTTTTAACCTGCGAAGCATCCTCAGGTAGTAGATTTAGGCATCATTATTATGTCGAGGCCCATGCAGGTGATTCAAGCTTATCTTAGGCATAGTGCCTTGGCGCTACAAATGTGGCACCTCGGTGCTATAGTTCGAGTGTCGTGGCGCTACATGGTCAGTGCAATGAAGCTGATGTCATTGACCCTATTGATCACTTTATTAGTGCCTCGATGCTGATAATGTAGCACCGGTCAAAAGTCGATTTACGATAACTAAAAGACGTTCATGATATTTAATGACACCAAAAAACTTTTTGACTGGTGCTGCGATGCTAGGTCGGAGCACCGTGGTCCTAGATCAATGCAATGTGTCATTTTCTATTTAAAAATTTATGATAATTAATGTCCCTTTTTTACCAGCAAAGTAATCATTTTGACCATCTGACTAGTGCCACGATCCTGCATGTGAGCACTACAATGCTTGCCCTCTATTTTAGAAATTGATAGGATGGACGAAATTGACTTACGATAATAAATTTAGTGTCATCCCCATGGTGCGGGAGTTCTTTTCTAATGCGAAGGAGCACTAGAATAATCAAGTTTTCATCGGAGGAAAACTAGTAAATTTTTCTAATATTGCCATTAACGTATATTACGGTTTACCAAATATAGATTATGATTAATATTTTTTTATTATAGTGATCATCCTAACTTTGATGAAATCCTTAATTTTCTTATTGTTAGAATTTCAATACCAGTGGAAAAGGTGAGAGGAGAAATTTATTAATTTTCCTTCCATTGGCCTTACTGTTAAGGCTAAAGCTTGGCATTACTTTATTTTTGTCAAGCAAATGCCCACTAGGAATATCAGTGAGGTACCTAGGGATATGACTATTTTGAATTTTGCAATTTAAAAGGGCTTTACTATGGATGTAGAAAAGATTATTTATAATTCAATCTGTAATATGGTTGAGGGTAGCTCTACAATAGGCTTTAGTCATCCTTTTCTTATTTATGTTTTGTGTGTTGAGGTGAGCGCAAAATGGGATCTTGATGAGGAAGTCTTTATACAAAAGGAGCCTTGACCAAAAAGGTTATTGAATAGTTTGGTTCTAGGACTGAGGTGGGGGAAAGCTCATGTGCCCCTCGGTCTTCGGCTAAATCCTCTAAAATCCTAAATGAGCAACTCCAAGAAATTGGAGGACAAGTCTCAGATCTAAGGAAAGAGGTCAATGAGACTAGTAGGCACTAGCAAGAACTAGAGAGGAAAATTGACCATCATATGGATCAACAGCAACAATAGGTTTCATATATGACTAAGTTTAATACCGCACTTGTGCACATCTTTGAAAATTGTGGTTTCTATGTGGGTCCGGGTGAGACTTCTTTTCCTACGACGCCTCATTACTAGCTTCATGTAAGCACCCCACCGGAGCCAAAGGAGGAAGAAGAGGAGGAGTATGACTATGACTACTAGTTTTTCCTCTTTTTTGTATTTAATTTTTTTATTTAGACAATTTATGTAACCCCCTTTCTTTTTATATAAATAAAAACATTAATTATATTTTATATATTTATTTTTTCTCTATGTATAAATGTGATTTCTTGTTATTTGGAAAGCTCAATGATTAAAATAATAAAATCTCTTCACCTAAAAAATGACATCAAAGAGGGAGCAGCATGGAGCTGTAGTTGTAGCACCTCGACGCTCATGTAGCCTTAGAACCTGAGAGTGCAGTGCCTCAGCTCTCGATACTCCGCATCACAATGCCCTCTATGGGTTCATTTATGTTTATGTACTTATGAGGGTGGCGCCTTGGTGCTCGATGTTCAACATCGCATCAGCCCCTATATCATTTCTGCTTATTTACCCGTGAGTATGGCGCCTTAGCGCTTGATGTTCAGTGTCACGGTGCCATCAGAGAGTCTACTTTTTATTTTTTACAGAAAGTGTGGCACCTCGGTGCTGTTATCCTACAAGACTTAGGCTGATAACCTGAGAGGGTGGCCCCTCGGTGCTCGTTATACCACACTGCGGTGCTCGGTAGAGGTTCACATCAGTCAATCTACTCGAGAGGGTGGCGCATTGACGCTCGTTGTTTAGCGTTGTGGTGCTGACCTAAGCAAAACTCAGGTGTATATTTCTAAGTTAGATGTCCCATGTTTTATAGAAGTGTTAAAATATCATAGTGCCATGACACTCAATATACAATGCTGAGGTGCTGATAATATTTTTTACATGCAAGAGTATAGCGCCGCGGCGCTCCAGGTATAACATAAAACCATTATTCACTTAATGCATAAATTTGAAAATTATAGTGATTTAACTCCTTAGTAATGCTAGATTTTTTTTTACATGTTTAGTGCAAAGCACTCTTCTTCTTTATTATGAATCTAAGATCAATAGATGGAGGGTTTTATTTCATGCTAGAAGTAAGTTCGACGGTGAAACATGCTGTAAGGCATGACGCTTTGGCATTAAGGGAATGATGTTGCTGCTCTACATTAAGTGTAAGAGACTAGAGAGTATGGTGCTTCGGTGTCGCATAGTCAGCATCACAATGCTATAGGTCAAATCCATATGATTATATTTCCCGAGAGTGTGGCACTTCAGCACTACGAGTCGGGAATGCACAATTTGGAGAGAATTTATTGTGGAATCTAGCGATTTTTATAAAAATTTAGAGAGATTAATATTTTAGCAATGCTAAGTTCTCATATTTTGATGCAATTTCCCTTTCTAGTTCTAAGATCAATTGGGGAGGTTTCTTTTCTTCTCACATTGGAACTAAGTTCAACGACAGAGGTTCTTTGATAAAAAACTCATGCAAAGAGAGAAAAGGTAGATAAAAGAATGCAAGAAACATTATTAGAGTGAATCTTTTACCTTTAGTAGGCGAGAGATGGCTTATGTAAGAGAGAGAGTTGACAGTTCTTTCTTGATTCTTTAAATTGTAGATCATGGTCGCAACACTTGACCTTGTCATGGCGGTGTCATGGTGCCATTAGCTCACCAACTGAACTAATTATCCTTCTAGAAGGATTTTTTTAGCTCCGTGGCGTTGTGGCCAAATAATTTATTATTTTCATTTTTTTATGCAAACATGCCTACATGATAACTTATTGTATTTATAGCAGTAAGATAACATTTGATTGGATGAATTCATGTTGGGTTTGTTCAAACTAAGAAACCCTCTGAATAAATTTACAATACCAACTTAGGTTTGGTTTTTTGCCTCATGCTTAGTTATGGTTGTGTCTGCCATCCATGGCTAGCTTGAGTTCACTTTATTGAGGCATTTGTTGGTTTATATTCAGTTCCTTAAATCTCTAATTTCTTTAAAATTTTATTGCAAATAGAATCTGATTATTAAATACTAATAAATATGAATTTTGTGTTGGTTATTGTTAATAGGTGATTGATTTGACTAAAGTGTCTCTATTTTAACTTCCACTTATAGGCATGAAGTTACTCAATTTGTGCTACCCTAGACTATGCCTTTGGAACATGTTTATGCATGATTTTAAGAATTTGTAATGTGTTAAATCACATAAACTTTCATCCAAAACAAACTTGGGACCAAACAAAGATATCTAATTGTCAAATTAATGCTTAGCACATTGCCTAACAGCTAGCTACCATCACCAGTTGCCCAAGTACCAATTATGGGGATTAGATAGAGAAGTTGACCCTAAGAACCAAAGCCAATCATAGCAACAATTTAAGACAGAGAGCTTCTTGCCTATGCACCATAATTCAAGAGTGTGAGTAAATAAAGAGCATTATGCCCAAGCATTGACCTAGTGGCTATTACAAATATCCTTAATTCTCATCAAAATTCTTACCCATTTTAGAGGATTCAATCCAACCTTAATTATGAATTTTACATATTAAAGAGGGGACTTCTCTAGAAAATATTTAATCATGTTTCTTAGGTTTTTGAAGAGTCAAAGGGAACGATTTGTGATGGCTAGTTCAAGGTTTTTGGAGAAGTAGATAAGAGAGATTTCAAGAGCAAGAAGTACGGTACAAAAGAGGACTTTGTTAGTCTTCCCGACTAAGTTTTAACTTTTTCTTTCCAATTATTCTATTGTAACAATATTTACAAGTTTTAAATGATTTTTTTCTTTGTTCATGAACTAAATTCTCCTTTTTGGGGTTGGGTTGTATTAATTTTATGTTTAGGCTAGTTTTGATTTTAACAAAATTTAAAGTTTTGTTTTCTCTCAGTATTGCATATTTTGTTTGGTGCTTTCTTACTTATTGATTTGATTGATTAACTTTTAAATAGTTAGGAGGTTTGTTCAGAACTAAGTGGTAGATAATAGAGTTGTCGTAGACAAAATATCATGATAATGAGTCATAAGTTAAAGATAACTATGACAAAGCTGTATAGTCATTTTTTAGATCTAAAAAGCTTTAACATATTTTTTTACACTAAACTCAACAATGAGAAATAGGTATGTTGCGAAACAAAAATAAGGACCCTTGGCATTTGTGAGAAAGGTGGAGGCCACCTTGATCAAAATTTGGTAAAAATCAACTCTTTATGTAATTAAAATTTTGATAGCACAAAATAACATCAATGAAGTCCAATCCTTATGTTTAATTATATTAAGATCTCCCACACAAATTCTTATGTTAGTTAATTAATTAGCTCTCTTGTTAAACTTAAGAATAATTTTTAGCTTTAATGTACAGCCCTTGTAAGATGATACTCTATTCCCTATTGCATGAGGTGATTATGTACTTTTGCATGTACGGTTTACCGTGCATCACATTATCCACATTAATATAGCTCAAGCTTATAAATGAAATCTTCAATTAAAATTGTTTTCTCTACATTCCTTTTGACTTAACTTGCACAATTCCTCTCTTATAAAATAATGGAAGTTTCTAAGGACAAAAATTGATATTCTTTAGAGATACATCATTACAAGACCCTTTAGCAAGTGGAGGAGGTTTGACCATTTACATAAGAAAAAGGTGAAGAAGAAAATGAGAATAGCAAAGATTCTTATGTAAGAAGCTCAAACTGAGGCTACCATTACACTTCTCTTTCCCAACCTACTATCCCAAGTGCACAAGTTATCCATCTCTAGAGATATTGCTAGAGAAAGAAGGTAATTGTCCTTTGAAATGATACCCTTTTTGTTATAAATGTCTAAGATTTTTATATGGTTCTTCTTTCAATGAGCAAGCTATTCAGTGAAGGTCAGCTAATTGATATGCCTATTATCCCAAATATCAATGTTCTTATTGGAGAAGAATGAATTGAGGTGGGTCAAGTCACCACTTATTTGATTATAAATTTGCTCCATCTAATATTGAAAGGATTGGAGAAGAAGTCAATCAACCTCTTACATAAGTGCTAATTATCAAAATGCAAGGGGTTAAAGATAATAGAAAGCATGTTGGCGAGGCCACTAATAATGCAACTTCTATTCTTTCTTGGATAAGATATTTGCATCAACTTATTAAAAAAATATTATTTAAGTTTGAATAAAATTTTTCTTCTAACATTTGTTAATATCATTGGTCAACAAGCTGCTAGAGCTAACATACAAAGTCCTAGTCAAGAGCATGATGTGATTACAAGCTTAAGTGAGCCAATTTGGATGACACCATCCTTAGCATTGAAGGAGCATCCCTTGATAACATCATTTAGTTTGCTTGTTAATGCTTTTCTTATGTGAATTGAAGAGTAATACATGGAGTTCAACACTCTGAAGTGAACAATTGGCAATAATTTGGCCAAGAAAAACCTAATTTATTGATGAAGGTGTAGTAATTGAATGTTGCATTCTTCAAAAAAAAAAGTGAAAACATTTGAAAGAAGTCACCATTCTCCACGTTGAAGTTCTTACCAACTAGAGGCATATGATGTTTACTCACTCAAATCATTTGTTGCTACAAGCAAGTTGTTTTAAAGCAATCTTGATCGCTCTGCAAAAACACCCTAGAGGATGCACTCTGCCATCTTTACTGAGATAGGGTAGGAGGATGTTCTTTCATGAGGTAGATTGATATATATTCAACCAGATTTCCCCTAAAATTGTGTTAGGGTCTATTTAGTTCTGGGTTCTACTTCCTATGGGCGTAAGCTTCCATTATTAATTACCCCTCTTGATGCAGCAAGAGGGAACTCTCGATTAAGGTTGGAAATAGACATATCTTAGTAATATGTGATGGTGTCTTAGAGGTATGTGTGGCACAAATGACTATCATATATAATTCACATAGAGAATAAAGAGATTGGGCTTACATCCCTTTAAAATGCCAAAATATAATTTAAAATATTTGCATAATAAAAATTATGAGAATTTAATGCATAGTATATAATGAATAATGTGTGAAAAATTATATAACTTAAAGCATATGTTGGGGTGATGATGATACATCAAGATCCCATGGTTTCATCATCCTAGACTATCGTGGTCTCTAGTCTACTTAGTTAGAGAAATTAATCTTGACCAAAAAATTCTTATTAGCAGCCATAAGTTGCATCATCTATAGTGTTCTTGTAGATCTTGTTGATATTTATTTAAGGAGATAAATTGAAGTCATCCTTAGCTAACATAAGGATTTTCACTTATTAAATATATTCCATGATTCATAGCTCAAGAGGCAAATCCATTAAGGGACATATGGGCCATTGCCATGACTAAAATATAGTGGAGCTGTATAGATGCCAAGCCACCGGGTTAGAGGGTTATGATCATATCTAAATTTTTTGTGGTGCCATTTGATGGCATAACCATGTAGACAGAGGACATTGGCGACATCATTACTGGAATAAGATTATTTGAGTATGAGCATAAATATATTTATTGACATTGGCTCTTTTATGAGCAAATGTTTCTTTAGCTTATCATCCTTGATAAATAATGATGGATGGATGGATGATTGTTTGCTTTAAATTATATTGAATGATTAATTTCATTCAATTTAAACATATCCCCTTCAGATGAGTTTTACAATCAGCATGACCATCATCAGGGAAAGATTAGGTTTTGGTAACCTAAACCCAGTCATAAGACCCAACTAGGGAATTATCCCTTACATCATCCTCAAACACTAGAGTTAGATTTTATATGCATATGTCGAGGATCATGTGGGAAATTCAAGCTTATTTTTAACTTGCAAACCATCCTTAGGTAGTAGGTTTAGGTGATTATTATTATGATAGGGCCCATGCAAGTTTTTCAAGGTTATTTCAAGAATAGCACCTTGGTGCTGCAATTATGGTGCCTCGACGCTATTACTCCAATGTTATGGCGCTGCGTGGTTAGCGCTATGGCACTGATGTCATTAACCATTTTGACCACTTTATTAGCACCTCGATGCTGATAATATAGCTCTATTGTGCTGGTCAAAAGTTGATTTACGATAACTGACATATGCACAGGCTATTTAATGACATGGGATAAACTTTTTGACTAATGCCATGACGCTCCGACACAGCATTGCAGTGGTACATCTATGTGACGTGTCATTTTTTATTTAAGAATTTATGATAATTAATGTCCCTTTGGATTGACATAGTAACCACTTTGACCATTTGAGTAGCACCATGGCATTGCATGTGAGAGCCGTAGCATCGTGGTGCAAGGCCAGGCTTATAAATAGACCCCTTAGGCAGCCAAAATTTTCACTCTACATTCTCTTTAGAGCTTTTCCTTACAGTTTTCTCTCCCTTTATTTCTTCTAATTTATACTTTATCTTCCACCATGATGGTCAAATATTTTGATAACGGTAAGAAGAGGGTGGACACTAGTGACACTAATATATTTCTTAGTCTTGAGGCCGAGGACAGGTACCATCACACTCTTATACACAAGCATCTAATCCAGAGAGGAGCATCTATAATTTGGGTGGGAGCATGGAGTGCATTATTATTAAGTGAGACTATGAGTTGTCCTACAACAACAAATATGGTGTCGTCCTCATGATGCGAGATTTGCTAGTACCATTAAGGCATATTATGTCAACCAAATGTAAATTATGCTCTGTATCTTTTTTAATATAATGATAATCCTGACTTCAATGAAATTCTTAATTATCTAACTATTGGAAATTTCAATACCTAATGAAAAAGGCAAGAGGAAAAATTATCAATTTTCCTGGCATGGACCTCACTATTGAGTTTGAAACTTTTGCCAAGATGATGCGGAATATCAATCACTTTAGTAATGAATTTTGGCTTTACTATGGATATTGAGAAGATTATTTATAATTATAGCTGTAATATTCTTGAGGGTAGTACGACAATAGGCTTTGGTCATCCTTCTCTTATTTATGCTTTATGTGTTGAGGCGGGCGCTACAGGGGATCCTGATGAGGAAGTATTTATACAAAAGGCTCCCATGACTAAAAAAGTTATTGAGGGTTTGGTTCTAGGACTGAGGTGGGGGAAAGCTTACGCTCCCCTCAATCTTGGATCAAATCCTTTAAGGCCATAAATAAGCAACTGCAAGAAATTGGAGGACAAGTATCAGACATAAGAAAAAAGGTCAATGAGACTAGTTGGCATTAAAAAAAATTAGAGAGGATATATGACCATCACATGGATTAGCAGCAGCAATAATTTTCATACATGGCCGAGTTTAATACCTCATTTGTGCACATGTTTAAAAATTGTGGTTTCTATGCGTGTCTTAGTGAGGCTTCTTTTCCTGTGATGCCTCATTATCAACCATATGTAAATGCCCTACCACAATCAGAAGAAGAAGAGGAGGAGGACGAAGAAGACAAGGACTAGTAATTTTCCCCTCTCTTTTTTGTATTTATTTCATTCTTTTCTTATTTTTTTCAATTCATGTACCCCCTCCTTTTTTACATTAATAACTACTTCATTTTTTATTTTATATATTTATATTTCTCTGTGTGTACATTTTTCTTATCATTTAGGAAGCTCCAAGATTAAAATAATAAAATTTCTTCACTTTAAAAAAATTACATCAGAGGGGTAGTACTGTGGAACTATGATTACAACGCCTTAGCATAATGAAGGTATAAGCTTAGAATCCAAGGATGCAGTGCTTCAGCACCCATTATGCAGCATCGCTATGCTTTGCAGAGGTTCATTTTATTATTCTACCTAAGTGGGAAGCACCTATGTAGTCATTATGCAGTGCCATGACATTTTGTAGAGATTCATTTTATTACTCTACTTGAGTGAGCGGCACCTCAATCGTTAGCGGCTTCTGTAGAGATTCATTTTGTTACTCTAGCAAAGTGTGCCTCGACTTGTTAAGGCACCACGACTCTTTATAGAGATTCATTTTATTCTTTTACCCGAGCAGACCAATTTCGATTGGAGAAATTTTCTCCTCAATTGAGCGTTTTCCTTGCATTGCAAGGTGTATAAAACTGCCCTCTGTTTATAAGGGAATTTTCTTTGAGGTGAGTACTTTTCCTGCCACATTTTCAATGTGGAGTATCTGTTCAATTATGCATCTCATATTGATTTTGACTTTTTTCATTTATTATGCATAATATCTCTTGAGATATTTGTCATTTATGGGGTGGGGTGGCATGGGTCTTATCCATTTTGCATCAATGAGTTGATAAGCTCCCCCATTCGTAGAATATTTCAATAATATATGCTCCTTCCCAATTTAGGTCAAATTTTCCACCAATTCATTGATATGGAATGATATGCCTTATACATACCAATACTAGTTCATTTGCATTGAAGCTCCTCAGGCAAACCAGACGGTCATGGACTCAAGTCATTCTTACTCTATATATATTTAGATTATGTTGAGCCTGCATTCATAATTCATCGAGAGCCTCTAGCTCTTCAAGTCGTATCTGAACATTTTTTCTATTATAAGTTCATTTTAAACTACTATATAAAGTGACAATAGCTCCACTTCAATAGGCAGTATCACTTATGCTCCGAAGACTAAGGAGTATTGTGTTTCCTATGTAGCCATTTTCTAAGTGATACAGTATACTCACAATGGTTCCATTAATTTGGAAAAGAGAATTTTTTTGAGAAGCTTAGTCAACGTCTTGTTGAATGCTTCTGCAAGACCATTGGCATTAGTGTTGTATATTGAAGAGTACCGTCAATCTATCTTGGATTTCTCAATGAAGCAATAAACTTTGGCATTCTTGAATGCAATGCTATTTTCGGATATAATTCTTCCATGAACTCTGAATTGATAAATATGACATGATCTCAAAAGAACTTTGTTGACCTTACTTTTGGAGTGAGCTCTCAACTTCATTGTCATAGATCTAGGACTCTTATAGACACTAAGAGCTCCTTAGTCTTAAGACATTTCTAGTGATTAGGTGAACATTTAACCTAACCCTAGAGACTTAGAAGAGTTAGCCATAGGGATAGGTTATGCCTTAAGGATTTAGGAGGACTTGCCTACCCTATAGCCCAAACCAAATCCTTACTTCATTCTTTCAAACCAAATCCAAAACCAAACCAAAATCCAATTTATACCGTTTTAAGCCAAGTCCTTGAACTTGGTCAAATCCTATCCAAACCAAATCAAAACCCATGGATTTCTTCATATTCAATCATTCTTTCAATCATTGTTCCAAATATAAGCACAAACTACAATTATCAAACCAAATCCAAGCTAACCCAAATCAAACCCAAGTTAGCCCTTTTGACTTGAAATTGTCATGTGAACCAAAATCCATATAGATCCAAATCACTTGCAATTAGATTTAAATTTCAATCTCAAACTTATTTACCAATATAGCCAAAATTGAATCAAGCCATGATGGTCCACTTGACCCAAAGTAACCTAGAAGACCTTTTTAAGCCATGTTCTAATTCAACCCAAATTGGATTGAACTAAGCCCATACAAACCTTACAACATAATAAACATTCATCCTAGGTTAATCAATTGTCTTGAATTAGGCCAAACAAAGCTAACCTAGCCCGTTGACCAAGTCAACACTTAGCCCAATTGAAACCCAAAACTAGCTAAAATCCACTTTATGCCAAATTGATTGAAACTATTGACTCAAACCCATTCATGACCAATGATTGAACATGACCAAACCCCCAATTGAGCCAAACCAAGCCTAATTGACCATTTGACCTAAGTTGACCAAAATTAGCCTAAAAAGCAAAATCTGTCAAATCATAATCCAACCCAAATTGATCACAACCAATGGATCAAGTTCATTCCAAATCACTTGTTGAACTTGACCAAAGCCATGACTAAGCCCAAGTTGACCAATTGATCAACTTGATCCAACCTAGCCCAAATTGACCTAAAGGGACAAATTAGCCAAAATACAAATTAATTCCAAATTAAATCAAACCAAAGCCTACAATCATTTTCAATTAGCCAATTAAACTTGACTCAATACCCAGCCTAACCCAATTTGGTCTAATTGGTCAAATTGGTCAACTTGACCCATTTGACCTATATGAACCCAAATGAGCCATAATCAAATCCAAAGCAAATTGAATCAAACCAATGACACCAATGCACTCCAATTAGCCAATTGAACTTGACCTAATCGTTGGTTTGACCCAATTTGACCAATTGGTCAACCTAACTCAACTTAGCCAAAATTGACCTTAAGGGTCAAATCAACCTAAAACCTAATCAAATCCAAATTGAACTTAATCAAAGCCTACAATATATTCCAAATGATCAAGCAATCCCAAACCAAGCTATGATTCAAGCCAATTTGGTCGTTTGGGTCAAATTGGTCAACTTAGCCTAAATTGATCTAAATGATCAAATTGGACAAAATCAAAATTAAATCCAAATTAAACCAAATTGATTGAAAATAATTGAACCAATACACTCCAAATGAACATTTAAACTTGACCCAACCTTTAGTTTGACCCAATTTGACCAATTGGTCAACCTAACCTATTTTGACCCTATTTGGCCCAAATGGGTCAAGTTGACACAAATTAAACCAAATGAAGTCCAAAATAACATGAAATTTTGTCCAATTCACTTTTGACTCATTTTAAATCTACTAAAATAAAATTCAATATTAAATGACCACTTTACCCTTGGGTCAAGGGCATCCCATGAGAAAAGACACTTGCCCAAGTGGTCATTTCTCTTCTTTGGCCACTTAACACTCATCCATTGGTCCACATAGGCACCAAGGACACTGATTATATGTCCCAAGAGGTGGTTGGGTCAGCCATGACTCATGGGGAGGTGAATTCAGCTCACCTCTCCCATTGGAACACTTGGCATGAAGGACTCCCACCTCCCCTTGCTAGGATACCCATTTGTCATTCATGGTAGGCACTTTCCATGCCTTAACCAACCAAAATGAGCCACCTAGGATGATTCCCTTCCATTCCCAACCACCCCAAGCCAAATAATAATATTTTGGAGCCAAAAATCAAATAAAAATGAGGGATTTTTTATCACTTTTGAAGCCAAGGCATTAGAGGCAACAAAACTTCTCCTCTTACTCTCATTTTCATTCCTTAGAGCTCCCAAACCAACTAGCAATCATTCCCACTTGATTTTGGGGTGAAAAACATAAAAAATAAGTGGATTTCAGTAAGGAAGTGGCAACGATTGGAGAAGATATCATTCTGATGTGAAAGCAAAGGTCTAGGCTAATTCAAGGCATCTTCTCCTAATTAAAAGCATGCTCGGATTATCACCGCCCCTGAAAATCATCCTCGGTGAGGTAATCTTTAGAAACCCATAGTTGGCCTTAGGATTTCTTATTTTTATGATGTTTTTCATGTGATTTTAGGATTTTTCCTTAGAATCCCCTGCATTCTTTATTTTATACAATCCTAATACGAAATAAAAGTTTTTTAATGTGAATCGCTGTGAAAATGAGCTCATTTAGATAAAATTTTGATTCAATTTGCAAAAAATCTCGGGCGAACAATATTTTCATCCATTTCTTCCATAGAATGCACAACAACCGTTTGATCCCATGATTCATGGGATCGGTTAACTCAAATTGCACCTAGATACTTCATTTCCACCTCTCTGATCCCGCAGATCAAATCTGGACCGTCCGATTGGTTCAAACCATGTGTCATTTTCCTCGATCCTGTTATTTCCCACTCATGCACCACGTCAGTGCCATGTGGCCAATCACGCAAACAGACGGGTTAAGTGGAAAATCCATATTTTCTGATTTAAAAAATATTTAAATCACCTCAAACTTCAAAAATTCATAGAAAATAAAATGCTTAATGAAAAATTACAAATAAGGGCTTGTTGGATTCATCTTTCCAAGAGGAATTTAATAAACCCAAAATCCTCAAATTTCAATAAATAGTTTGAGCTTAATTTGAGTTTTTAGTAAAAATCAAATTGTATTTATTAAACTAAAAATATACTTCAGATTGAGTTGAAATTTTTAGAGATTGAAACTCAAGCTAGAATATATCGACCATAAAATTTTCAAATGAAAACCACATTTAGAATAAAAAATATTAAATTTTAAAATTCAAATGATTTATTTTAATAAAATAAATTAATGGACTTCATAAAATCATCTTAATCAACTGAAACTTTGAAAAATCATAAATAATTGTAGAAAAATCTAAAAATACAAATAAATGATCATTTTAAAGGTATTTTAGAGGATATTAATTTTAAATTAATTTTAATTAACTTTGAATCATAATTAAGGCTCAATTTGGGTTTAACTGAAAACTTAAATAGCTTAATTACTCTCTATTTACCCAAGTAATTAATCCCAAACTTTCTAAGTTTGATTAATAGGATGACCTCTACCTCCCATAATTTTTTTGAGATTTATTGCTTGCTGAATTAGGGAAATTACTTGTCTTAGTCTTAATTACTCTCTTAATTATTTAGGTGATTAATTAACATTCTAAGCTGTAAGAAAATTATTAATTAAGCTTGTTAATCATTATGTGATAGTGAATGGACATGGGGAATGAGATTGGGGCCTCTTTCCCATTCTTTTCCCTAAGTTCACTTCACTTGACTTGAAATCAATTAATTTGGGATTAATTAATGGTTTAATTCATTAATTAAATTGAAATCATAAGCATTCCAGAAGTTGTCTAATTTAATCTGGGGTAGCTCTTTGGGTGTTCAATAACCCAAAGGGGGAGATAATAAAATTATGGTTAACTCACATGTGTGAGAAAACCATAAAAGTAGTTAAGTGAGATCCCTTATGCTTAATTAACTATTAATCATGAGCTAATTGTATTAGGCCCCTTTCATTTCTTAAGAGCATTACATATTTACTTTCCATGTGGTTGTATATTATTTTGGATCATTATTAATTAGTCAATTAACTTAAGGTGATGTAGATAAGGGTTAATTAATTGGCTTAATTTATACCCTAACCTAATTAAATCATAAAAATCAATTTAATTATTTCTTCCTTGAACCAAAATTAACTCACACATGGGGAATGGGATTAGGACCAATAAACCTCTTTAACTTTCCTTAACTCAAATCAAATATAAAGATGAAAAAACACTACAGAACATTGGTTTATTTTAAGTGGCTTTATTTAGTATGATTGTCTTTAGGAATTAATTAGAATAAATGAGATCATGCACTTTTGTTCCTTTATTTCATTCCAATTGCATTAAATGTTACTTTCCATGTGTAATCATGCATTTATTTTTTTTGAAATTACTTAAATGAAATGATTTCCTTTATGTCTAATTGCATGTGTTGATTTAAATTAAGTAAGTGTGGCTATCATCACTATTAAATCAAATATTATTTTAAAAAAACCTATAAACCAATTATTATAAATGAAGTGATGTTAATTACAAATAGTTATAAGTTTTCATGTGTTGGTAATGTAAGATATTCAATAGGAAATTCTCTTTCCTTATCTTACATGGATTCATAGAGAATTTACAAATGTATAGTTCATTTGAAAAGAACATAGCATTTGTCTAAATCTATTCCTATGCATTTTCGTATTAATACTTAGGAAGAATTTCATATCACATATGTAAACCATACAATTAAATCAAATATGACTTCTTGCATGAGTTCTTGTTCTTACAATTCTTTTTGTACATTTATATGTATTTGAGAAAAGTGGTATATTAGTCTGGACAGCCCTGGGCTGTGAGGCTTTAAGTAGCCCTAAGTAGATCTTGTACCTTACACCCCTGGTGCAGAAAATAATGACATCGTACTCACTTAAAACTCTTATACATATGTATGTATGATGTGGCCAATGAATAAGAATCATAAATCAAATAAATCAAACACAACCTTTGCATGAGTTTTACTATCCTTATAGTTGCTTATACATCTATATATATCTAAGAAATGTGGTATAGTAGTCTGGACACCCCGAGGCTGTGAGGCTTTAAGTAGCCCTAAGTAGGTCTTGTACCTTATGCCCCTGGGGCAAAAAATAATGGCGTCGTTCTCACTTAAAACTTTTATATATGTAAATGTGTATCTAGCTAATGGGTGAAAAATCCCTCTTTTCTATTAAAAAGGCATGCATTCATAATTCAATCAAATGAAATATTTAAATTCTAAATACACTTTTTTGCATTTATCATTCAAGTATGCTAGAAATTTAAATTGCATGTATAGATATGCTTAGGATTTATTCATATGCATGATATACATGATGGAAAGAAATGAATGAATATGTGTTATGTGATAGTAATCCATTTTAATTAATATTAAGATATCTTTCTTATTGAATAAAGTCATTTAGAGTGAACTTAAATTTAAGATTAATTAAAACATATAATAAGCCATTCAATAAAGGAAATTGATTAATTAATCTACTTTAGAAGTGACTTAAGGTAGGGCTGGAAGAGAGGTTCCCTCTCTTTCTTCTCTTTATAATGCTTAGTTGTTAAGTGTAGGCCATATGAAATAAAGGGAAACACTAAGTAAAAAATCTTCAAATCAACTAAATCGCTTAAAGAGAAATCAACCCCTTTATAAATTAAATCCCTGACACTTAGCAAATTACAACTCTAAAGCCAAGTTAAGACATACCACACAAGCTTTAATGCACTCACATTAGACTAAGTCACCATTTCTAGCTTCATGTTAGGGCGGTGTATGGCTTGATGTATGCTTGTTTTGTGATGTATTATTGTATATTGGATGTTAGGTATTTTGTGAATGATGTTAGGCCAATAGCCTAATTATATTTTTCTGAGTTGTCCTTAAGCCATCATAATAAAATGCTTTTTTTTTGTTGCTTACCTCTTAAGTATAACCCAAGTTAGGATAGGTGGACTTGGTTACCCATGTGTGGAGGTGCTAAGTCCAATTTATTCATATAACTACTTGGGATGTATGGTATGTTTAGCTAACATTTATTTTGCAGGTTTAGCTAGATTTACTTTCATTCTTTTAATGTAATTTTGCATTAAAATTAAGATAAGTGTTAGGGGGATTATGATGAGCATTGGTTATAAGACCAAGTCTTATGTACCATGTGATGCCTTTGGAGCAGGCACATCTAAATCAAACCAAAAGGAAGAAAGAAATGGAGCAAATCAAATGGAGAAATGGACGATGAAGAAATGAAGAAGGAAAAATGAAAAATGAAGACCCCCATTACATTCATCATTTATAATTATAATTATTTTCTTGTAACTCGGGTTGTATTAGGGTAGTGCTCGGCTTCCCACATTTTTTTTCGGGATGTACAGCGGCACCTGACCACATCGATCTTTTATTCTTTTGCGAGAGCTTTATAAAATTGTTTGATGATTTGTTTAGCTTGTAAATTAGAAAAGCATGCCTTTTCATAGTTTATGATTGGTGATTGTTGTATGGCTCGGATGCGATTAGGCTCTAGGATAAAATAAATTTTTCTATCCCATTAACAACTCATAACTAAACTTTTAAAATAACTCATAATCTCATATAAAGCCTAGGTATTAAATCAAGATAATAAAATATTTAGTAACCCCTTAGCTAGAAGTTAGATGTTGAAATATCATGCATAACCTTTATATCTCACTCTTGTTAAGAGAGGGGTTCCATCTTTGCCAGATAGAGTGGGCTTAACCTTTGAGAGCTTATGATGGAAGAACACCTCTTTCCCTTTTGATTTGGCCCATAATCAACTTCTCATGCATTTAGGCATACAAAATCCATAGCCTGTGTCAAAATAAAGAGTCCCAAATTAAATGAAATTTGATAAAAATTTGCATTAGATTTAAGTCATTATTCATACCCTCATGCTCTAGTCTCTTACGGAGTGGGTTTAAGGACTTAGTTTCTTTTCTAAATAATAACAACATAGCCATCTTCCAAAAGCATATGACTTGCCTACATGAATTTAAAGCGTAGGAGTTAGGTGGCTGCCACTCTAGGCGATAATAAGTCCAACAATTAGGTGGTTTACTCTCTATTATAGAGGTAAACCATATACCCACTTTCTCCTTAGATTTAGGTCGTACTTTGGCCCTCACCAAAAGCACTCTAAATTTAGGATCTAAGGTTGTTGTACAACCAGAAAAAAATGTGGGTAGCCGAGCTCTACCCTTATAATGTTGTCCATTTTACTTTCATTCTTTTAATGAAACCCCTATTGGGCTCCCCAATAAGTAAAAGACAAAATTTATCAATGAAGGGAGAATAGTAAAAATAGAACCTCTATAATTAGCTTGGTGAGGTGAGGTTCATCATATAAGAAAAAAAAATTCTTTCACAAAATAACACTTTCCAAAGCACCCTTTTTGAAAATAGCCATCTTCATTCAACATACTCAAATTTGTTGAATGAAGATTCTATTTTCAAATCATAACATAAAATTGAAACTCCATTCAACATAATTTACATATGCTAGAGCGGAAGTTTCTCTCTTTTCAAAATCAAGAAACCACATACATGGCATCAAAACATATCATTAGAATCTATTTAACATACTTAAAGATTTGTTAAATAAATTTCACCTCTATTTTAGAATCTTATTTGACATGCCACATTTGTCAAACAAAGAATTCCCTTCTCTTTCCAAAAAAGAAAGAGAGCACATCAAATACATTGGATTCACACTTAACGTGTCAAAGTTGTTAATTGAGGATCTCATTTTCAAGTGCATTTGATTCCCACTTAACATGTCAAGGTTGTTAAGTGAGAATCTTATTTTCATGTCACACTTGATTCTCACTTAACATATCAGAATTGTTAAGTGAGGATCTTGTTTTCATGTCATATTTGATTGCGCTTAGCATATCAAGTTGTTAAGTGAGAATCTCACTTCCATGTGCATTTGATTCCACTTAACATGTCAAAGTTGTTAAGTGAGGATCTTACTTTCATATGCATTATATTCCCACTTAACATGTCAAGGTTGTTAAGTGAGAATCTTATTTTCATGTCACACTTGATTCTCACTTAACATATCAGAATTGTTAAGTGAGGATCTTATTTTCATGTCATATTTGATTACACTTAACATATTAAAGTTGTTAAGTGAGAATTTCATTTTCATATGCATTCAGTTCCCACTTGACATATTAAATTTGTTAAGTAAGAATCTCATTTTCATAACAGATTTGACTTTCACTTAGCATGTCAAACTTGTTAAGTGAGAGTCTTATCTTCATAAATCATACTTGATTCCACTTAACATATCAAATTTGTTAAGTGAGAATCTCATTTTCATGACATATTTGACTCCCCACTTAACACACCAAATTTCTTAAGTGAGGGTCTCATTTTCATGTCACATTTGACCTCCACTTAACATATCAAAATTGTTAAGTGGGAGTTCCATTTTCAAAACATACATCAATGATATTTGACTTTCGCTTAACATACCAAATTTGTTAAGTGAGAGTCTCATTTTCAATGCACATATGATCCCTACTTAACATACCAAATTTGTTATGTAAGAATCCAATTTTTTCAATTCAATCACACTTGGACCTCCACTTAACATATCAAATTTGTTAAGTGGGACTTGCAAAACATATATCAATCACATTTGGACTTTTACTTAACATACCAAATTTTTTAAGTGAGAGTCCCTTCAAAGCAAAACAAAACACAAATCATATCACATTTGGACCTCCACTTAACATATCAAATTTATTAAGTGGGAATCCCATTTTCAAAAACATATATCACATGACATTTGGACCTCCACTTAACATATCAAATTTGTTAAGTGAGAGTCCCACTTTCAAAGAAAAGAAAAACTTATATCAATCATACTTGGGTTTTATTTAACATACCAAATTTGTTAAGTGAAAGTCCCATTTTCAAACATAAATCAAACAGATGTGGCTTCTACTTGACATATCAATTTTGTCAAGTAAGAAGCCCCATATTCAAATCAACATTTCACACATCACAAGCAAAGACATTCTACAAAAATTTTTTAAGCACACAATCACAACCTCTTCTTGGCATACTCAAATTTGCTGAGTAGAGTTTCTTTCAAATCATCAATATTTCCAAACAAGATAAACAAGATACACAAAATACAAATATCTCTATAAATCTCCCATCAAAACTTTAGAATCCCACCCAACCTACCTAAATCGATTGAGTATGGGTTTTAAATGGAAATCAAATGCAAAAAGACTCTCCTCACATCAAAATCTCTCCACTGAACCCCACTTAATGTATCTGAATTATTGAGTGTGGGTTCATCACTCCAAATTTTTATGATTCTCTTGGGATGAATATTAAAGTAGAAATTTGACTCAAATTACATTTCAACACATGTAGAGATACAACTCAAATTAAATAGTGCAGACTTTACAGTCACTACACATGGCTTCACAAAAGTTTATTTTCACCCTTGGGATAGAGCCTTGGATCGCCGACCTCCCAGGGACTCCACCCATCTAGTTTTTTTCTATCGAGGATTTGAGGGAGCATGTGTTACTTGTGAGGGGGTTACCCTCACTATTGTGAATAGGGATGAGGTGGTTGGGCAAAATCCAATCATTCACATTGACATGCCCTATGATTCTAAGTACCCTCTGTTGAAGAGGAAAGCTATAGTGGTTCATACACCCCATTTTGAGATAGTTTCAGCACTTGCCCACTAGCTATCCCTACCATTGCTCTAGTGAGAGCTATGAGCTCCTCTTTAGTTACTCTGAAGGAGAAGGCTATCTTATCTTCTGAGATAGTCTCCTCAAATTTTGAGGTAGGTACTAGTTTTCACTTTGCCTTGTTCACTCGTACTCAACACCAAAATAAAAATTGCAAGATTAAGCATGAGCACGAGCGAGTAGCCAGAGTGTAAAGCTGCATCACATATGGACGAGGAGGGTTCTCTCTAAGAGGTCTCTCCACTTCCAACCAACAATAAGTTCCACCTCCTCTCGGCATCAAACGAAGAGGAAGATTATTAGATGATTGCTGATTCTCTTCCACCATCACTATACTATGAGACATTGGATATGGAACACAAAAATCCCTATGTCGGACTTAGGTCTGTCTTATGCCAGGTTGGCAGAGTATACGGATGCTCAGAGTTTGGGTACCTTATTTGATCTACGATAGTTAATCCCTAGGAGTGTTAGGGGTCAGATTCATAGAGAAAGAGCCGTGGAGGCTCAAATAGGCAGGAAGGAATGATAGAGGTATGCCAGATAGTCGGTAGCCTCCGCTTTCATGAATTTTACTAATCGACCCCCCGTCAGGGCCGATCATTCAGATAGAGTTGTTCTTACTGATGCATCCTACCATAGGCATAGATCTCCTGTTGAGGGACAGTCGATGTTGCCTTCACTATGCTCTCCTCGTTGTACTATCACCGCATGCTCCAGCATCCACCACAGTCCGAAGCCCCCATCAGGGAAAAGACCATCCTCATTGGTGATCTGGCTACTGCCAAAGGATCTTGCTCCCACCATTCCACTTATTGAGGTGAGATCGAGCTCCCCTGCTCGACCCTGTACCTCAGCTGTGGTTCAGCAAGAGTGGCGACCCTGCAGTGTCATGGTCACACCACCATCACCACCATTAGAGTTAGTAATAGCAGTAATCCCAGAGGGGGGAGGTGGTAGTTTCATAGTTCCCATGGCAGTAGACCTCGTTAGGGACACCACTCCATCGATGAGCAGTCATGAACATATCTCTTTCAGTAAGCATGAACCTCCTAGAGATAGCACTCCAGTGACAGGTAGTGTTAGGTGTATTTCGGTCAGTGACCACAATCCCTCCACCGGTTAGCCCCGAGTATTTATGTCGACACGATTAGATCGTTTCTTAGATGAGATCGTGGTGCCCTGAGAACTCTTAAGAGACCATATAGATTTTGAGGATGAGTGGGTAACATTTGATCTTAATGAGGATGTTCTTCTTGAGAATTCGATCAGAGTTCACATGATTAGATCATTTCTTAGATGAGATCATGGTTGCTTACTTTGTCAAGGAAAGAGAACTCTTAGGTAATGACCATATAGATTCTAAGGATGAGTGGGTAGCATTTGATCCCAATGAGGATGTTCTTCTTGAGAATTAAGTCAGAGTTCACATGGTCGACACTAGGTGCTCCCTTCAGAGAGATCATTAGAGTTAGGAAGGTGTTATGGTTGAGGAAGATGACACCATCCATTCAACCCAACACCTCCACCGGTAGCTTAAAACAAAGGATGATGGATCAACGGATGAGAAGAGGATAGACTTGGTAGCCCTCCATGCACTTGAATGGGACCTCATGCATATTTTGATAGAGGTAGATTATCCTGAGTTAGCACATATCGTAGATCAGCCTAAGAGCACTTCTCTAGTAGATCAGGACAGTGGTAGCTTACATAGGAAGGTGGTGGACAACACCTCCATGTAAAAGGAAGATATCAAATAGTTGGTGGAGCAGCAAATGAGGGATGCATTGGCACAAGCCTGAGGTAGCTCATATGTTCCAAAGGGTAGACTCTATCCGGAAGAATTTGATGGTGTCTAATATCCTAAGGGTTTTGTGGCTCCTTCCTTCAAAATCTTTAATGATTGTGGGATCCCCTGGCAGCACATAGCACATTTCAGGGCTGGATATTGCAATGCCAGTGGCAGCGATGCACTCTTATTCTGCCTCTTTGTTAGTAGCTTGGCAGGCATCGTATTTGATTGCTACACTGAATTATCTAATGGTTCAGTGAAGACATTTGCTAAGTTGAAGCACTTCTTCATCAAGAGGTTTATTGGAGCTCAACAAAGGTAAACTGTGGGCAATCTCATTGTTATCCAACAACACCTCGATGAGTCCCTTATTGATTATATTCTTAGATAGTGCAATTTAAGTATTAAATGCAAACCATAACTATCCGAATAGCATGCCATTGAAATTCTACTCAAGAATATTCATGGCCCGATTTCCTACATGCTTAAAGGGTTTACCATGAAGACATTTGAGAAATTAATCAATAAGGCAGCTAGTCTACAAGGGAAGGTCAAATAGTTACCTTTCCAAGATCAATTAGCCAAGCCCAGATAGCAGAAGGCATTTGAGAAGAAGCTAGGGGAAGTCACAATAGTTGATAAAGGGAAGCAACCAGGGGTGTTGATCGGATGCCTCGAGCTGAGTCTCCTCCACCACATCCTTTGCCACCACCTCGTCCATCATACCAGCCACCTTAGTTGCCACAGTGGCCTCTACCACCGCCCCCTCAGCAGTATCCTCATCAACATCATCAATAGCTCTGTATGCCTACCCACCACCAGATAACTATCATTTACCTACTCTTGTCAATAAATTAAATAAACCATATTCATTCAAGAGGGAGGTAGTCAAGAAGATCTTTAAGAATCTCTTAAAGAAGCGATTTCATTACTAGAACCTAGAGGCGAGGAGGTGGCAGAAATGATCCAAACTATTGCCCCTACCAGCATGGTAGGACATGACTTAGAAGATTACTTTACCTTTGAGGTGGCGAGCTACAAGTTGGGTGCCATTGTCATCCCTAAGAATATTCTAGAACAACCCTCTAGTTTTGAGTAATCCTTGGGGATACAATCTTCTTAAGATAGAGGAAGGTTGGGATATCTCCTATCCCAAACCTCCAAGAAAATCTCTAAGATCAGAAAGTTACCCTACGTGTAGGCCAAACTCAACATCAAGGAAGGGTTGCGAGTTGCTAAGTACAACTTGAAGGAGATAGAAGCCCAACAGCAGCAACAACGATAGCTTCCACTTGCCCGGGATAGTTTAGCAGCACAACCATCGTCAAAATCCAGCACTCCGTTTGAGTCCAGTATTCTATCCACCATTGTAGTTACCACTTCTTCCTCCATTAGCTCCTCTTCTTCCATCTGGAGCATTGTATCAGTGGACAAGGGCACTAAACCCCTTACCTCGCTTACTTTATTAGATTTCTATCATGTACCTCCACCTAAAAAGAAATCAATGAAGAAAGCTTTCACTTACATCTTGTCCTCTTCTGATACTCTAGATTTTATTCATCTCAAAAACTCTCAAAGTCTAGAAAATAATAATAACAATAACTCTAGTTCCGATCACTCTTCTTCTTCTTATTTAGAAATGGATTTTCCATTCCTAAATAATTTGGGTTCGCCCATTGAGATTGATTTGGAGTCATCTGACTTCGATGATCCCATAGGAGAAGCTGTAGGTGAACTTGAGGAGCAGATAAAACTTTTGACTAAACCATCTCACGAAGTCACTGAAGTTAACCTCTGCAATGGCAAAGTTCTACTTCCTAGGGTAGCACCTCAGGATAAGGGTAAACAAGTCATTGGTTCAAGTGATCAAGAAGCCCCTCTACAAAATGCTCCACCTATGGATATGCTTATGAAGGAGCAGCCCAGAGTTGACTATAATGTCCTTGCTCACCTGAGAAAGTTTCCATCTAAACTAAACATATATGATGCCCTTGTCTTATCCAAAGAGATGAGAGAGTCATTGAGCAAAATCCTTCTTGATCCAAAAATATGCTTAGCTCAACTGACCGCTATTGGAGAGAAGGCATATTTTTCAAGAGAATCCTGTGGAGTTACATTCATCAATGAAAACCTTATTTTGGGGACAATAAAGCACAACCGTCCCCTCTACATCACAGTGGACATGGACAGATTCAGACTCGCCAAGGTGTTAGTTGATCCACGTGCATTAGTGAACATTATGAGTCTAAAGACCCTTGCATATTTAAGGATTGACATCTATGAATTTAGAGGAGATCGGGTGATGTTGAGAGGATTCAATGAGCAAGGCGAGAGTGCCTTAGGCTCTATAGTGTTTCCATTGGAGATAGAATACTGGAAGATAAAAGCCAAGTTCTACATAATCGACTTAGATACATCTTTCACTACTTTGCTTGGTAGGCCTTGGATACATGGAAACAACACGGTTCCATCCTTTTTACATCGGCATCAAATTTTGAAGAGGTGGAATCAGTATTGTGTCAAAGGAGACTTGAAGCATTCTCGATTAGAGGTCGAGATATATGAGATGCGACCTATCTTCCTCAAATCAAAAAGTCTATTCTTGTGATCTTGGTGAATGTTCAAAAAAAATAAAAGAAAAAAGAAAAAAAAAAAAAGAAAAGAAAAAAAGAAAAAAAGAAAAGAAAAGAAAAGGAAAATAAAATAAAAACAAGTGAGCGAATGGACATAGGAAAGTAGAGCCATATTAGATTCCACCATAATTTGTTCCTCCATATGAACATATGGGTAGGATGACTACCCCAGGTAGAGGTAGAGGATCTAGAGGCAGTTCGAGGTGGAAGACCTCCTCCCTATTGGCCACCCAATAAGAGCTATGTTGACTCACAGTACCCCCACTATCCACATAGACTTAGAGTCAGTTCAGGAGGATGAGTCTCATGTGAGCATCGACCAACTCCTCGGGGTCCCTTTGGAGGTGACATTGAGCTGATGATGACAGCCTCCAAGCAAAGCATGAATGTATCATTACTATGTAGAGAACGGTGGGCATCTTCCCAGAAAGTTGAAGGTTTAGTAGTTAAGGACCTCCCAAGTCATCCACAGATGTCAAGCCAAAGAGATTTTTTTGTTGGGAGCATCATCCTCATCCTCAAGTGAAGAAGCTGATGTAGAACTTGAAGATGATTTATATAAAGATTAATACAATTTTCTTTTGATTGGTATTTTCCTTATGTTCTTAACTTAGCAAAAAAGGGATTAATCCCACATACTTGATCTAAACACAGGTCAGATTACTTTGAAAGTTTCTGGGACAATCATAGAAGATATTCTCAATCAAGACTAGGACTAGGATTCAGTACAGTGGGTCTAGTCGATGATGACAACCATTGCCTAGTCATCACACTCATTTGCGATAGGTTCTTCTCAACCATCTAACTCTTATGAGGAGGTATGTTTAGAAACTTGACCCAAATGTGCTTGAAGTCAAAGAGGCACCGCCAGAGTTTGAAGAAAAAAATCAAATCAACCATCGATGAACTTAAAGAGATCAACTTAAGAACTGAAGATAATTCACGTCCAACATACATCAGCTCCTTGTCGAATGAAGAAGAAACTAATGACTTAGTTAGGCTATTAGCTAAGTTTAAGGACTGCTTTGCATGGAGTTATGAAGAAATGCCAGATTTATCTCCTAATATAGTAGTCCACAAATTAGCAATAGAACCTAATGCTAACCCTATCAAGCAAGCTCCTAGACACATGCGATTAGACATTGAATAGCAGCTCACTTTTGAAATCAAATAATTGATTGATGATGGCTTCATCAGAGAAGAAAAATATCCTACCTAGTTATCCAATGTCATCCCAATTAGGAAAAAGAATGGTCAAATTCATATATGTGTAGATTTTAGGGATTTAAATAGGGCATGTCCTAAGGATGAATTTCTACTTCTTATTCTAGAATTAATGGTGGACATCACCTCATCTAATGTAGTATTCTCCTTTATGGATGGGTCATCTGGCTACAACCAAATTAAGATGGCCCCCGAGGATGAAAAAAACACTACTTTTCGAACCCCAATCAAAATTTATTATTATAAGGTCATGCCTTTTGACCTTAAAAATGCCGGTGCTACATACTAGCAGGCCATGACTTGGATCTTCAACAAACTCAATCATCATCAAGTTGAATGCTATCTTGGTGATCTAGTAGTCAAAAGCAAAGAAAAGGAAGACCATCTCTTCAACATGAGAGTAGTTTTTGAAAGGTTAAGATACTTTAACCTCAAAATGAATCCCCTGAAGTGTGCATTTGGAATAGCTTCAGGAAAAATTTTTTGGGTTTATTGTCTGACATTGGGGAATAGAGATCGATATAGAGAAGATCAAGGCTATCTTAGAAATTCCACCCCCTAAAAGTCTAACTCAACTCAGATCATTCCAAGGGCGGTTGGCGTATCTAAGACACTTCATATTTAACTTATAAGGAAGGTGCCAACCATTCTTAGCACTTGTCAAAAAGGATGCCAAGTTCAAGTGGGATGATAAGTGCCAGCATGCTTTTGAATACATTAAGCACTGCCTGATGACGCTGCAGCCCTTATCCCGGGTAAGCCATTGATCCTCTACACCATTGCATTAGATGGCTCCCTTGTTGCTTTGTTGGCTTAAACCAATGATGAAGGGAAATAAATTGCTCTCTACTACCTCAGTCATCTAATTCCTGCTAAGGCAAACTACCCACCTATTGAAAAGCACTGCCTAGCTTTAATCTTTACATCCCAAAAGCTATGACACTACATGCTTTCTCATAAGGTGAATCTGATCTCTAGGATCAATCCACTACGATATCTTATGACACAGCTGATGCTATCTGGATGGAATGTTGGTCAATGATTTTGTCACAGTTTGATATTACATTCATACCCCTCTGTGCGGTGAAAGGATAGGCACTAGCGGATTTCTTAACAGCACAGCCACTTCCTGCTGATTCCCAACTTAGTGATGACCTCCCCGATGAATAAATCATGAACTTAGGGGACACTAGCATTCATCACTGGGAGATGTATTTTAGTGGTGCGGCTTCCTTTCAAAAAGGAGAAGAACCATGATCTACTCTTCCAAGAAAGGCAGGGGTAGGAATAGTTCTCTTAACTCTAGACCACGATGTGATGAGATTCTCATATCATTTGTCAAATCCATGCACCAATAATATTGCTGAATATGAGGCTGTGATTGTCGGTCTAGAGTTAGTCATTATAATATGCATCTAGAGTATCAACATCTTTAGGGATTCTCAGCTCATCATCAACCAAATCGCTGGGTCTTATAAATTTCTAAAGCCTAAGCTCCATCATTACCACAAGTACACTATGGAGTTGTTGGCCCAAATCCCAGAGGTTACCATCTACAAGATTCCTCAAGGAGAAAACACAGTAGCAAATGCATTAGCCAAGCTTGCCAAAGAGTTGGAATGTTCGAAAGATGAGTCTATTCTAATAAGGGTCCAAAATTAACAAATATTACCCCTTATTGATATTGAACTCATCGAGAGATTCTCTCTTGAAGGGGAGGTTACCGTTGCCAAAAAGGATGAAGAGTTAGATTGGAGGCAACCATTTATAGATTATTTAAATATAGATAAACTACCTCAAGAGAAGTCATTAACACATCAGGTTCTGCCTACACTCTCGTAGAAAGAACCTTGTATCGACGATCTTACAATCATATATGGTCACGTTGTTTAGAAAAATATGAAGCCCGTAGGATTATGACTGAGGTACACTCAGGTTTATGCAGAGCGCATTAATCCGATTTCAAGATGAAAGCCAAGATCAAGAGATTAGGATACTACTAGCCTTCGATGATCACATACTGCATGGACGTAGCTAGGAGATGCCACCAATGTCGACATGTGGTCTACATCAACCACCCAACATTCTACATCCACATTGGCCTCATGGCCATTTGAGTGTTGGGGCGACATAGTAGTCTGATCGATCCTCCTTCTTCCAAGGGTCACTAGCTCATTCTAGCTGCCACTGATTACTTTTCCAAGTGGGCAGAGGAAATCCCACTTAGAGAGGTCACAGCTCAGTATGCGCTCTAATTTTTCAAGAACCATATCGTATGTAAGTTCGGGGTTCCTCGATGAATTATATCTGATAATGTACTGCATTCAAGAGCACTAAAATCAACATCTTTGCCCAGAGACACAGAATAGATTTGAGATATTCTACCATCTACTACTCAAGAGCAAACGGTCTAGCAGAAGTGTTCAACAAAACTCTCACTCAAATATTAAAGAAGACACTCGACGGTAACAAGAGATAGTGGCATGAGCAGTTAGTTATAGCCTTGTGGGCCTACCGCACCACATACGAAACTCCAACTCAATCTACCCCTTTCTCCTCAATGTATGGATCCAAAGCTATTCTACCATTAAAAGTCCAACTCTCATCATTAAGGATAGTCATGGGTAGTAAAATCACAACAGAGCTGAACACCAAGTTGTGGTTGGAAGAGCTCGAAGGTTTGGAGGAGAGATGCCTCTGGGCATGATAGAACCTCAAGTTATACAATGCCAAAATGATTCAAGCTCACAACAAGTTGGTATGTCCTAAAGCTATTCAAGTAGGAGAGCTTAGTTTAGTTCTAAGGAGACTAATTATTGCCCATCGAAAGATGGGAGGCAAGTTTGAACCTACTTGGGAAGACCCTTTTGCCATAGAGAAGGCCTACCAAAGAGGATCTTATCAACTTATAAATTGTAAGGGAGAGCGTCTGATGCTTCCAATCAATGGGCTCTATTTAAAGAAATACTATCCATAAATCTTATTTGAAAATAATCATTAATAAACTTCTTTTCATATAAAATTCTATCTCTTATGTGTTAGAAATATCTTTCTCTTGTGAATCTGCCACGATGTGTTTAGGGTAGGTATAAGAGAACTCGAGTGGCATCCTATCCCTCCAAAACAAAAACATAAACTGTAAATGATCCTTTAGTGTTACTAGGTTAGGTGTAAGAGAACCCAAGCATCATCCTTTCTTCGTGGAGTCACAATTGTCCCTACGACGCCATTTCATCCATTCTTCTGTGTTTAGGGTAGGTGTAAGAGAACCCAAGCAGCATTCTATTCTCTCTTTTTCAATGAAAATGAACACATATATTTTATCTCGAGCTATCTTGATGTGGGAGCAAGCCCCTCGTGGCACTCACTCATTAGCTGCTCTAGGTCAGGACGATATGCTACTTTGTTAGTGTGTCACCCCAGTGGTCACTTGTCTGGTGGATGCGAGTCTGCATGCTTTCTTCCTGACTTGACCATTACAAACTGATGAGTGCCTTGTTAGTTTGTTAGGCCTTACTGTGCAGCCAATAAGCTACCCCATATTGACTTTATTTAAGAGGATGTAAGCCTACATGCTTTCTTCTTGAACTAGCCATCATGCACTGATTAGGTCAAGTATAATTGAGGTTTAAGGTAAGTCCCCCAGTGACTCCTTTCCTCTTGATTACTTCAAGCTTGGGTTTAGTCCTTACGGGACTCCAGTAGTTGCCCCTAGGTCGAGATGGCCCGCCGAGAAGGCAGACTATCCTGGTGATCAGTTCTACTTTAGAGAGATGTAAGCCTACACGCTTTCTTTCTAAACTAATTATCGTAAACCGATGGGCACCTTAGGTTGGTTGGTTATCTCCATGCTGATGGTGAACCACCTGATGGATATACCACTCTTGGTAGATGTCAGTCCCCGCGCTTTCTCCTTGAGTTAGCCACTGTATACCTATAGGCTTTCTTTTACAGGGTTTTGGATAACGCCCCTAGCAGCACCTCTCCTATGGGCACTCTATTTAGATCACATCCTTGGCGACCCCATTTAGACACTACCCTAGTTACTCTTAGATTGTACAATTCTCCTTTCTTAGTAGCCACCCCTGTGGTTGGAGAATTTATCTTGCGGATATGCAGAATCTCCCTTGCTCTAGTTAGTCTGAGATAGGACTAGGATGATATGAGCTCCTTCTCAGTGTGGTCCCTTGCAAACCAATAGGGTCCATGATAACATAAAATAAACAAAATATATCTTCACTTGTGGATTAGGAATTCAAGCCCTCAATGACCCCTTTCCCAAGTAGGCATCCTACCTTTAGGGTAGTGTCAGCAAAACTCCTTATAGGAATTCCTTGACTACTTTGAGTTAAGATATGTCCCCAAGTCAGCACTCTCTCAGTAGCCTCCCTTAGGTTGGGTTCAACTTATTGTACCACCAACAAGTTACCACAGCAGTCATCTTTTCTTTGAAAGATATAAGTCTATTACGCATTCTTTCCGGCATCGGTTACAGCGACTTAGGTTAGGTTCAATTTGTTGTAAGCAATCACCTAGTAGTTCCTTGTGTAGGAGGATGTGAGTCCCCATGCTTTCTTTCTAACTTGACCATTGCACACCGAAAGGCACCCCATAGGTTGGTTAGCTCTACCCCTCAATTGATAGACTATCCTTTTCGATTTATAAATCTAAGATAGGTCTAGGCTAATATTAGCCCCTTCTTAGTGGATCCTTCGCACACCGATGTGATTCATCAAACTAAAACAAATAAAATTAACATAAATGCAATTCAATCAAATGACATTATTCTAACTACTTTTAGGCGATATAAGTTCCCAGTATTCATTTTAGTAGTAAGCCCTTGGTCGGATTTGATTTATTGCATCCAAGTCACCCTAGTGGTTCCTTGTGTAGGAGGATGTAAGTCCCCACACTTTTTTCCTAACTTGACCATTGCACATCGAAAGGTACCCCTTAGGTTGGGTAGTTCTACCATGTGGCCAGTAGGCTATCCCTTTGGATTTATAAATCTAAGATAGGTCTAGACTGATATTATCCCCTTCTTAGTAGATCCATCGCACATCGATGGGGTCCATTTCATCAAATCCCCCATCCTCCCTTTGGTGGAGTCCAAATTAAATCTATCTTATCCCCAGTGGAGCACCAAATCATAAATCAATAAATCAAATCAAATTCTCATCCCCAATGGATGCCTCATCAATTAATAAAATCAAATTTCTCCCAAGCGAGGAGCAAATCAAATCAAACCTCTATCCCTAGTGGATAACCTGGACCTACTTTCCTAGGGGAAGGTTCATGCACTCATCCCCAGTGGATCTTTTCTCCCTAAATCATATCAAACCAACTCAAACTCTTATCCTCTATCCCCAGTGGATAATTTGAACATGCTTCCCTAGTGGATGGTTCACATACTTGAACCCTCAGTAGATCATTTCTTCCTCTCTTATGCCTTTGGCATAAGTTGAGTTGCATTGCACTATGATCTTGATTCTGTCTACACCGTGGGTTTAAGGATAGATCATTTATGTTAGTGTTTGTGATCCTTCGGACATTGTTGATCATCTCGGTCAACAGTAACACGTGCGGTATGCCTTGTTAGTCACACCACACCTATTGGGTGCCCTTTGTTGACCTCAATTTTTGAGTGAGCTCTCAACTTCCTTATCATAGATCTAGGTTGGGTTCAACTTGTTGTACCACCAATGAGTTACCATAGCAATCATCTTTTCTTTAAAAGATATAAGTCTATTACGCATTCTTTCCAGCATAACTATTGCACGGGCAGCCTTAGGTTAGGTTCAATTTGTTACGCAAGCAACTGATCACCCTAGTAGTTCCTTGTGTAGGAGGATGTGAGTCCTCATGCTTTCTTCCTAACTTGACCATTGCACACTGAAACACACTCCTTAGGTTGGTTAGCTCTACCCTCAATTGATAGACTATTCTTTTGATTTATAAATCTAAGATAGGTCAAAAATATTAGCCCCTTCTTAGTGGATCCCTTTCAATGTGATTCATCAAACTAAAATAAATGAAATTAACATAAATGCACTTCAATCAAATGACATTATTCTAACTACTTTCGAGCTGATATAAGTTCCCCAGCGACATTCATTTAGTAGTCGCCCTTGGTTGGATTTGATTTGTTGCATCCAATAGATCGCCCTAGTGGTTCCTTGTGTAGGAGGATGTAAGTCCCCGCACTTTTTTCCTAACTTGACCATTGCATCGAAGGTACCCTTAGGTTGGGTAGTTCTACCATGTGGCCTGAGTATCCCTTTGGATTTATAAATCACGAGATAGGTCAAATGATATTATCCCCTTCTTAGTAGATCCATCAATCGATAGGGTCCATTTCATCAAATCCCCATCCTCTTTGGTGGAGTCCAAATTAAATCTATCTTATCCCCATGGAGCACCAAATCATAAATCAATAAATCAAATCAAATTCTCATCCCCAATGGATGCCTCATCAATTAATAAAATCAAATTTCTCCCAAGCGAGGAGCAAATCAAATCAAACCTCTATCCCTAGTGGATAACCTAGACCTGCTTCCCTAGGGGAAGGTTCATGCACTCATCCCTAATGGATTTTTTCTCCCTAAATCATATCAAACCAACTCAAACTCTTATCCTCTATCCCCAGTGGATAATTTGAACATGCTTCACAATTGGATGGTTTACATACTTGAACCCTCAGTAGATCATTTCTTCCTCTCTTATGCCTTTGGCATAAGTTGAGTTGCATTGCACTATGATCTTGATTCTGTCTACACCATGGGTTTAGGGATAGATCATTTCTATTAGTGTTTGTGATCCTTCAGACATTGTTGATCATCTCGATCAACAGTAACATGTGCGGTATGCCTTGTTAGTCACACCACACCTATTGGGTGCCCTTTGTTGACCTTAATTTTTGAGTGAGCTCTCAACTTCCTTATCATAGATCTAGGTTGGGTTCAACTTGTTGTACCACCAACGAGTTACCACAGCAGTCATCTTTTCTTTAAAAGATATAAGTCTATTACGCATTCTTTCTAGCATAACTGTTGCACGGGCAGCCTTAGGTTAGGTTCAATTTGTTACGCAAGCAACCGATCACCCTAGTAGTTCCTTGTGTAGGAGGATGTGAGTCCCCATGCTTTCTTCCTAACTTGACCATTGCACATCGAAAGGCACCCCTTAGGTTGGTTAGCTCTACCCCTCAATTGATAGACTATCATTTTGATTTATAAATCTAAAGGCAGTTAAGCTATTAGCCCCTTAGTGGATCCGCATCCGATGTGATTCATCAAACTAAAATAAATGAAATTAACATAAATGCAATTCAATCAAATGACATTATTCTAAATACTTTCGAGCTGATATAAGTTCCCCAGTGGCATTCATTTAGTAGTCGCCCTTGGTCGGATTTGATTTGTTGCATCCAATAGATCGCCCTAGTGGTTCCTTGTGTAGGAGGATGTAAGTCCCCACACTTTTTTCCTAACTTGACCATTGCACATCGAAAGGTACCCCTTAGGTTGGGTAGTTCTACCATGTGGCCAGTAGGCTATCCCTTTGGATTTATAAATTTGAGATAGGTCTAGGCTGATATTATCCCCTTCTTAGTAGATCCATCGCACATCGATAGGGTCCATTTCATCAAATCCCCCATCCTCCCATTGGTGGAGTCCAAATTAAATCTATCTTATCCCCAGTGGAGCACCAAATCATAAATCAATAAATCAAATCAAATTCTCATCCCCAATGAATGCCTCATCAATTAATAAAATCAAATTTCTCCCAAGCAATCAAATCAAACCTCTATCCCTAGTGGATAACGGACCTACTTCCAGGGAAGGTTCACACTCATCCCTAGTGGATCTTTTCTCCCTAAATCATATCAAACCAACTCAAACTCTTATCCTCTATCCCCAGTGGATAATTTGAACCTTCCTAGTGGATGGTTCACATACTTGAACCCTCAGTAGATCATTTCTTCCTCTCTTATGCCTTTGGCATAAGTTGAGTTGCATTGCACTATGATCTTGATTCTATCTACACCTTGGGTTTAGGGATAGATCATTTTTGTTAGTGTTTGTGATCCTTCGGACATTGTTGATCATCTCGGTCAACAGTAATACGTGCAGTATGCCTTGTTAGTCACACCACACCTATTGGGTGCCCTTTGTTGACCTCAATTTTTGAGTGAGCTCTCAACTTCCTTGTCATAGATCTAGGACTCTTATAGACACTAAGAGCTTCTTAGTCTTAAGACAGTTCTAGTTATTAGGTGAACACTTAACTTAACCCTAGAGACTTAGAAGAGTTAGCCATAGGGATAGGTTATGCCTTAGGGATTTAGGAGGACTTACCTACCCTATAGCCCAAAACCAAATCCTTACTTCATTCTTTCAAACCAAATCCAAAACCAAACCAAAATCCAATTTATACCCTTTTAAGCCAAGTCCTTGAACTTTGTCAAATCCTATCCAAACCAAATCAAAACCCATATATTTCTTCATGATTCAACCATTCTTTTAATCATTATCCCAAATATAAGCACAAACTATAATTATCAAATCAAATCCAAGCTAACCCAAATCAAACCCAAGTTAGCCCTTTTTACTTGAAATTATCATGTGAACCAAAACCCATATAGATCTAAATCAGTTGCAATTAGATTTATATTTTCATCTCAAACTCATTTACCAATATAGCCAAACTTGAATCAAGCCATGATCAAGCCAATTAACCCATTTAGATCCACTTGATCCAAAGTGACCTAAAAGAACTTTTTGAACCAAGTTCTAATTCAACCCAAATTGGATTGAACTAAGCCCATCAAAACCTCATAATATGATCAACAATCATCCTAGGTTAATCAATTGTCTTGAATTGGGTCAAACTAAGCCAACCTAGCTTGTGACCTAGTCAACACTTAGCCCAAATGAAACCCAAACTAGCTAAAATATACTATATGCCAAATTGATTGAAACCATTGACTCAAACCCATTCATGATCAATGATTGAACATGACCAAACCCCCAATTGAGCCAAACCAAGCCTAATTGGCCATTTGACCTAAGTTGACCCAAATTGGCCTAAAAAGCCAAAATAGGTCAAATCATAATCCAACCCAAATTGATTGCAACCAATGGCTCAAGTTCATTCCAAATCACTTGTTGAACTTAACCAAAGCCATGATTAAGCCCAAGTTGACCAATTAGTCAACTTGACCCAACCTAGCCTAAATTGACCTAAAGGGTCAAATTAGCCAAAATCAAAATTAATTCCAAATTAAACTAAACCAAAGCCATAATCATTTTAGCCAATTGAACTTTCAATACCTAACTTTATCAATTTGTCAAATTGGTCAAATTGGTCATCTTGACCCATTTGACCTATATGAACCCAAATGAGACATAATCAAATCCAAAGCAAATTAAATCAAACCAATGACACCAATGCACTCTAATTAGCGAATTGAACTTGACCCAATTCTTGGTTTGACCTAATTTGACCAATTGGTCAACCTAACCCAACTTAGCCCAAATTGACCTTAAGGGTCAAATCAACCTAAAACCCAATCAAATCCAAATTTAACTTAACCAAAGCCTACAATATATTCCAAATGATCAACCAATCCCAAACCAAGCTGTGATTCAAGCTAATTTGGTCGATTGGGTCAAATTGGTTAACTTAGCCCAAATTGACCTAAATGATCAAATTGGCCAAAATCCAAATTAAATCAAAATTAAACCAAATTGATTGAAACCAATTGAACCAATACACTCCAAATGATCATTTAAACTTGACCCGACCCTTGGTTTGACCCAATTGGACTAATTGGTCAACCTAACTCATTTTAAACTAATTTATCCCAAATGGGTCAAATTAACTCAAATTAAATCAAATAAAGTCCAAAATAACATGAAATTTGGTCCAATTCACTTTTGGTTCATTTTAATTTCGTTCAAATCAAATCCAATATCAAATGACCACTTTATCCTTGGGTCAAGGGCATCCCATGAGAAAATACACTTGCCCAAGTGGTCATTTCTCTTCGTTGGCCACTTAACACTCATCCATTGGTCAATTTAAGTACCAAGGACACTAATTATATAAACCAAGAGTTGGTTGGGGTAGCCATGACTCATGGGGAGATGAATTCACCTCACCTCTCCCAATTGAACACTTAGCATGAGGGACTCCCACCCCCCTTGCTAGGACACCCATTTGTCCTTAATAGCAACCACTTTCCATGCCTTAGCCAACCAAAATGAGCCACCTAGGATGATTCCCTTCATTTCCCAACCACCCAAAGCCAAATGATAATATTTTGGGGCCAAAAATCAAACAAAAAATTTTTACAAGGCATTAGAGGAAAAATTTCTCTTCCCACTCTCATTTCCATCCCTTAGAGCTCCCAAACCAACCAGCAATCATTGCCCACAATTTTGGTGAAAAGGGCAAAGTAAAACTTCTTCCCCACTCAAAAGCATGTTCGGATCATCATCACCATCGAAAATCATCCCTAGTGAGGTAATCTTCAAAAATTCATAGTTGGCCTTAGGATTTCTTATTTTTTGTGATATTTTTTGTAAGGTTTTAGGATTTTTTTCTTAGAATCCCTTGCATTCTTTATTTTATACAATCATAGTACGAAATATATGCTTTGTGATGCGAATCCCCGCAAAAATGAGTTCATTTGGATGAAATTTTTCTCAAAATTGGGAAAATCTTATGTGAATAGTATTTCCATCCGTTTCTTCCTTCGGACGCACAACAACCATCCGATCCCGTGATTCACAGGATGCGATGGCTTAGATCATGCTTAGATCCTTCATTTCTGCCTCTCTGTTCCCGCAGATCAGATATGGACCGTCGGATCCATGATCGGATGATCTGGATCGAACCACACGTCATTTTCCTCAATCCCATAGTTTCTCGCTTATGCATTACAGCGATGTTGCCCATCGTGCTATGTGCCACATGACACCACATGTCCAATCGCACGGCGCCGCGTTGCCATGTCAGCACCGTGCATAGTGCTGACTGGGTTAAGTGGAAAAATCCATATTTTTTATTTTAAAAATATTTAAATCACTTGAAACTTCAAAAATTTATAGAAAATAGAATACTTAATGAAAAATTGCAAATAAGAGCTCATTGGATTTGCCTTTCTAAGAGAAATTCAATAAACCTAAAATCCCCAACTTTCACTAAATAGTTTGAACTTAATTTGAGTTTTAGTCAATTCAAATTTTATTAATTAAATAAAAAATGCACTTCAGATTAAGTTGAAATTTTTAGAGATTGAAATTGAAGTAGAAATCTTCCTACCATAAAAATTTCAAATCAAAATCACTTCTGGATTGAAAGATATTGAATTTTTAAGTTCAAATTATTTATTTTAATAAAATAAATTAACAAACTTCTTAAAAATCATCTTAATTAACTGAAAGTTTGAAAAATCATGACTAATGATTGAAAAAATCTAAAAACTATAAATAAATACTTATTTTAAAGGTATTTTAGAGGAGATTAATTTAAAATTAATTCTAATTAACTTTGAATAATAATTAAGGCTTAATTTGAGTTTAATGAAAAATGTAATTAGCTTAATTACTCCCTAATTACCCATGTAAATAATCCCAAACTCTTTGAGTTTGATTAATGGGATAACCTCTGCCTCCCATAATTTTCTTGAAATTTATTGCTTGGTTAATTAAGGAAATTGCTCATCTTAGTCTTAATTACTCTCTTAATTAATTAGGTGATTAATTAACATTCAAAATAGTAAGAAAACATTAATTAATCTTGTTAATCATTGTGAGATAGTGAATGGACATGGGGAATGAGATTGGGGCCTCATTCCCATTCTTTTCCCTAAGTTCACTTCACTTGAGTTGAAATTAATTAATGGTTTAATTCATTAATTAAATGGCTTAATTAATTAAATAGAAATCATAATCATTCAAGGACTTGTCTAATTTAATCTAGGGTAGCTCTTTCGGTGTTCAATAACCCAAAGGGGGAGATAATAAAATTATGTTTAGCTCACATATGTGAGAAAACCATAAAACTAGTTAAGTGAGATCCCTTAAGCTTAATTAACTACTAATCATGAGCCAATTGCATTATGCCCCTTTCATTTCTTAGGAGCATTGCAAATTTACTTTCCATGTGGTTGCATATCATTTTTGTTCATTATTAATTAGTCAATTAACTTAAGGTGATGTAGGTAAGGGTTAATTAATTGGCTTAATTTATACCTTAACCTAATTAAATCATAAAAATCAATTTAATTATTTCTTCCTTAAACCAAAATTAAATCACACATGGGAAACGAGATTAGGACCAGCAAACCTCTTTCACTTTCCTTAACTCAAATCAAACATAAAGATGAAATAACACTAAAAATCTTTGGTTTATTTTAAGTGGCTTTATTTTGTATGATTATCCTTAGAAATTAATCGGAATGAATGAAATCATGTGCTTATGTTCCTTTATTTCTTTCCAATTGTGTTAAATGTTGCTTGTCATCTGTAGTCATGCATTCATTTCTTTTGAAACTAGTTAAATGAAATGGTTTCCTTTATGTCTAATTGCATGTGTTGATTTTAATTAATTAAGTGTGGCTATCATCACTATTAAATCAAATATTATTTAAAAAAAACCTATAAATCAATTATTGTAAATGAAGTGATGTTACTTACAAATAGCTATAAGTTTGCATGTGTTGGTAATATAAGATATGTAATATGAAAGTCTCTTTCCTTATCTTACATGGATTCATATAGTATTTACAAATGTATAGTTCATTTGAAAAGAACACAACATTTGTCTAAATCTATTTCTATGCATTTCCATACTAAGACTTAGGAAGAATTTCATATCATATATGTAAAGCATACAATTAAATCAAATATGACTTCTTGCATGACTACTTTTTGTACATTCATATGTATCTGAGAAAAGTGGTATATTAGTCTGGACACCCAGTCTAGGCTTTAAGTAGCCTAAGTAGGTCTTGTACCTTATGCCCTATGTAGAAAACCATGGTATACTCACTTAAAACTTATATATATATATATATATATATATATATATATATATATATATATGATGTCAATGAATAAGAATAATAAATCAAATAAATGAAATAAAACTTTTGCATGGGTTTTCCTATCCTTATAGTTGCTTATACATCTACATGTATCTAAGAAAAGTGGTATATTAGTCTAGACACCCTGGGGCTGTGAGGCTTTAAGTAGCCCTAAGTAGGTCTTTACCTTACACTCCTAGTGCAAAAAATAATAGCACCATACTCACTTAAAACTTTTATATATGTGAATGTGTATCTAGCTAATGGATGAAAGATCCCCCTTTTCTATTAAAAAGGCATGCATTCATAATTCAATCAAATGAAATATTTAAATTCTAAATACACTTCTTTGCATTTATCATTCAAGTATGCTAGAAATCTAAATTGTATTTATAGATATGCTTAGGATTTATTCATATGCATGATATACATGATGGAAAGAAATGAATGAATATGTGTTATGTGATAGTAATCCATTTTAATTAATCTTAAGATGTCTTTCTTATTGAATAAGGTCATTTAGAGTGAACCTAAATTTAGGATTAATTAAAACATATAATAATCCATTCACTAAAATAAATTAATTAATTAATCTACTTTAGAAGTGACTTAAGGTAGGGATGAAAGAGAGGTTCCCTCTCTTTCTTCTCTTTATAACACTTAATTGTTAAGTATTGGCCATATGAAATAAAGAAAAACACTAAGTAAAAAATCTTCAAATCAACTAAATCACTTAAAGAGAAATCATCCCCTTTATAAATTAAATCTCTCACACTTAGAAAATTATAACACTAATGCCTAGTTAGGACATACCACACAAGCTTTAATGCACCCACATTAGACTAAGTCACCATTTCTAGCTTTATGTTTGGGTGGTGTACGGTTTGATGTATGCTTATTTTATGATGTATTATTGTAAACTGAATGTTAAGGTATATGTGCGTAGTCTAGATGTTAGGCAAATATTAGCCTAATTATATTTTCTACTGGGTGTTGTGCTTAAGAGGTCATCATAATAAAAATATAAATACTTTTTCCTATGCAGGTTTCTTACCCCTTAAGCAAAACCTAAGTTAGGACAGGTGGATTTGGTTACCCATATGTGGGGTGCTAAGTATAATTTATTCATATAACAACTTGGGATGTATGGTATGTTTAGCAAACATTTATTTTGTAGGTTTAGATAGATTTACTTTCCTTCTTTTAATGTAATTTTGTGTTAGGATTAGGCTAAGTGTTATGGGGGATTAGGATGAGCATTGGTTATAAGACCAAGTCTTATATACGATGTAATGGCTTTGGATTAAGCACATCCAAATCAAACCTAAAGGAATAAAGAAATGAAGCAAATCAAATGGAGAAATGGAAGATAAAGAATTGAATAAGAAAGAAAGAAGAATGAAGCCTCCATAACATTCATCATATGTAATTGTAATTATTTTCTTATAACCTAGGTTGTATAAGGGTAGAGCCCGGCTACCCACATTTCTTTTTGGGTTGTACGGTGGCACCTGACTACATCAACTTTTTATTCTTTTATGATAACTTTATAAAATTATTTGATGATTTGTTTAGCTTGTGCATTAGAAATGGCATTCCTTTTCATAATTTATTTATGATTAGTGATTGTTGTATTGCCTGGATGCGATTAGGCCCTTAGGATAAAAATAAATTAATTATCCCATTAACATCTCATAACTAAACTTTTAAAATAACTCATAATATCACATAAAAGCCTAGGTATTAAATTAAGATAATAAAATATTTAGTAACCCCTTAGCTGGATGTTGGATGTTGAAATATCATGCATAACCATCTTGTCTCACTCTTGTTAAGAGAGGGCTTCCATCATTGCCAGATAGAATGGGCTTAACCTTTGAGAGCCTATGATGGAAGAACAACTCTTTCCCATTTAATTTAGCCCATAATCAACTTCTCATACATTTAGGCATACAAAATCCCATAGCCTGTGTCAAAATAAAGAGTCCTAAATTAAATGATATTTGATAAAAATTTGTATTAGATTTAAGTCATTATTCATACCCCTCATGCTATAGTCTCTTAGAGAGTGGGTTTAAGGACTTAGTTTCTTTTCTAAATAATAACAATATAGCCATCTTACAAAAGCATATGACTTTCCTACATGGATTTAAAGCATAGGAGGAGTTAGCTGGCTGCCACTCTAGGAAGTAATAAGTCCAGCAGTCGGGTGGTTTACTCTCTCTTGTGGAGGTAAACCATATACCCACTTTCTCCTTAGATTTAGGACATGCTTTGGCCCTCACCAAAGCTCCCTAGATTTAAGATTTAAGGTTGCTATGTCCCTTTGGGGCTACAAGCATAAATCCTCACCTTTTAGGCATTTTCACAATCTTGTATGTGAAATTTTAAGTCCTAGATTTCTAATAAAATTTTAACTCAAATAAATAAATCTTCTCAATTTCAAATATATAAAGCCCAACCATAAGATAGATTGGGGTGCTCATTAGGCTTCTTAGTATCATGAATACTCTCTACTCATCTCCTTTAGTTTCGATAATAACTCTTCCATTTTGATCCATCTCATTTAATTTTCTAAAATATAACCAATTTATTGATAGTCCTATCTTTGAACTCTTTGGAGACAATAATCGCCTACTTTAATCAAGAGTATTCTTAAGGGATTCACTTTCCTTAAGATGTAATTAACTATGGGGGCTTACCTCCATAAGAAACTTAATAAACCTGATTTAAATAAACCTTGCTTTTCTTTTACATGTAAATTAGGAGAAAAATCTTTGGTATATTCGAATACCCATCATTCCTTAGGAGTCCTTATTAGGTGATTAGGTCTAACATAAGGTAGTGACTTCTATCTCTCGAGATAGTACACTATTCCTTGATGTCATACCTGATCACCTGGATAAGTACATCCTCAGATCTGTGTGGTGTCCCCTCATATATATGCACAAAAATGAAATTTAAAAATAAACACCACAAACTTCATTACATTATCTACTCTAACCTCTTTTAAGGGGATCACTTGTACCCATTTGAAGAAGAAAATAGTTGTTTCTAGAAAATGATGTCCCCCGGACAATGGAGGATCTATTAGGCCAATTATATCAATCCCCTAACTTTCAAATGGCCATGACGCCACTATTGGATGTAATGCATTGGGTGGTCGATGCCATGTGTCTGCATATATTTGACAATGATAACATTATTTGGCATGTTCCATGTAGTCTTTCACCATGCTGGGCCAATAATACTTCATCCGTTTAACTTTGATTTTCATTTTAGGCCCAGATTAGTGTGCACCACATAATTCTTCATAGACTTCAACCATTACTATTTGGCTTCATCTGGTCTTAGGCACGCAGCCACATTTTGGTCGAATGAGCACTAGTATAATACATCATTCACAAGAGCATATCATAAAGCTCTTTGTGAGATCTGATGAACCTTTGACTTTTTTTTGGTAATCCACCTCCTTTAAGATAAGTGAAGGATGGTTCTCTCCAATCCTCTTCTTTTATTATCGTTGAGATTTCTTGGCTTTGTTTAGCTTCACAAGCTTGTAGAAGGGTCGGTGCTATTGCTAGATGGATTTTTGTGGGACATTTATTATATCAAATTGAAGTAAAAGAACTTCCCACTTAGCTAAATGACCCATCAGAGTTGATCTAGTTATTTGAAATTTCACAGGGTCGACTTTGGATATTAATGTTATCTTATATGATAACATATAGTGCCATAATTTCTGAGTAGTGAATATTAATGCTAGGTACTGCTTCTCAATAAGAGAATATCTTATTTTATCTCTTATTAGATGTCAACTTATGTAATATAGGGCATTTTCCTTTTCTTCTTCATTATTTTGAGCTAGTAAAGCTTCTAATGATTCTTCTAGGGCTACTATCTACATTATCAATGGCTTCCATGTTATTTGTGCTAGTAAAACTAAAGGATTCAACATATATTATTTTAGGCTATCAAATGCTACTTGACAAGAGTCATCCCATACAAAAGGTGTATCCTTTTTCATTAATCAGGCGAAAGGTTGGCATCTCCCTGATATGTTAGAGATGAACCTTCTGATGTAAGCCAATTTGCCTTGTAATGAGCATAACTACTTAAATATTTCAAGCGATTGCATTTCTCTTATCACATTTATTTTAGAGGGATCAATTTCAATCCCTTTATGGCACACAATGAAGCTTAGGAATTCTCCAGAAGTTACACCAAAAGCAAGGTTCATCTTCAAGTTGAAACTCTAAATTCTTTAAAATACAACTTTAAGATCATTTTTGTGCTCGCTTTGATCTTTGCTCTTTACGACCAAATCATTAATATAACATTCCATATATCTATGTATGAGGTCATCGAAGATATAAGTTATTTTTCTTTGGTATATAGCGTTAGCATTCTTTAAGCCAAATGGCATTACTTTGTAGTAATGTATATTGATTGGTGTGCAGAAGGATGTATATTTTTCATCTTCTACAGCCATCTTTATTTGATTATAGCTCAATGAACCACCCATGAAATAAAATATATCATAGTTTGATGTCTTATCAACCATGAGTTTTGCATTAGGTAATGGGAAGTCATCTTTTGGGCATGCTTTGTTCAAGTCTCTAGAGTCAATGCAAATATGAATTTGTCCATTTTCTTCTTAACTAGGATAATATTGGCAATCCAGGAAGCACGTTTTTCTTCCCAGATGAATCCTGCTTCGATGAGCTTTTTTGTTTCAGTGATAACACACTCTTTAATTTTTAATCATATTCATCGATGATGCTTATTTTATAGGTGGGACATCAGGCTTAATGAAAAGTTTTTCACTGTAGTTCCATACAAAATAATTTTTATACTCACAAAGTACTTTTATTTCCTCTAACCTTTTTGATGTGAGGCTAGCATTAATAAAGGTCGGCCTAGGTCCTTTAGTGCCCAGGTTGATTTCTTGGAGCTCATCAATGGTGGCTTGATTGCCTTCCACAAATTCTTTTGGGGCTTTTTTGAGGTCAATGATTAGATCTTCTTCAAGTATGTCCTTATGTTTGTATGAAGCATCCCTTAGTTCATATGTATTTTCTACAAGGACTTCATCTTTATAGGATATGGCATAGCATGAGCTCACTAAGGGGGATGCTAAAGTAATATATCCTAATCCACATGTAGTAAATTTTCCATAACCGATGGGATTTTGGGTATTATTCCTTTACCAGAGTTTCTTAAACAATCAAGTCTAAATTCTTGATTATGTAGGCTGAATATTGTTCTTGACTAGCTTTGTTAGAGCCACCTAGTAATATTGAGGGTTTAAAATATCTTCTTCCTCAAAATCAACTTACTTAAACAATATTTGTGTGGGATTAAGAGTTCGTTCTTCTACTTTGTAAAATAGAATCCCACATTCAACATAGCCTTTCGTAGGAGGAACATAAAAGGTTTTTAATTGTTCTATTTTCTCATCCTTTGAAGCTGTTAAAGTTTTTAGATGTGTTATTAGCACTATTATTATCTTTATAGCCTTAATGGAGATTTGAGATTTAGGCACCCTTATTAGAGAAACATGAGTTTCCTCTAATTATTTTGTCTCCACTGGTGCTATCTTTTTTGTCTTTTGACTAATTGAGGCTTTCCTAGGTTGATAAAGTAGTAATTCATCTTCATCATCCTCAGTATCAATACCAAGGTGAAGGACTATCTTGGGATGCTGTAATTCATTGATATTTTTACCTTCTAAATTATCACCTTTCAGCATTAGCCTTATAAGTGGAGCTGTTTGCTTTTGGAATTTAACTTCTCCTACTATTTTAGGCATGAAGTACTTGGCATCAACGTAAATCTTGATCTCCTATATCATGAATGGACTCCTGTCACCTTCAATTCAGTGCTCTTCACCATTTTTCATGTATTTGATACATTGATGGAGAGTTGAAGGTACTATGTCATATTCTTGAATCCACAACCTACTAAGAAGTGATTTGTAGGCATCTTGGGCTTCGATCATATAAAATTTAGCTTCTGTGTGCAATTTCCCAAAGCATATAAGTAGAACTAGGGTTTCTAAAGTTTGTTGTCCTTGTTCATTAAACCAATGTAAAAATACTATCCCTTTATCAAAATAGTGAGCATCAAAAGCTAGCTCCCATAGTGCTTTTGTCATTATAAGATTGTCCAAAGCACTAGGATCAATCAATATCCTTTTATGTGGATAGAGTTACTTTCAGCTGTAACATAAAGGGGGCGATTATGTTCAGTTGTCCATAATAATAGTTCATTCTCACTAAATATGATGGTTGTTAGTTTTTGAGGGGTTAAATCCTCCTTCATCTTCTCTTCTGCGAAGAACGCTTTGTATTATTTTGGTCTATGTAAAGTTTTGATTAATATCTCACGTATATCCTTAGATAACATGAGAGCATCATAAATGCTTAGCAAGGTAGGGATCTTGCGTAAGTGTGCCAAAACATTATAGTCTACCCCTATCTTGGTAGACAATTAAGATTTAGCTAGTGGTGGAGGTAAGGCATTTTCATCATGTTGGATTTCTTTCCCTTCATTACTAGCTTTCTACTATGGAGGTAAAGGTATTCTTTTTTTCACTCCTTAACTGGATTTGGGTCACTTCTTTTGTTTGATCCCCTTTATCAGAAGAAGTCTTTAAATTCTATGTTTCTTAAGAGTTTTTAGAGTTGTCAGTGATTCCTAAATTATTAACTAACTTAGGACATAACTTCTTCAAGCCTGACCTGACCCTCTTTTATGTATGTTTCTCTCTTGGTAAACATAGTTCCCCCTTAGAGTTAGTTGAAGTTGCAATCATGTTTATGACGTGACAAGTTTTATCAAAACTTCTTCATCAGAATTTTTTACACCAAGTTTAAATGGGCCATGTATTCTTTCAACTTAATAGGGCTTCAAGGAGGTTGTTTATATTCCTCTAAAGAGTAATCATTTTTTGTGTTTAAGATTTTGATTTTCTTGATTTTCTCTTTTTCTTCAATTTATAGGAATTTGATAAAGAAGGCTGGCCTATTTTTGTCCACTTCTCTTTATTATATATAAATTGCCCCATGCTGGGGAAGAACTTCTTTGGATCCACTGCAGGCTCTATAGAATTCTTCCATCAAATTTCTTCTATAGTTGCCATAATGTTGACAATTCGTTTGCTCTTTTTGGAGATGAAGGTTTTCCAACCACCTTCTTCTTCTTCTCGCCTGTGAAAGGCTTTCTCCTTATCATCGGTCATACTTTAAGGTCCAATTGGCTCAGTGCTTTTGCCTTTTATAATAGGGACTAGGAGAGATGAGATGACTTTCACCTTTTCCTTTTTGGGATGTATCAACACAATATCTGACAAGATGAGTTCTCCATTTCGATACCTTTTCTTTACCCAATATTTGAAGATAAAATAGTTTTCGATTGAGTGGCTTATGAGCCTATGAAATGGACAATAGTTGGGATAATCAACTTTGTCCACTTTGTCTAGCCATCGTGGCTCTGATAATTGTAGTCCCAACTTCAGGACATGTCCAAAGATCTTAGCAGTACATTATCTTTTGAATGAGTACTACTTAGATATCTTTTTTTGAAGGGTTAACCCTTTCTTCTTATCTTTAGTCGACTTTGCTACTAGTTGTGAAGTGTTGACCACATTTTTGGATGAGATACCATCACCTCTAAAATCAATAATTAGGATTTCTTATTCTAGATAGGAGCGTCTTAACTAAGTGATTAGGACACGACATCCAGTGCCCTAGTTCCCCTTCCTTGGGTTTGATTTAACCTAATGGACTTAGGTGGACTCAACCTAAATTCCAAATTTGGATTAAATAAAAAAATTTAAATAAATAAAAATGAATGAATCCAAATTCAAATCAAAGTCAAATCTAGTCAACCCTTTTGACATAGGTTTGACTTAGGTGGGGCCCACAAAGTCAAAGATCAACCCACCAAAATTTGACCAAATTAAGTCATTCCAAAATTTTCAAATTATCAAATAAATATGTTTAATCATGAATCTAAGAAAATTTAAATTTATTTATGCCTTAATTAGGTTAATTGGGCAACTTGGTTTAAATGGACCTAAATGGGTCCTATTAGGTTCAAACCCAAATCAAATTAAAATCATTTCAATTTGATTACTCAAAATCCTTTGGAAATGATAATCAAACACAATCCAACTCATCATTTGGTCCAATTTGGTCAAATTGGTCATTTGACCTAAATGAAACCCAAGCTTAACCCATTAAGCCCATTTTGGGTCAAATGAGTTCAAATTGAAATCTACTTGAAATTAAATGAAATTAATCACTCCAAATCATCTCACACATGTGATTAAACATAATTGGAGTGTGAACATAATTTAATTGAGTTAAATTTGGTCATTTGACTCAACAAAATCCAACTTAACCCATTTAAAGGAAATTGGGTCAAGTTAACTTAGAATTGGACTAAACCCTCATGTGGCATGGGTTAAGGTCAATTCTTAATAATCCAATGGAAATCAAGAATGATTTAGACCATAAATAAAACCAAAAAGGAAATGAGTTAAGGTTTGGACCAAGTAATTATGCTTGGCAGATTCCTCTTCTTTCTATCATCCAAAATTCCTTAGATTTTGTCCAAGTGGCCTTTGACCTTTGACCACCTCTTAGAGGATGGTTCAAGGCTAAAAAAAAATCAATGGATCAGCTCTCAAGAAAAAAGAGAATTGGCTTCTCTATGAGGGAAAGAAAGAAAGAGGCAAAGGAGAAAGAAAAAAGAGCGTAACTCTAGGCCTAAGGAGGAAAGGGGAGGAAATGAATTCTTTATCCTAACATGCTCACAAGGCCAGGAAACATAAAATATAATGTCTAGATGACCCTCCCACCACTAGTAGCTAGAATTCGGCCACCTAGAAAACCAAATACATGGTTCTAGGCCATGTATGGAAAGAGGGGAGAAAGACCCTCTTCTCCCCTTTTTTTTTTTATCCCAAATCATTCACAAAGGGAAGAGAAGAAGAAAGAGACCCATCCTCCGACCCCTCATCGTTGCCATGTCAGAATTCGATCAAATTCGACAGCCTCCATTTGGCCTCTAATAGAAAAGTAGTAGGGAGTGTGGTTCACGCCCAATTGAATGTTCCAATACGTTCTAAAGGTTGAGGCAATCTTGAACGAATCCTCACTGTGACCCCTTGCCATCGGCGAGCCAAAGAACGACCTAACCTGATGAAAAATGGTTGCACGTTGGTCTCCAAGGCATTTGTTAGGGAGGTAAGCCACCAAATCATGTCCATAGCTTTGTCACATTGAGTTAAAGGTGTTCGAGTCAATCTCACCATCAGAGATCATTAGAATTAAGATATGCCTCACCACCAACCTTTATAGCATTTGAACTTGGTCCTTTGTGAAATGAATTTGGAACCCATGAGGATGAAACTGTACAGATCAATTGTAAATCAATCCTTGATCAATTTGCAATCCAAATTACATAACAATTTTCCTTAGATCATCAAAAATCCATCGAATTCAATGAACGGTGTTCGTCTCTTGTTAGAAATGTTTGAGAAATGTTCTCCACCATCTGATCCTTCTATTTGGAGTGGATGACCGAGATCTAGTCGAATAATCTGATTAATCTACATAACGAGACTATGGAATGAATTGGGACAGTCCAATTTTTGATTGGATGGTTGAGATCCGTCTCGCATGGCACTGCTTTTGATGTGGCCTCCACGTAAGATCCACATAGCCCAATGGCACAAAGATGCCACGTCGGCGCCACATCAATGGCATCATTTTAAAATGGTCAATCTCATTTTAATTTATTAGAAAATTAATAAAAAAAATGACAAAAAATTTAAAATAAATTAGTGAAAATAAAATATAAATCTAAAAAAAATGCAAACTTGGGCTCTATGGATTCCTCTTGATGAGTGGAATCCAATAAAATTAAAATCCCCAAATTATGTGGGGGTATTTTGGCCTTAATTTGGGTTTGAATGAAAAATTTTAAACAATAATTAATCCCAAACCATAAATCTAAATGAAATGAAACTTTAGGGAAGTAAAATTGAGGTTAAAATACCATTAGGAAAATGTTTCATGAATTATTGCAATGTAATTCAAGAAATATCAAATTTCAAACCTTAAACTTCAATTTTAATTAAATAAATTAAAATTAAATGAAACAAATCATAAAAATTAATCAAAGCACTTTAAATCAACATAATAAACATTAATGAACCTAAATATATCAATTAAACCACTAAAACTTAATAAACCACAAAATTCCCTAATTTGATAATTAAGTTATTTAAATAATTCAAATAATTAACTCTAACTTAAATAAATTATAATAAATTAACTAAATTTTCAAAAATTGTAAACAAACCCTATTTGGAAGCATCTTTAAGAGAGGAATCGAAGAAAAATAAAACCCCTAAATGATTCACATTAAATTAGACTTAATTTAAATTTTAATAAAATAATTAAAATCATAATTACACCTTAATTACACATCTAATCAAGGTAAAACTTTGGAAATATAAAATTGGCAAGGAACCCCACTTGCCATAAAAATTTCAAACCCAATTAACTATTGGATTGGGGATTGTTGAATTTCCAAATCTCTAGGTCACTATAAATCAAATAATGAATAAATGTAATTCATAAATTCACAAAATCATAAAGCAACTTAAAATAATCCTCATTAACATCAGAACAACCAAAGATAATTCTCCAACATTCTAAATTAAAGAAGTAGATCACTTCCATGCTTAAGGGTTAATGAAATTAATAATTAATGTTAAGATTAGTTGAACCTTAAGCTAATGAACTCATAATCAAACAAATTAATGAAACCTTAATCCACAATCAATGTAATCTAAGTAAAAAGGCCTAGAAAAGTCTTGCTACACAAGCCTATTCCCTTCACACACTAGATCATTAGGTCATGGACCCTAGACTTAGGTTAAATTATTCTGTGATTTTCTATGATATTCTGTGTTGTGTTGTGATGTACTTTATATGTCTTTATGGTGTACTATTTTAGACTGTATGTCTAAGTTTATTTGCTTGATAGACTAGATGATATGATGTTCTTTTTAGAACTAACATTATCTTCTGCAGGGGGCTATGCTAGAAATGACTACTATCATAAATAAATTAAAATGCTATTTTCTTGTAGGTGTGCTTAAGTCTTTAAGCATAGCCTAATTGGATAGTTGGGCTTAGCAAACAACTAATGCTAAGCCCGTATGTTTATGAAATAACTGTTGTCTGCTATTTGTATTTTCCTGACATTCATTTTACAATGCTTAGAATTTATGTTTGAATTTAAAATATAAATTTGAGCTTAGAATAAAGTTAGGATCTATGGGGCTTAGGATTAACAGGAGTTGACCATACTAGAAGATAGGTGCAGTGGTCCCCTATGAAACCCAATGGAGGTCCTTGAAGAAGGAGATGATCCTAGAAATAAGACCTGTAAATCTAGGCTTGTAGTTCTATATCGGGTTGTATAAAGGTAGAGCTTGACTTTTCGTTTACTCTTTTTTCTAGGGTGTATAGCAGTACCCAGCCACATTGGCTCTTTTTTTAAAATTAAATTGGCTTGATTTATTTTAGGTATGCAATAAAGCCAATCTACTTTTCTTGGTTTCTTTTAGTATTGTGCTTTTTTGTGATGAATTCCTTGATGATTAGGCTTATAAGAAAAATTAAAATTTTTATTGAATCTAAATTTAAACAACTAAAATAAAATAAAAAACCAAACTTGAACTCTCGCATAAATTAGAGACTTAGGCAAATCTTAAAATCAATTAGAAATAAATAGCTCTTGAAAATCATGCAATCATATTGCACTAACTCTTGAATTAGACACTTCACCTATTGCACATAAGGGGCATCTGACCTAAGAGGATGGCCACCTTCTTGGTTAAGTCTATCTTATTTTATTGATTTAACCCATAACCAAATATAATTGCATTACATTTAGTCATAAAAGTGCATATTCATGATCCTAAATGAATCATGAATCAAAACATATAAAATCTTAAAAAATATGCAATAATTAGATACATTTCATACCCTGCATGATCTTAAGGATTAGGAAATGAGTCTAGGATTCATGGATTCTTTCTTAAAAAGATAACATCCTAACCATCTTGCATTCATGAGACTTAGCATCATGAATATAAAATGTGGTAGCCTTTTTAGGTAGTTTGTAAGTCTAAAAGAGTTAGGGACAGGTTTGTTCTCTCAAGTGTAACTGATAATTCCAAAAATAAGACTAGGTCGAGCATCTAAGTTTTGTTAGAAGAATTTGTAGACTTAGGTTCTGAAGCATCCTCCATGGAGTAAGCCTTCAAACCTAAGCATTTCGGCAGTCTTGTGCTATTAGAATCTATGTCCTAGACTTCTAAGAAAATGTTAATTCAAAATCTAAATTAAATTCCAAAATTTAAAGCCTAATGATAGGATAGCTGAAATGCATACTAGGTATGTCATTATCAATAGGAATTTTCTACTTCATCCCATTTGGCTTCCAAAAATAACTCTTTCCACTTTGAATCAATCCTAATTGAAATTCCAAATATCATTCCTTTGAAAATAAACTTAGAAATTCCTTAGAAATAATGACTTATTTCTTTAATCGAAAGTATTCTTATGAAGAGACCCTTCTTCCTGAGATATAATTAACTATAAAGTCTTTCTCTTATAGGTAACCATAAATATAAATTTAAATAAACCCTATTCTACTTTCTATGTAGTTCAAGAGTAAACTCTCTAGTACATGAAAGACCCATTAACCTTAAGAGTCTTTTATTAAATGATCGGATTGATTATAGCATAACATGTTTATCTTCTAATATAATCTGTTTATTTCTTAATGATGCATTTGATCATCCAAATAAAAAATTCCTAAACTTTATGTGGTGTCATAAATTTTCCCTCATGGAACTACTGCTAGTCGTGAGGTTGTCGCACCTCCATTCCACTTTTTATCAACCAAAGGTGAATGTTGTGTTTACGTCATTCTTTTTCATGTCATTTGACTTTAGCTATTTACTTTTTCCAAATGGATTATTGTAATTGGTGCTAAGCCCTTTTTGCTTAGGTAACCTCTCAAATTTAGCCACACAATCCAATAGTTCTTGGAACGTGTTAATTGTGGCCATGGCTAGATATGGAGCCATTTGATCATTGATATTTTCCATGAGGAGTTCCACTGTAGGTTTCTCTATGAGTTGTTAGTCACACTTCATGCTCAGGTTCTTCCATTTGGTTATGTATTTTGTGACACTCTCATCTCTCCTTCTCTTTTCCAAAGCGAGATCTCCTTTTGCTACCTTTTTGGTTACTCCACCAAATCTCTTAATAAAGAGTGTCTCCAATTCAACGAATGTATTTACTAAGTCATTGGGTAACTCAACATACCACTCAAAGGTCATATTGGTGAGACTGCTAATGAATTATCATAGTAGTAGGGCATCATTTCCATCAGTATTTCAACATGTGGCTATAAACTAGGCTAAATATTGTCATGGATTTTCTGTGCCTATGAATGCATTGAATTTTTACACAACATACCCTTTAGGGTTGTATTTGATCGTATTCGGCTAGGTATGGTTGGCCTCTCCCAACTAGCTGCTCAATAGTTTCTAAAGTGATAATTATTTTGACCTTTTGACTCATAAGGTCTTCTTTTTGGGACTAGGTGAAAATATTCGTTTCTTGATGGATATTTACTATAGCCTCTCCTAGGGCTTCTTGCCTTTGTGTTGGGACTATTGGCATGTTGGATGTAGTATTTTGTATACCCTCAGTTTCAACTAGTAGGTTGCTCATTTTTGGAGGATCCCTTGGAGGCATGTGTTGTGTTGCAGTCACAATTAGATTAAGCTGACCAAACCACTCTTTCATTAGCCTATTCATTTCATTAAGGTGGGCATTGAGCTGACTGATCTCTTAATCCCTTTGTTATAGTTGAGAGCCCATTTTCCATTGTAATCTTGTTACAAAATCAACTAACTCTTCCATCACTTCAACCTCTACTCGGGCTTCAGCTTCAAGTTATTGGTGATTAGGGTTTTCTTGGTGTCCACTTTAATGTTATTGTTCAGGCACTGTGTTTCTATTTTGCAAATATGTGTCGACCATACAAACAGTTTTGACCTCCATGTGATAGATATCATAATTGTTGTGGAGGTCTGGGAATGATTGCTCTTTATTACTTGGGAAATCTTCATCTTCCCAAAAGAGTCGATTATCTTCCTCATCATTTGTTGGTTGACCTTTGTCAGACTGACATTTCTAGATGTCACTCCCTAGTGTTCACCAAATGTATGTAGTTATCGAGACCTTACAATAGTGGATCTCTGAGAATGTATCCAATATGTCACACCCTGGTGCTCACTTGTGTAGGTTGTGGTCATTATGATCTTTTGATAACTGGCTATTTAGTGTCTTTATGTCTGAGGGCATGCTGTCAGTGTTCACCAACTATAGTGCTTCCAGGCTTAGAGTCTTGTTAAAAATGAGCATGCCATTTTTGAATATTCCTACATCTTTTGAGGTGGGAGTTTGTAGGGTTGGCAACCTGACTCACCAAGTTCTTTATTCTTTTCTAAAAGTTTTTATTTCTAACTATCTTTAAAATCTTGTAAATTTTGGAGGAAATGGATTCCTCTTTGTGTGGTTGATTTTGCGGACTGGGATGTATATGCTTATCCCAGAATGATTCCTTCATAGCTCCTCCTGAATTATTTTTTTATCCATCTAAGTGAATTAAAGTTATTGGTGGTTTACACATTCGCTTCCACCAGTGAGTTGGATTATTGTTTAACATTCACAGGAAATTTAGTAGCTCAACTAGTAGCATTATAATTTATGTGGGCTCTCCTAGATTTTTTTTTTGGGTGTCCAAGATAGATGCTTCACAGTCATGTGTGCTCGGGGCAAAGGTAGCATCATGTGGGGTAGTATGTTCCCCGAATATATTATTGAGTGGGTTAACTATGATGGATTTCAACTTGGGCTTGATGACTAGCTTGTCCTCAGTGGGGGTAGTTAGCATTGCCTTTGACATTCTCTCAATGATAGTGGCTTTCCTTATGCTGAGGGCTTTGGGGTTGGGAGTGTTTAGGATGATCACATTTGGTTGATTCCCCTTAGAGTATCACTTTGGCATTCTAGTGCCCTTGATGATAAGCTTAGAGATATATCCAATTAGTAAGAACTGGACAACCTTCGAGATCATTCCAAACTAGAGAGTAGCTCCAGCGGAACTAACAATGATTACTGCTGGAGAGAATCTTACAGTAGATCCCTCACCCAACTTTATAGTCATCAAATTCTTGATATTTTACATTGAGAAATCTTGTTGTAGATTTTAAAATTTTAAAAAGATTGTAATGCTTTATCTACGATGACACCATGTATTTCCAACTAGAGATTGAAAGAGAAGTAGTCCCCAGCGGAGTTTCTAGAAATTTGATTACTCTGAAAAATTATTACGGATGATGCACTATATCATCTTTATTGAGATGGGGTTGGAGCATGTTCTTTCATGAGGTAGATTGATATATATTCAATTGGATTTCTCCTAACATATATTAGGGTTTGTTTAGATTTGGGTTCTACTTCTTACGGACGTAAGCCTCCATAATTAATTACCATTTTTTGCCATAAAAAGAGGGAACTCTCAAATAAGGTTGGAAATAGACATATCTTAGTGATATGTGATGGTGTCTAAGAGGTGTGTGTGGCATAAATGATTGTCATGTATGATTCACATAGCGAATAAAGAGATTAGGCTAAAATATTATTTAAAATATTTGCATATTAAAAAATATGAGCATTTAATACATACTATATAGCGAATAATGAGTGAAGACATTATATAACTTAAATACTATGTCGGGGGAAATGACGATACGCCTGATTAAGACCCCGTGGTTTCGTCATCCTGGGCTATCGTGGTCCCTAGTCTACTTAGTCAAAAAAATTATTCCTGACTGAAGAATCCTTGTCCATAGCCATGGGTTGTGTCATCCAAGGTGTTCTTGTAGATCATGGGTGATATTTATCTAAAGAGATAAATTGAAGTCAACCTTTGCTAATATAGTAATTTTTGCTTATTAAATATATTCCATGATTCATAGCTAAAGTGGTAATGCCAAGCCACCCAGTCAGACAATTCTGGTCATATCCACAGTTCCTGTGGTCCATTTGATGACATAACCACATAGACAGAGGACACAAGCCACTTCCTTACTAGCATGGGATTACTTGACATAGGCTCTTTTATGCGCAAATATTTTCTTAGCTTATCATCCTTGATAAATAATGATGATGAATGGATGATTGTTTGCTTTAAGTATATCGAATGATAAATTTCATTCACTTTAAACATATCCCCTTCAGATGAATTTTATAATTTATGGGGAAAATTTATGATACTACATAGAGTTTAAGAATTTCTTATTTGTATGATCAAATATATCATTAAGGAATAAACATATTATCTCAAAAGATAAACATGTTAGCTTATAATGGATTCGATCATTTAATAAAAAGACTCTTAAGATTGATGGGTCTTTCATGCACAAGAGAGTTACATGGAAAGTAGAATAGTTATTTTAAACTGGATTCATGGTTCCCTATAAAGGCAAGTCCCTATAGTTAATTACATCTTAGGAATAAAGGATCTCTTCCTAAGAATACTCTCGATTGTAGAAATAAGTTATTATTTTTAAGGAGTTCTAAGTTAGTTTCCAAAGGACTGATATTTAGAATTTTAATTGGGAATGGCCCAAAGTGGAAAGAGTTCTTTTAGGAGGCCAAGCGAGATGAAGTAGGAAATGCCTGTTGATACTGGGATGCCAACTATCCTATCATTGAGCTTTAAATTTTGGAATTTAATTTAGATTTTGAGTTGAAATTTTGTTAGAAGTCAAGGGCTTAGATTCTAGTAGCACAAGATTGCATAAATGCCTATGGTTGAGGACTTACTCCAAGGAGGATGCATCAGAGCCAAAGTCTACAAGTGCTTCTAACACAAGTTAGATGCTCGACCTAGTATTATTTTTGGGAATTATCACCAATTCCTCTTACTTAAGGGAAAAAACCTATCCCTGACTCTTCTGGACATACAACCCATGTAGAAGGGCTGTCAGCTAACACCACCTAAGCATACTTTAAATTCATGACACCAAGTCTCATGTACGTAAGATGGCTAAGCTATTATCTTTTTAGGAAAGAATATAAGAATCCTAGATTGACTTCCTAATCCTTAGGATCATGTAGGTAATGAAATCCTTCTAACTAATGCACATTTTTTAGATTTTATATATTTTGACTCATGATTCATTTGAGGTTTTGGGTATGCATTTTTAAGCCTAAATGATATGCAATTAGAATTGGTTATGGGCCAAATCAATAAGAGAAAGGTAGACTTCCTCAAGAAGGCAGTCATCCTCATAGGTCTGATGCCCCTTATATGCATTGAGTGAAGTACCTAATTCAAGAATTGAGAGCAATATGATTGCATGACTTTTGAGAGCTAATTATTTCTAATTAATTTTAGGTTTTGCCTAAAGCTTTAATTTATATGAGGTTTTGAATTTCATTTTTTTTTCTTTAGTGTATTAGAAGAAATAACTACCTCGTCTAGTTGTTGAATTACAGTACATCATCATGGCATTGCGACACTGTGATCTTGGCACCGAGGCACTACACCGACTATTGAGAGAGAATAATTATTAGCCCGCTATTATGAATAGGAGTGAGCAGTTCACTCTAGGGAACATTTTTCCACTTGAATCCACTCTCTCAAAATTGGTGATCGCTCATCACTTCAATATCTCTCACTTCAGGTAAAGAATTTAAGTTCTTTTACTTTTAAAAAACATGTTAAATAAAAATCCCACCATTGCTCTTTGATTTGGTGTGGAAAACCTGGAGATTTGAAGACCTCCACTATTGAATTTCATTTTGGTACGAGAAAAAAACCCCTCCCCTCCATTGATCTTAGATCCTGAATAAGGGAGAAGAGTGCTCTGTAGTATGTAATTTTGAAATCTAGCACTGTTAAAATGAATTATTGTTGAAATTTCTAAAAAATTTGAAAGATTCACACTTTAAATTCAAGTTTTAGCCTACAATGCCACGACACTTAATATCATCACTGTGGCACCATGCTCTCGGGTATTCATATTATAAGAGTGACACCATAACTCCAAAGAATTAGTGCACAATATTTTAAGGAAATCTCATAGCACCACCACGCCATAGGATCAGTGTTGTGATGCCATGTTGCCCAAATACAAGTAAAATGACATTATGATGCCATGGCACCATAGAAACAATGTCGTGGCGCTATACCTATGTGTCACTTGGAATATGACTTAGAACATTTTTGATAAAAAGAAAAATAATCCCACAGTGTCGTGGCACTGTACGGATAGTGTGCAACACTATGTCGCTTTCCTATATGTGAAAAGACTTAGAAAAATTTCTACACGGGAGGAAATAATATCCCACAGTTCCGCAGCACCGCAGGACAGCGCCATGGTACTCGCCTCTCTGGTTCTTCATTCTATATCCAAGGCCGAGGCATTGATATATCAGCGCTTTGACACTGTACCATGATATGACTTTTATAAGTGTTAAGGTTTTATTTTTTATCCTTTTTATCCTTGAGCATCAATAGTATCAATAATACATAAGCACAACACATAATTATAAAAATGAAGAAAATTTTATTGCTAAACTAAGAAATTTTATTACCACTAAAAAAGAAGAAAAGAAGTGGAGAAATACAAATTAGGTGGGGGGACTAATAGTCATATTCATCACCACCCTCTTCTTGCTCTTCTTCTTTCTCCGTGCCTGATACTGACAAGGTAATCATATAGGGTTGATTTTGAGAAGTTGTAGAAAAGGAGACTTAGCTAGGATCTAAATATTACAACTATAAAAAATAAAAAGAAGAAGAAGAAGAAGATAAATACAAATTAGGGGGTGGTGGGGGCGACTAATCGTCGTATTCATCGCCACCCTCTTCTTCCTCTTCTTCCTCCCCCATGCCTAATACTGGTGGGGTAATCATACAGGGTTGATATTAAGAAGATGTAGGAAAGGAGACCTACTAGGATCTACAAGGTTGGAATTCTGAAACATGTTGACCAATGTAATGTTGAACTGAGCCATGCAGGAGAATTGCATCTACCGTTGACCTATATGATGGTCAAATTTGCGTTCCAACATCTCTTGCTGATGACTACTCCTGTCCAATCACTTTCGTAAGTTTGTGACCTAGCTACTAATTAGTTGAACTTGCTTAGCCAAGGACTTGGAGTTTAAGATCTAGATCAGGTAGGACGTAAAGTCTCTCCCACTTCAAATCTATTGTTGAATCTCTCAATCACCCTATTCGTTAGAGGGTGATTTTGAAGGAGTACATTCTCACTAGGCCCCCCTACTGTAGCCATCATGACACATAAATTATAAATAAGAGAAGGGTGGTTGTACCGGATAATAGTGCTCCCCTTCAACATATTACAAATAGAATTAAAAAGGGCCATCCCGATTTTGATCGAAAATCCCTTATGAATAGCAAAATTTAAATGATCCTATCCTTGGTAACCTCACTGATGTTACTAGAGAACATAAGCCTAGCAAAAATAAAATAGTGCCAAGCCTCAGAAGAGGCTATCATACCGAAGGCAGGAAAGTTGATAATTTTTTCCTTCCATCATTTTTGTTGCACACTTTCATTTCTGCTAGAAAAAAATTAATGACCCCATCGAAATCATGATGGTCATTATAGTACGAGAAATATTGATCATGTTCAATATTAGAAAGATCATAATATGCATTTATAGCACTACTATCATAACTTACCAGCTTCCCCAGACGTATGCTTTGTTATTTTGGTCATCCCGTGCATTTATAAAGAATTCACGCACCACCGGGATGATGCATGACTTATTATCGTAAGCTAGCTTAAACTACTTTTGCTTTATGTTTATTGCCTCCACACTACTGCTGGAATTCTGGAAACCCCTTTTCAGAATCAGGTGCTTGTGAAGGAGAGCATGCTGATATCACTCCTTAACATCAGCACTAATGAAGTAGTTGGCATCGTTAGATGCCCTCTTCTTGCCAACCAATCTTTTAAAAAGGCATGATTAAAAATTTAAACTTAGGAAGCAAAGAGAGCTAGGAGAGAGAGAATATTCAAAAAGAGAAAGGATTACTAAATAAAAATTCTTTAACAACCTGGGCTTATTTATAAATCAGACCTAGCGTTGCGGTGCCCAGACCCGCCACCAAGGCGCTTACATCTCAAGATGTAGAATATGGCCTTAGTGCCACAACATCCACATGTAGCATCGAGGCTCTGGTCACCTCATCCCGTTGGTTACTGTGCATTCAAAAAGATAGATGTAATTATAATAAATTTGGTGATTGATGAGCATGATAAGAGTGCAGTGCAGTAGCACTCATTAAAATGAGATTGCCCCTTAAAACCCATTGTATGTTTGTCAGCAATCTTGACCAGTGCCACAGTTCTATGAGGAGGCACCACAATGCTATTCAAATGGTCAAAAGACCAATAATGTCAAAGCGACATACCAAGGAACCGACATCTCATCTACCCCTGTGTCATGCCACATAAGCAATAGGTTTCACTAACACAACATCATGACGTTGAATCATATCGTCGAGGCACTGGGTCCCTAAAAGGAGAATTTTATGTACTTCTATTAAAATTTAATTTTTATTCATTTTCCAAGCAAAAACCATTATGCCTACTTAATTTGTGGATAACTCACCTAATTTTGGCATTCGAAGGGATTTTAGTCTAGTTCTCTATTCGTTTGTCAGCGAATAACCTTATATCCATCCACCATGTGGATGACTCCTAATTTTGACATTCCAAGGGATGTAAGTCCAGTTCTCTTGTTGTTCATCATGCTAACAACCCTATATTCATCCATCACGTGGATGACTCTTAATTTGGGCATTCTAAGGGATGTAAGTCTAGTTCTCTATTTGTTCATCTTGCAAACAACCCGATATCTATCCACTATATGGATGACTCCTAATTTTGGCATTTTGGGAAATGTAAGTCTAGTTCTCTATTCATTCATCATGTGAACAACCCTATATCTGTCCACCACATGGATGATTCCTACTTTTGGCATTCTAAAGAATGTAAGTCCAATTCTCTATTTTTTTATCTTGCAAACAACCCTATATCCATCTGCCACATGGGTGACTCTTAATTTGCATTTCAAGGGATGTAAGTCCAATTCTGTATTCATTCATCATGCAAACAACCATATATCTATCTACCATGTGGACAAACCCTAATTTTGGCATTCCAAAGGGTTGTAAGTTCAGATCTTCTAATTGTTTGCCATACAAACACCTATAATCTGTTCACCACATGAATAATCCTATACTGTAACACTTGCACTCTAAACTCTAGTCTACTTGGGATACTTGAAATAAGGCAATCCATGGATGTTAATCAAATTCTCTAACAGTACGACTATGCCCCTCTGATGTTAGTAGGGTGGAATAATGCTATCTCGAGATGAGGGAACCATGGGATCTTGATCGGGATTACATTCGTATTTCCTTTTAGATGGTCATATCACTAAGTGATTCAGTTACATATCACTCAAATATATTTGTTCCCAACCTTAATCAAAAGTTCTCTCTTACTGCAATAAGAGGGGTAATTAACTATGGATGCTTGCATCCATAAGAAGTAGAACCTAGATCTAAATAAGCCATAACGGATGAGCAAAATTGAATATCAATCTGCCACATGAAAAAAAATATACTACCAACCCATTCCACAAAGGTGATGGAGTGCATCCTTAAAGATAATTTTTTTAAGTGATCATTTACAAAAAGATGTCAAGAAGCATTTGAACTATTAAAAATTAAATTAAGTTCATCACCTATTATTATGACACCTAATTGGAACCTTCATTTTGAATTGATGTGTGATGCAAGTGATTTTGCAATAGGGGTAGTGTTAGGAGAAAAAAAAGATAAATTTGTTCACATAATATACTATGCTAGTAAAAGTTGAAATGGAAATAAATTAAACTACTCAACAATTGAAAAATAATTACTAGATGTTATCTTTGCCTTTGATAAATTTAGATCTTACTTAGTTGGAATAAAAGTTATAGTGCATACTAATTAGGTAGTAATTAAATATCTATTTGAAAAGAAAGATGCTAAGCCTAAATTAATTAGATGAGTGTTATTATTGAAAAAGTTTGATCAAGAAATTAAAGATAGAAAAGGTTTTGAAAATCAAGTAGGCAATCACTTATCTAGATTAAATGTTGAAGAAGAATTGAGAGTTAATGGAGACATTAAGGAAGAATTCCAAATGAATAATTACTTGCATTTAAGCATAAAGTTATTCTATGGTATGTAGATATTGTGAATTACTTAGTAATTGAAACTATACTTCATGAAATCAATCATAATCAATAGAGGAAATTTTTACATAACATAAAATTCTATTTTTGGGATGAACCCTATGGATATAAGAAGTTTCTAGATTAAATTCTAAAAAGTTTCATACTTGATTATGAGTTGAAGAATCATTAGAAGGATATTGCATTATTGGGAGACTTAAGAATTAGATTAAGGGAAAAAAACCCTTTCCCTTATTTTGAGTTTCTAGAATGGTCTCATACAATTAAACTTACAAATATTCTTTTTGTCATATATATATACAAAAAATAGGTGACAATGCCTAGGCATTGTATAAACAACGCCATAGCACTATAGTAAATAAATAAATAAATAAAATCAAAAAGCAGGTTTACTAGTTGACCAGTGCCTAGGTGTTGTCAAAGTAGCACTGTGGTGCCAGTCAAAAGGGTAGTTTAAAAGCTAGTAGGTGGTTGGACACATTTAACTTAAATAGATGAAGAATCATACTAGCACTATGGTGCTACACCCCAACGCTTAGGCACTGAATAAATTTTTGATAGGATTTATGTACCCTATAAGTTATTTAATAATAATCATAACTGTACTTTTTTATGGGAATAGGAACAACCTTGACTAGTTGACTAGTGCCCTGGTGCTACATGTAATACCATAGCACCATAGACTGTGAACTATGATAGCAAGAATAGCACCACGACACTAGACTTTATCTATATATAGAACTCTTATGCAACCAAAATTTTCATCCCAAGCCCTATTCATCATGTTTAGAAATCTTCTTCCTCTCTTTCTCTCAGCATTTTCTCACTCTAAAAAAATTGAAATGCTAGACAAATTTATGAATAAGAACAAGAAGAGAGCAAGAACTACTGACTCTAATCACTTTATCAGTGTCTAGGCAAAGGAAAAGTATCAACATGCCCTTATCCATAAATACCTCATTCCGGAAAGAGGATTCCATAATCCAATTGGGAGTGTAGAAAGAGTTATCAATGAGTGAGATTGGAAACAGTTTGCCAGTGATAATAAAGTCTGCGTCATCCTTATGGTGCAGGAATTCTTTGCGAACACCAAATGAGTATAGTGACAAAAGTTTTCACGTAATATACTATGCTAGTAAAACTCTAAATGAAAATCAATTAAACTACTCAACAATTGAAAATTAATTACTAACTATTATCTTTGACTTTGATAAATTTAGATCCTGCTTAGTTGGAATAAAATTGATAGTGTATATTGATTATGCAGTAATTAAATATCTATTAGAAAAAAAAGATGCTAAGCCTATATTAATTAGATGGGTGTTATTATTGTAAGAGTTTGATCTAGCAAATAAAGTTATAAAAGATTCTAAAATCAAGTAGTTTATAACTTATAGATTTAAAGCTGAGGAAGTATTGATAGTTAGTAGAGATATTAAAGAAGAATTCCAAGATGAACAATTACTTGCATTTAAGCATAAAGTTTTTCCATGGTATGCAGATATTATGAATTACTTAGTAAGTGAAATTATACCTTATGGAATCAATTATCATCAAAAGAGAACATTTTTACATGAAATAAAATTCTATTTTTGAGATGAATCCTATCTCTATAAGAAGTGTCCAAATCAGATTCTAATAAAATGCATACATGATAATGAAAATCTAGAAATTATAAAGTCATATCATGATTTTGAATATGGAGGACATTTTGAAGGTAATAAAATAGCTAGTAAAATATTACAAAGTTGATTTTATTGGCCAACCTTATTTAGAGAGGTACATGAATATGTTTGAAATTATGATAGATGCCAAAGAATAGAAAATATCTCTAAGCATTAAGAAATTCCCTCAAATTATATTTTAGAGGTAAAAATGGTTGACATGTGGGGAATAGATTTTATGTGACCATTTGTTTCTTGTTATGGGAATGATTATATTTTGGTAGGTGTTGATTATGTTTCCAAATGGATAGAAGCTATCGTTACACCACAAAATAATTTTAAGGTATCTATTAATTTTTTAAAAAAATATTTTTATAAGATTTGAAACACCTAGAATCATTATCAATGACAAAGGTGCTCATTTTTGTAATAAATATATAAAATAATTTTTAAGAAAATATGGAGTACAACATAGAATAGCTAGTGAATATCATCGCCAAATTAGTATGCAAGCTGAAATTTCACATAACAAGATAAAAAGAATTTTAGAAAAAAACTATAGGGCCAATTAGAAAAGATTGGTCATTGAAATTAAATGATGCATTATGGGCTTATAGGACTGTATACAAAACCCATTTTAAAATGTCTCCTTATATACTTGTATTTGGGAATTAGAGCACAAAACATTTTGGACAACTAAGAAATTAAATTTTGTTATGAAAATAATTGCAGAAAAGTGACTCATAGATCTGAATTAGTTAGAAAAAATAAGATTGAAATCATAAAAAAATTTGAGGATATATAAAGAACAAATTAAAAAAGGCACGATAGGAAGATCATTAAGAAGTAGTTTAAGCATGGACAACATGCATTATTATTTAATTCAAAATTAAAATTATTTTTAGGGAAACTACGATCAAGATGGTCAAGTCCTTTCTTAGTTATTTAAGTTTATGCACATAGTGTTGTTAATATTAAAGACCTAAAGATGAATAAGATTTTAAAAGTAAATGGTCAATGACTTAAGACATATTATGGAGGAAATTGGACTCAATTTAAAGAGTCTATTAATTTAGTTGAGTGTCTTAAAAATTTTAAAACTTATATCTAGTAGAGGATGTTAAACTAAGAGCTTTTTGGGAGGAAACCCAATATAGATGTCTAATGTTTATTAGTAGTGAATTTGGTATTTAATGTAAAAGATCAAAAGTTGAAGAATTATTAGAAGGAGATTGCATTATTTAGAGACGTAAGAATTGGATTAAAAGTTAAAAGCTCTTTCCCTTCTTTTGAAATTATAGAATGGTCTCATATAATTAAACCTTCAAATGCTCTTTTTATTTTATATAAAAATATATATAAATATAAAATATAAATGATAGCATTATGCAGCACCACAATGTTGTAGTAAAATAAAGAAAAAAAATGCGTAGGTTGGTTGGTTGATGACATCTAGGCACTACCAAAGTAGCACCATGACACCAGTCAAAAAAGGTAGCTTAATAGCTAGTAGGTGGAAGGACACATTTAACATTGAAATATAAAGAATAGTATTAGCACCTCAACACTATACCCCAGAGCCTAGGCCTTGCATAAATTCATGATAGGATTTATGTACCTTGTTAGTTACATAATAATGACCATAACTATAGTTTTTTTATGGGAATATGAACAACCTTGTCCAGTTGATGAGCACTTAGGTGCTCTTGCAACACTGTAGCACTATACCTTGCAAACTAAGACAACATGACCAACACCTAGGCAATGCATAAGTAGTGCCACGACGTTGGACTTTATCTATAAATAGGACTCATAGGTAGCCAAAATTTTTATTCTAACCTATATTCTTAAAGTTTAGAAATTCTCTTAGTCTCTTTCTCTTAGCATTTCCCCAATTTAAGAAAAATCAAAATGATAATAAAAATCATGTACAAGAATAAGTAGAGATCAACAACTAGTGACTTTGATCACTTTATCAGTGCCAAGGTGGAGGAAAGGTGCCAGCATGCCCTCATCCATAAACATCTTATTCTAGAGAGATGATTCCATAATCTGGGTGGGAGCATAGAGAAAGTTATCAATGAGAGAGATTAGGAACACTTGTCCCATGATAATAAAGCATGCATCATCCCTTTGATGTGGGAATAGTTCACCAATGTGAATGAGCATAAGGACAAAAGAGTTTTTGTGAGGTAAAAATAGGTAAGTTTTGATAATAGTATCATTAACACATATTACAAATTATATTTTTATTCATATGATGAATATCTTTCTTACTATAATAGTCATCCAAATTTTGATGAAATTCTTAGATTCCTCACTGTTAGAAATTCTAATGTCTAATGGAAATGACAGGACGAAATCATTATCAATTTTTTTGCTGCCTGCATGACCATAAAGGCAAAAGCTTGACATTACTTTATTTTTGCAAGTTGATTCCAAATATCAATATCAATGAGTTAATTAAGGATCAAGTCATTATAAATTATGCAATTCAAAAATATTTTTCTACAAATGTAGGAAAGATAATTTTTAATTCAAATTGTAATATGATTAAGGGTAGTACCATAATAGGTTTTGATATCCCCTCTCTTATTTATTCTTTGTATCTTCTGGATGGTACAACAAAGGAGCTCGATGAAGAAGTTCTTATACAAGGAGCTCCCTTCACTAAAAGGTCAATTGGAGGGTTAGGATCTAAAATGAAGGCATGAGAGAGTTCAGACACTCCTCAATCTAGATCATGATCCTTCAAAACTTGAAATGAGCAACTATAAAAAATAAGAGGTGAAGTATCTAACCTAGGAAAAAGGGTTAATGAAAGTGGTAGGTGGCCGCAAGAATGAGGAAGAAAATTTGATCATCATATGTAGCAGAAGCAGTTCTCATATATGGCTAAGTATAACTCAATACTCATTTGCATGTTTGAGAATTACAACTTTAATATTATCCCAAAACAAATTATCTTTACAATAGCACCATAATATCAACCCTATGTTAGCCACCGGCTAGAGATAAAGAAGAAGAAGAAGAAGAAGAAGAAGAAGAAGAAGAAGAAGAAGAAGAAGAAGAAGAAGAAGAAGAAGAAGAAGAAGAAGAAGAAGAAGAAGAAGAAGAAGAGGAGGAGGAGGAAGAGGAGGATTAATAGGAATTATTTTATTTTATTTTTATGTATTTTTGTTTTATTTTCTAGTTTTAAGTTTATGTATTTTTATTTTTATTAGTTTAGTAAAATTAATATTAAGTTTTCATTCCATGAATATGCTTTACTTAATGTCCAGTTTTCATAATATTAGTTAGTAATCCCAAATTTAAATTATTATAATTTTTAAGTTTGATATATTAACATTTTAAACTTGAGGTTAGTCTGAAAAATATAATAAATTAGTGGAAGCTAAAACTAATTAAATAAAATTTCAGCTAAAAAAATATCAATTTAAAATTAAGATTTATTTAATCATTGAATTGCTTTCAAAGTAATAATTGCTAAATATCTTAGAAAAAATAGTATTTTTTTTTTAAATTAAAATTATCCTTCAAGCACACATATCACACATAAAAAATTCTTAATGAATTTAGTGAATTAATATTAAAATAAATAGAAATACATATAATAATATATAACATAATTTAAACTATTATTAATTAGAACTTATGAAACACTATTAAGTAAATAAAATCATTTTGAATTGAGGCAAGATTGTAGCATTTTTTTCATGGGTTACAAGAACAATAATGTGTACTTCTAAATAAAATTATGTATAAAATATTCATGAAGGAAAATCTTAGAAGGTTTCACTTTAAGTTGAGTATTGTGATTGAACTTTTAAACTTATTACAAAATAAATCAATTCAATGAAATTATGGAAAAATAATAATCATAATGCTAATTAAGAAAGTGAAAATTATGCTTATTTCTATTATATGGATAACTATTTATTAAAATTCATTTCATTCATCTTTATAAGAATCAACTATGGTAATATGGATTAAGGAATTTTAACTTAAGAAAATATTAGTTAATAATACGAATTTGAGATATTTTGGTTTGGAATGATGAAATGAAGAATAAACATTAAAATATATTTTCTATTTTTAGTTATAATTTTATTTAATTATTTTTAAGTATTGTAATAAAAAATTTCTCAAAAGTATGAAAAAGAGGAAATTTAGGCCTAGTGCCCAAGCATTGCAAAAGAAGTGTTGAGGTGCTAAAAATGTCCTAAATTAGAGCAAATCAGCAGCAAGGCCAATGCCTAGGTACTATAACAACAGCATTGCAACGTTGGATCAGACTTATTTTGGGACATTTTGATAGTAAGCTTAGTGCCTAAGCACATCATAAGTAGCACCGTGATAGTGTACTAGTGAAAAAAATATATGAAGTAAAGTTAGTAAGCATAGTGTCGTAGTGCCATATCCAACACCACAAGGCCATGTCCAGCTCCACAATGCTGCATCAACATCGTCGCAACACTATGGCTTGATATTAGATTTGTGACAATTCAATGATAGTTTTGAGCAATTTTTGATGTAGTATTGAGAGGAGAAGAAGAGTAACTAATTAGGGCTGCTTTTATGCTATAAATAAAGAACCTTTCTTCGTGTTAGAGAGCTTTTTGGAAATTTTAACAAGGGGGTAGGTGAAGTGTAACTGTGTGTGAGTTTTTATAAAGCACTTAGAGAATGATACTCCAAGTGTCATGAGAGTGCAGAGTAGTATTGTGATAGTTTGTTCTTCTTAAGCAAGTGGTGGAGAAGGAAATCAAAAATCAAAGATTTTCAAGTAGGGGCTGGATATTTCCATGAGAAAGTAGTAGAGGATTGCGAAGAGTGGACTTAGAAGACTTGGTGTGCATTTTCCTTTCTTCTCTAGCTTTCTTACGTCTTATTTTACAATGTTAAATGAGATTTCCTTCATTTTTACTATGAAATACTAATCTATAAAATTCTCTAAATTCATGTTAGTTTTTGGATGCTTGTATTGTATTAAATTAGATTTGTGGATTAATATAAGAAAATTATTCATGCTTTTCATGAAAAATGATATTTTGCTTTTCTCCATGCTTTATTTACTTATGATCTAGCTAATTATTAAATTAAAATTAAGTGTGATCTAGAGGTATCGATGGATTCATAGAAGAACAATTAGGAAAAAGACCATAAAATTGATGTGGTGTTGAGACAAATAATAAACTCTTTGATAGGCTATATTAGAAAGAATCCTATTTGTCTGGGGTGGTTTCCATGTCTAAGAAATAGTGGCAAGATTTGGAGACTTCTTATACATGAAAAATTGAGCTCGAAGAGCAAATCAAAGTGGTGAAAGAGAAATAAAGAAATTTGTGGGCCAAAGGTCAATTCTTTGAGGCATTGACTTAGATTGTTGAGTATAAGGAAACCCTTTATTTAATGTTCATGAATGCTCTAAAGATATTTGTAAACAAGCTAGTAGAAGAGGTGTTGTCTCTCATTTATGAAGATGTTGACTTCATGAGCCCCATCTCATATGAGATTGATTCTGATGATAACAAACACATGTTCAAATGCTACTAATCAAGTTAAATTCAAGTGTGCAGAAAACATTCTTAAGCTCCTCGTTCTTCAATTATATCAAATTGGTAAAGCTACTGGACATGGACTAGGTGGAAATTTTTCTAGGAATTACTTTATTAAAGCAAATGAAAAGCTCACTAATTTAAAATAAATGATTCATTCATTTTTAGATTCATCATTCTAAAATTATTTATATTTTTTTATATCTTAATATTACAATTATTCATTAAGTTATCCATTCTAGATAGTATGAATTAAATGCATGATATAAGTTCCATTAAATGTGTGTTCAAGCAAGATAAATTATGTTTAAACTTTATTAAATCATTTCCATGTCATTCATAATTTTAGTGCATGAAAATTGAAAAATCCAAAAATTATCCTTTTTCCTCTTATTCTCTCTCCTATTATCATTTTCATCTTAACATTATTTTGGCCAAATTTTTTAATTCATTTTGTGTAATAAATTGTGTGAAATTCATTCAAAACATTTCCATAACATTTTCCATCATTTTTCATATTTTAACATTCATTTATTTGAACTTCTGAATTTAAATTATTTTTGAATTAATCTTTAATTCAAACTTCTTCATGCATGACATGCACTTGCTAAATCAAATAAATTTTTTTACGGAATATCTTGAACGTGCCAAGCATGATTAATTATGATTATTTAGAGCCTAATTGATTTATTATAAGTTATTTTAAATTTAAATTCAAATCAGCTCTCTTTTTCAAAATAATTCCTTTCCTTTTTCCAATTTGACTTATTTTAGGAAAGTTTAAGGGAGGACGTCCACTATGCTTTAAAGTTAATAAATTTATGTGTTATTTAAACATTAAATAAGTATAGAATACAATTAGCTTTGATTTAAAATTAATCTATGCATTATTTTAATAATTTCTTATTTTAGGAAACCTCTTTAGCCGAATTCTTTGAAGTGGATTTTAATAGATTTATTTTATTCAAAACTGCCTCTTTCATATAAACTCCCTTGGACGAAATTTCTAGGGGATTTCCTCCATACTTAGCCATGAATCACATAACATACATTCCATATTGGGTTTAAACAAATTTGTAAAGAAGCCTATCGAAGATCTTTTTCTTCGATCCCCTCTCTTTTGGATTTGAAACTCAAATTGATGCCAAATCAATTTCCCTCTCATTGGATCAGTTTTTGGGCGACCTTAGACTCCTCCCTCATATATTTAAGAGCCCTGTTTCAACTTGAAAAGGTTCCTATTGACCTCACTTTTGGAGTGAGGGCTCACCCTTCCCATCTTAGACCTAGGAACCTTCTAGAAACTTGGATTTCTCAATCATAGGATACTTCTAGTGATTAAGGGAACACTAAATTGATGCCTAGATACTTAGAGTGGCATACCTTAAGCTTAGGTTATACCCTAGGACAAATAAGTTCCACCTATCCTATGGCCTAAACTAAGACCCATGCTTGTCCACTCATCCAAAACCAACCTCAAGCCTACACAACCAACCTCAATTGAATTTTGTTTTTTATCCAAGCTCCAAGCCAAATCCTATTGATTTTTACAAAAGCACTCTAACCATTTAATACTTGATTCCAAACCCCTCCAACTCTTACAATCAAACCAATTGAACCAAACGAATCCAATTAACATAGGTTAGCCCAATTTACCCAAAAGGACCAAATGAGCCAAAGTCTAATAAAACCCAAATCAATTGCAATCAAAGCCACCAATCAACCTTAAGTCCATCATTGAACTCTTCTCACATCCAATTCAATCCAATTCAACCCAATCAACCCATTTGGTCCACTTGACCCTAAGTGGCCTAAATAACCAAATTGATTCAAACTTTAATCCAACCCAAATTGGATTGAATCAACCAATCCAATCCCCTCTACAATGACTGTTAATCATCCTTAATTATCCAATTGCAATCAATTAGATCAAACTAAGCCAATTGATCACTTGATCCAAGTTGACCTAATTAACCCATAAGGACTAAAATGAGCCAAATCTCATTCCAACCTCAATTGATTGAAATCAATGACTCTCATCAATCATAAATTGAGTATTGAACATGGCTCAACCACCAATTTATCCTAAACAAGCCAATTTGGCCTTTCAACCCAAGTTGACCTAACCTAAAGGGGCTAAATTGAGTCAAATCAAACCCTAAAGCCAATTGATTGAAACCAATGCCTCTAATTAATCAAAAATTGATTATTGAACATGATCCAACCTTCAATTAAACCCAATTTGATCAAACCAACCTAATTGACCCACTTAGCACAATTTGACCTAAAGGGTCAAATTGAACTAAATCCTTCCCAAATCTAAATTGATTCAAACCAACACCTATAATCATTGTCAAATGATCAATTGAACCTAAACCAACCCTCCACCCATATGAACAAAAATCAAATCCACTTCAAATTAAACCAATCCAATAGCACCAATACATTTCAAATCATCAATTGAACACACCCAAACCCTTGGGTTGACCCAATTTGACCAATTGGTCAATCTAACCCAATTGAAATACATTTGACCTATATGGGTCAAATTGAGCCAGATGCAACCAAACCAAATCCAAATCAAACCAAACCTAGCATGACTCATCCTTGGGTCACCATGGGTTATTCCAAGTGGACCCAACCCATGGTGAACCTGGGTTGGATTAAAACCCTTGAACCAACCCTCCCAAATGGGACAAAATCCCCATTTAGAGAGAGGCTCACCTACTCCCCAAGCCTTGGAAGCCACCTTTGGCCATTCTTGGACAAAAGGACCACTGACCCAACCTGACCCAAGGCTGTTGGATTTAGCCTTGGATCATGAGAAGGTGAACTCATCCTTAGCCTCATATTAGTTCACTTAAAGGAGGAGGTGCAAAACCCATGCCACTACCACAGCCTCTTAAGCACCTCCACCTCTGCAGTCCCCTGCCATCTCTGGCCACTTACCTAAGTCGGACGACTACCAATGCCTGAGCTAATCTCAGGCCTTGGTTCACTTGGGGAGGAGAGTGTACTCCTCCCCATCCATTAGAACTTCACATAGAGCTTCCTCAATGTATTTTGAGCAGTGTTAAAGCTTCTCTCGATCGCCTCATGCTCTCCATCGCTGGCGTGACCAACTCTCATTTGAAAGTGAGAGCCCCGTCCGTCCAACCTCACCTAAACTCCACCAAACTCAAATTAACTCTTCACATAGCTTCCCCAAGCTCTGATGAGTCAAAATAAATTGATCACCAATTGGTTTGATCACCGAAGGGTTCCAAGACCAACTTTGATGAGCTTGGCAGACGTTTGGTCCACAAAGGTGTTAGCGGGGAGGTAGCTCATGATCTTCTCCAGGCTTGCCTTCTCAAGATGAAGCTACCTCACCGATGATACAACCGATCTAGCTATGGCAAGGTGAAACTCTGACAAACCATAGAAAATATCTTAGGTGTTGGTCTTTTGTGAAGAATATTATGATTTCATGCGATTTCCACCATAGGATCTCCTTAGATCTTTTTTGTGCATGTTTTGGAGTCAATCCTAACATCCTACGAGCTCCAGTGAGCTCGAATCAAGTGGTGAAAGGCAGACAGTGTCCGTCTTTCGGTGCCTGGCGGATGATGGATCATCAGCCATCCATTTCGTGTGATTAGAATGGAAGACCATGATTTAATCCATTAGATAATTCAATTTAATCCAATAGGAACCATGGGATTAATCTATGCTGTCCAACCTGAGATCGGATGGCAGAGATGAAATTGTTGATCAGACCATGGGGATGAAACTATGTCCGCCTCCGCTGAGTCAGCTGTCGCATCAGACATTTTAAGTAGCCTATTCCGTGCACCACATGGAAAGCACTGTCACGTCAGCTCCCGTGTGGCTCTGATGGTTTAGGGGATTGATTAGGTGATTAAAATGTAATTGAATGGCCAAAACTTTAAAAATTCATAATTAATTGTAGAAAAATCTAAAAAATATGAGTAAACCTATTTTGAAAAAGGTAAACATAGGAGAATTAATAAAAATAAAATCCCCAAGGTTTGATTAATAAATAGTGCTTGATTATGGTTTGAAGTTTAAGGCCTAATTAATTGGCCAATTACTCTCAAATTTGGTGGGAGATGTCCTCTACCTCCCATAAATTTCTTAGAATTTATTGGCTATGTAATTAAGAGAATTTGAAATTTCAATCCTAATTACCCTGCTTAGTCAAATTTATAATTATTAAAATGCTAAATAGTAAAATTTTAGTAATTAATGATGATTAATCACTATAAATAGTGAGAATGATGAGGGAAAATGATTAGGGCCTCTTCCCTAGTTATTTTCCTAAGTACATTTCCATGGGAGGGTTAATTAATCCATGGCTTAATTAGGAAATTAATGATAAATTTAAAATCAAATTAAAATAATAATTCTTTTAGATGATTAAAATTGAATTTATGGGTTTTCTTTATGTGTTTAATAATGTGAAGAGTCATTAAGGAATTTATGGTTAACCCATGGGTGTGTATAAAGCCTCATTATAGGGTAGAATGGAGTGCTCATTAGGGTTCCTAGTATCAAGAGTGCTCCCTACTTATCTTTCTTTGGAATCCAAAAATAAGTCTTTTGAATTGAACTTTCCACTTGATTTAAAAAAAAAAAGAAAAATACCTAATCCTTTGATAGTCTAATGTTGAAGTCTTTGGAGATATTTAATGACTACTTTAATCGAGAGTGCTCTTAAAAAATCCCTATTTCCTAGGATGTAATTAACTATGGAAGCTTGCTTCCATAAGAAACTAAGGAACCCAACTAAAATAAACCATGCTTTACTTTTCCATGTAAAGTTGGGGAAACATCTCTGGTATATACAAAGACCCATCTGCCTTAGGAAACCTTATTAGGTGATTAGGTCCATTGTAAGATGATATTTCCATTTTTCAAGATGGCACATGATATCTTAATGTCATACCCGATCACTTCAATAAGTACCCCCCTAAGATCTACATGGTATTCCAAGGATCCAAATTAGAACACCATAGTTCCAAAAAAGTTAAAAACTTCTTCTTGCTCTCTTGCTCACCCTTGGTCGTTCCTTGTACGATCATTTCTTGGAGATTTTTGGTGATATAAGTGCAAACATTCCTCATCATTCTTTTCTTTCCCTTGGACATTTATTTGGCTTGAAGATTGATTGGGAAAGTGAAGGTTTGGTGTGATTCTGCATTTGGACGAAAACATTATCTCTTTGGTGTTTATTTTCTAATGTGCTACATTGTTAAACTTCTTTTATTTCTTCTTGGCTTTGAAGTTTACAAGGTTATGTAAATTTTTTTGTGTTTATTCATAACAAAATCTTTAGATTTTGTTTGGCCAATAACAAAGATAAGAAGATCAATTTGTGTGAACTTTACCTTCTTAATAATCTTTTGATTTCTTGTTTGGCCTAAAGCTAACATAAGGAAATCAATTTATTTTGTGCTTAATCATTGATTATTCCTTTTTTTCTTATTTGGCTGAAGTCTTTTTAAAGCTTATTAATTTCTAAGTGCTTGATCATTTGAATATCCATTGTTTATTCCTTTGGCTTAAAGTTTCATATAGTTTGCTTAAATTTGATTGCACTTAAAATGTTATTACCTCTCTTTTTCATTTGGCTGACCACATCACATCTTGCATAAATTATTTTGTGCTTATTGATTACTTATACTCAATTGGTTTATGCATATGTTATGTGATAGCTTTCATGTGATATAATTCAAATCCTTATTCAAGTGATCGTTTAGTTATTCAAATTGCAAATACATTTATCATTTGAATGAAAGTTATCTTGTGTGAAAAAGAATTCAAAGTAATGTTTTTGGTGATTGTATTGTGTTTTCATTCTCAAGTCATTCAGGAAAATCATTTTAAAACTTTTAAAGATCATTCAAGCAACATTAAGTTAATTGCATTAAATATTTGATTGAAAATCTATTTTTATTTCATTTAAAATTAAAGTGAGCTCTCTTTTTCATTATTATTCAATTGCCTTAATATTAGTATAGATTGGGTTGTGAGTGTAAAAAATATTTTAAAATTGAGAGCTAGCTTATATTTTTCTCTTTGCTTTGTCTTGATTTCTTGTTGTGTTTTACTTGCCCATTAAGGAAAGTACGTGTTAGGTTATACTTGCTCATTAAGAAAAGTATGTGTTGGGTTGTACTTTCCCGTGAAGGAGAGTACAGGAGATTTGTTGAAATCTCAACTTTGATTTAGTGAATTCCTAGCTTGGGTGGCTAGGCGTGGACATAGACCAATTTTTGGGGTTTGGCTGAACCACGTAAAAATCTCTCTATTCTCTTTCTTTATTTTTCAGCACTTTACTCTTCTGTTATTACTTTTTTCTATTGCTTCATTTATAAAAGAATTATTATTAACTATTTAAGTTTTCTACAAAATATAAAATTAATTTTTAAAATTTATTTCTATTTTTTAAAATTTATTTCTAAAACTCAATTTACCCCGCTCTTGGGAGTTATAAGTAAGATTCATAGATCTTAAAGTCATCATAAAAAACTAGAGTATTAGTAAGGAGGAAGGAAAAAAAAGAAGATGATGATGAGGGGGAGCAGAATAAATGATGAATAGAAGTTTTTGCTATTATGGTTATATTTCTCCTTTTTTATCTTCAATTGTACAAAAGTTAAATATGAAATGAACTTTTTTCCTTTGCATATCTACTTTATTTTCTTCATTCATATTATTTTTAGAGTTAATATTAAGTGCTAATTTTCTCAGTTCGTTGAACTCAATGTATGGATATAATATGATGAGCACATCTTACCAAATGCCATATGACAAATATATTATGCCTAATGCAATTTGATGAATACGATGTGACAAATAATATGTAAATTTTGATGTTATCAAATAACAAAGTAATGAGTATAAATTTTTGAAGTGTAAATAACTTTAATAATATGAATCTTGATAGATTGATGACTAAAATTCAAAACAATATGTCTAAGGCTAGTAGTATTTCAGTACTAAATACCTGAAAAACTTTAAGTGCCAAATTATGAAAGGTAGCACTTTTTGTATTGAGGTTATCTTGTGAGGCTCTTCTTGGTTGGAAAGTACACTCTTGAATAATGAGAATCATTATTTTCCATGTAAGGTTAAATTTTGTTTTGAGGAATATCAAACTTTAGATAAAACATGATGTCCAATTGGATGTATAGTTTGAATGGAATTTTAGTGAACATTCAAAATAGAGGTTAAAAAAATAATTAATTATAAGTGATCGATCCTCATCAAATTTAAGTTTCCATGTTTCTTCTGGTCTTTAAATTCTTACTCCCCTCCTTCTCCCTCTTTAATAAACTTATAAATAAGTTACTACCTTTAATAAGCAACTCCTTAGTGCCCATCTTAGTCGTCATGAGGGCCACCATTTAGACTTTTCGTTAGGAAGGACTCTCACTCTACTAAGTATAATTTTTTTAATCATAAATGGGGGAGTTTAGTTGAATGGCTTAACTTATATTTTAATGGATAAATCAAGGAAATATGTTTTGATGCCTAAAAATGCCAAATCTTGTTGAATTCCTAAAAAATAAACAAATTATTAGTAGTTTCAGTTTGATATACTACTTGTAGCTTTATGCTCACTATTTTTTCTTATTAACTAACTACTCATTAGATTTATTTTTCTCTTAAATGAACTTTACGTAAAGAGGGATTGGTGACTACACTAAGTGACAAATGTCCATCTTCCAAGGGATTTGGCTTATGTGTAGGTCTTTTCCTTGGGGCCTTGATGCTCTTATAGGGAGTAGGCATACTTCTTTTAACAATATTCATAAGTCCAGATCACTTAGATTATGTACTTATGCTACCTCAATATGTTAAATAGAAAGAGGCCTTCTAATACTAATCAAATTCGTTCACTTAAATTTGGCTACTTTTGAGTTTATTGACTCGTATCACATCGTTGTTTGTATATCCAATAAAATATTCATCTTTGACAAAAAAATATTCATCTTTGTATCACTTGAGATTAAGTTCATTTTAAAAAGGACCAAAACAAATGCTTAAGGGGTCGGTTGGATCCCATACCACATTTGTGGCGATCCCCAATGGTGGGGGCAATTTAAAAAGCTTCGTAGGAACCTCATAAACCTCTGGGAAGGAGGAATTGGATTGCCACCCCATGGATCGGCCTATGGACCAAGTTATGTCCATTTTTTGGTGGCTTTGGTCGAACTCTAGCTTGCCGGTGATACGTGGATGGGGAAAAGGGTGAGCTCTCCTTCATTTCACTTGGGGAACGTGATGGAAGATTCAAACTTGCTTGATAATCACTCTCTCCTTGTTTTCCACTCTTGTTCGAGAGATATAGCTAAAGGGTAGCTCACCATGGCTAGTCAAGGTGATTGCCACCCTTGGAGGCTAGCTCCAATGGGTTGTCAGTTGATTGAGAATAGTCCAAGGTAAATAGGATGGGGAGTGGAGGTGAGGGAATGGATTGGGTGAGGAGTTTGTCTCCAAATTTCTTTCTTTATCTCCATGAAATTCTCTTTTACTTGGGTAGACTTAAGCCCATTTTGTTTCTTAATCTTGGCTTCCATTCACTTAAACACATCATAGGATGAGTTTAAGTGCATTTCAAAGTGATCATCTTAGATTCATGTTCAAAATATTGTGACTTATGCCACTTTAGGTATTTTTGCTCCTAACTTGGAATAACTTCTTCTATTTGATGGATTTATGTTAGATTTAAGCTTCATTTATATTCATTTTTTCATTTATGATTCTCCCAATGAGTGAGCGTCATGAAATTTGGAAGTGTTTGCTTACTTGCTTCAATACTTAAACCATTATGGATCATATAGAATTGGTTGAATCCAATTGAATCAAATGTTCTTCTTAACTCAATCGTAATGTATTTCATTTTCAATTGTGTGATTCCAAGTATTTGGAATGATTTCATTCAATTGAATTTCATTTATTTTGGGTTTAAAACTCACTTTGCCCCAATTTCGGCTTAATGTGTTAAGATTAGTCTAATTGAGTAAAATGATCATATTAGTCAAATTATTCCTAATAATTGGTTAATTTATGTTTAATAATGAACTTTAAATGATTTTAGATAATTAATTTGGGTTGATTGCAATTTAATTTGGATTTCAATTCAATAAAGTCCATTTAGACCCACTTGGATCAAATTATCTAATTAGCCTAATTAAGGCTTTATGGGTTTTATCTTTCATTTAATTTATTTTTTAACATATTTATTTTATTATTTGAAGACTATAGAATGATTTAGTTTGGTCAAATTATAGTGGATTGACCTTTGACTTGGTGGGACCCACATAAGTCAACGTCATGTTCAATGGTTGACTATCTTTGACTTTTCATTTCATTTGATTCCATTCATGTTCATGTCATGCATTTTATGCTTTTAATTTGATTTGAATTGAGTTTGTTTTGATTTCATTTGAGTTTCTTTGGATTTGAGTGGTTTTGAGCTTAAGTAGGATGGTTAGGTTAGCCATCCAAATTTCCTTAGCTCAAGCTCAATTGGATTTAGGTTCTCATTTTGAATGTGTTCAGGTCAATTGTTTATTTAAATTTGGGTTGGGTTTGGTCCCACCTAATCCCATTGGGTTAGGTCAAATCTTAGAAGGATGCACTAGGTCACTAGATATAGTGTCCTAAGTACCTAATTAGGAGGCTCCTGATATAAGATTAGGTGTCCTAATTCATTGTTTTAAAAATAATGTTAACCTTATTCAAAAATAATGTCAACAAATGGACTCCCAATATGTGTAATAGATTAACCAAAGTACATTGCACATATTAGTGTTGATCGAACTAGTCAACAAAAATTGCAAGCATAAGCTTGGAAGAGTTTGAGTTTGGGTTTGGAATTTAGATTTCGTTTTGATTTAGATTTCATTTTAAGATTGATTGTGAAAGATAGGAAAAAATAAGCTTAAACTTATTTTATCTTAATAAAATTGTTTATTCTTAAAAACTTAAATTTACTAAGTTTCAAGAAAGGTAGGGATGCCATTAGGAAAGGACTTAATGAAGAATTTAATCCTAATACAAACTCATTAGAGAGATTTTACTAGAAAAGATGCCACTATGGATACAAACTCATTAGAGAGATTTTACTAGAAAGGATGCCACTATAAATACTTACTCCTATCTTAACTATATGAATTTTAACCAAAAAAGATACCGCTAGGGGATTTATTCTTATCTAGTTAGCTACTAGGAAGGGGTCATTAAGGAATTAATTCCAACCTAAATAGTTGAGCTAAGGAAGATGGGATTTCAACAGATTATTTCCTATTCTTTAAGATTTTGACTAATTGGTAGGGGTCACATGGACTTAATTCCTAACCTAAGTTGTCTATAGGAATGGGGTCTTTACTTACTTATTTCCACTCCTTTTTTTAAAACTAGAAAAGGGATCAAGTGAAAAAAGAAAGTGATCATGATGACCTAATTCTATCCCAAAATTTCTTATTAGGATGCCTATTAAGGGACTTACTCCTATTTATTTAGTTATTAAGAAGGGACCTTCAATGGCTTAATTCCTTATTGACTAGCTATAATGAGGAAGAGGGGTCTTAATGATTTATTCCTAAACCTTAAATATTTGACTAGTAGGAAAAAGATCTTTGATGACTAAATCATAATCTAGATAGCTTATTTTATAGGGAAAGAGGTCTTAATGACTTAATCTCATCCTTGTCTTTTGAAGGATGCCTACTAAGAAACTTACACCTCTTTAGTTAACTATTAAGATGGGCCTTTAATGGGTTAATCCAACTTAAATAGTTGAAAGGGAGGAAAAGGGTTCTGATGACTTAATCCTAACCTCAATTTTGGCTAACAAGAATGAGGTCTTAGTGACTTAATCTTATCTTTGTCTTTCAAAAATAATGCATATTGAGGGACTTGCTTCTCTCCAATTAGCTATTAGGAAGGGGCCTTTCATGGCTTGTTCCAACCTAGATAACTTAGGTTGAGGAAAAGGGGTCTTAATGATTTGATCCTAAACCTCAAATTTTGACTGATAAGAAGGGGTCTTTATTACTCGATTCTAACCTAAATAGTCTAACTCATAGGAAAGGGGTCATTATGACTTAACCCTATCATATGAATATTATAAATGGTGTGATGAAAGCTTATTCCAAACCTAAGAAGTTTTATAAGAAGGATGTCATGGATGGGCTTACTCCTAACTTATAAAAATATACAAATTATGCATCAAAGAATTCGAGAAAATTTGCATAAATTTAAAAGTCATTACGTAGAATTTAAAATAGAATAGTGTTTGCATCTAGATAATTTGTAAGAGATACAAAGATTTTATTGATGATAAGTTCAAAAACTAAAGTACAATTTGATGATAAAATTTATGAAACCACATAGAGTATAGGAATTTCTTATTTGGATGATCAAATGAATCATTAAGGAGTAAACATATTATCTCAAAAGATAAACATGTTATCTTAATCTAATCACTTAATATAAGACTCCTAAGGATAATGGGTCTTTTGTGTACCATAGATTTTTTTCCCCTGAACTACATGGAAAGTAGAATAGGGTTTAATTTAAACTTGGTTCATGGTTCCTTATAGAGGCAAACTCCTATAGTTAATCACTTCTTAAGAAGGGTCTCTTCCTAAGAATACTTTTGATAACAGAAATAAGTTGCTATTTCTAAGGAGTTCTAAGTTGATTTTCAAAGATTGACTTTTTGGAATTTTCAATTGGGATTGATTCAAATTGGAGAGAGCTATTTTAGGATACAAATGGGATGAAGTAGGAAATTCCTATTAATACTAGGATGCCTAGTAGGCACTTCAACTATCCTATCATTGGGCTTTAAATTTTGATTTTTTTTTTTAGATTTTGATTTGCTATTTTTTTAAAAGTCTAGGACATAGATTCTAATAGCACAAGACTATAGAAATGCCTAGGGTTGAAGACTTATTCCAAGAAGGATGCTTCAGAACTTGGTCTGCAAGTGCTTTTAACATTCTACCATTCCTAGTTTTATTTTATTAATTATCGAGCATTCCTCTCACTTGAAGAAATTAATCTATCCCTGACTCTTCTGGACTTACAACTTGCCAGGAGGGGCTGCCACCTAACATCACCTAAGTACATTTTAAATTCATGATGCTAAGTCTCGTGAATGCAAGATGGCTAGGATGTTGTGTTTTTAGGAAAGGAATCTAAGCATCCTAAACTCACTCCCTAATCGTAGGATCATGTAGTATGTGAAATACATCTAACTAATGTAGCTTGTTTAATAGATTTTGATGTGTTTTTGAGTTATTATTCATTTGAGGTCTTGGATATGAATTTTTATGCCTAATGCTATGCAATTAGAAATGGTTATAGGCCAAATAAATAAAAGAAAATAGGCTTCCCTAAGAAGGTGGTCATCCTTATAAGTTAGATGCACCTTATGTGCAATGGGAGAAGTTGCCCAATTCAAGGATTGGAGCAATATGATTTTATGATTTCAAGATCTAATTAGTTTCTAATTGATTTTAGGTTTTGCCTAAGGCTTTAGTTTATGCGAAGTTTCAATTTTTTTTTCCAGTTGTTTAGATTTAAAATGGGTATTAAATTTTATTTCCCTATGAGCCTAATCACCCAGGCATTCAATCATAAGAAAACACAACACAAAAAGAAACCTAGAAAAGTAGGTTGATTCTATCATGTACCCAAAATAAATCAAGCTAATTTAATTTAAGAAAAAAGCCAATGCGGTCGGGTACCACTATACACCCAGGAAGAAATAGCAAATGGACAACTGAGCTCTACCCTTATACAAACTGGCTTAGAATTATAGGTCTAGATTTATGGGTCTTCTTTCCAGGATAGTCTCCTTCTCCAAAGACATTCATTGGGTTTCATAGGAAACCACTGCACCTATGTTCTGGTAGGGTCGAATCCTACTAATCCTAGACCTTATAGATCCTAACCTAATTCTAATCTCAAATTTACATCTTGAATTGAAAAATGAATCCTAAGCCCTGTAAAACAAATGTTAGCAAAATACAAACAACATACAATAGTTATATTTCACAAACATACGGGTTTAGCATTATCTGCTTGCCAAGCATATCTGTCTTATGGGCTATTCTTAAAGACTTAAGCAAACCTGCAAGAAAATAATATTTTTAATTTTATTTATGATAGCAGTCCTTTCTAGCATTGCCCCCTATAGAAGACAATATTAGATCTAAAAATCATCCTATCATCCAGTCTAATGCTTTAACGATTCTAGACATGTAATCTAAAATAATACACCACAAAGACATTTGAAGCACACAATATCACAACACATCATAAGGAATCATAAAGAATTATAGAAGGACCTAACCTAAGTCTAGGGTCTATGGCCTAATGATCTAATGTGTGAAGAGAATAGGCTAGTGTAACAAGACTTTTCTAAGCCTTTTTAGTTTAAGTTTCAATTTAGATTTTGAGTTTGTTTGAATTTTACCTTTGGATGGTTTCAATTCAAATGATTTAATGATTTATTTTCATTTCACTTTTACTTTGTTAAAGTGTAGTTTAGATTTTCAAGAATGAAGAGTAGAATAGATTCCACTATCAGGTGGAACCCTTTTTTATTCAATATCCTAACTCCTAATGGAATGAAACCTTCATCCTAAAATGAAGATTCATCCCAAAGGTCTAACTAAGATCCTTAAGTATCTTAATTAATCCTTTTTTGTTTCATTTAGATTGGATTAATAGTTTATGATTAATTAATGTTTAATTGATTTTATTCAATGTCCAATTAAGGCTAAAATAGCCATAATTAACTGGTGATTTTAATTTTAATGGATTTTTCTCATCAAGATGAATCCATAGAGGCCAAGTTTGTAATTTTTGAATTTGTATTTAATTTTATGTGATTTTTTTTAAAAATTTTTTTTGCAATTTTTAATTACATTTTTAATTAATTTCAAAGGGATTTACTCATTTTAGGACCATGGGCCAATGTGGTGTGGTGGGAGTGGGCCACACAGATCCCATGTGACATCCGCATCAAAAGCAGTGTCACGCGAGATTAATCTCGACCATTCGATCGAAGATGGGACAATCCCAATTCATTTCGTGGCATCCTTAAAGGGTTTAATCAGATCATCCAACTGAATCACAACTGCCCATTCCAAATAGAATGATTAAACTACAGGGATTATTTCCTGCAAATCTTCGATGAGAGATGGACACTGTCCATCATTTTCACCAAAATTTCAATGATCGCTAGTGAATTTTGACTCATTTTTAATTGCAAAATGATTAAAGATCATTTTGCAATCAATCCATGTAGTTTGATCTACATGTGGATCAAATTCTTTCAAAAAGTACCAAAACTGAATGCCTAAAGGGACGGTGGTAGAGCATACCTCATTTTTGGTGATCACCAATAGTGGGATCGACACCATTAGTTTCATTTCAATGTAACAAAGTCGTGTATGGAATTTGGTGGCTTGCCTCCTTGTAGATTGCCTCTTAGAGCAACCTTAGATCAATTTTCCATCGGCCTTGGTCATTTTTTGGCTCACCGATGGTGAGGGGATGGGGTAGCAATTCATTTGAGGTCACCTTAATCTCTTAAACATGTTGGAATATTCAATTTGATGTGGGAGAGTCTCCCTTGTATTTCACCATTAAAAGAACTCTAATTCTGTCAGTTTTGTTCATTCTCTAGCATGCCGGTTGCGAGGAGTCGGGGGAAGGGTCTCCTCCTTCATCTCTACCTTTGGTGAACGATTTGCAATGAAAAGGGGAATTCTCCCTCCCTCTTTTCATTCTTCAGAGGCATGCTTAACCACCGGTGGCGGTAACAATGGGTGGATTCAATCCCCCTTGGCCTTGTGTGCAAATTTGAATCAAGGATTGGAAGAGAGGAGGGCATTTTCCCCCTCTTCCTTGCTTGGTTGAGCCATGGCTTCCTTCTTGTCTTTCTTGGTTTCTTCCTTGGAGGAAGCCAAATTCCTTTTGACTTTTTGGGCTGATCTCCTATATCCTCTGCCCTTAGAACTATTATCCCAAGATATGGTCAAGGTCCAAGATTACTTGGATAAAATCCAAGTGATTTTCATAATGAAAAGGGGCAGAATCTTCCTTTGGTCAAAGATTTCAACTCCTCTTCTTTGGTTTCATTGTATTTTTGCTTTTGGCATCACTATTAAAGCTCTTATTTACTTGGAGCAATATGAGTTTGAAGCTAATGTTTGAAGCCCATGTTCAAATTTATTTGGATTGGATTAGAACTTTGAATCCAATCCGAGGATTTAGATTCAAAGTTGTGTGATTTTGATTTAATTTTTATAATTTTGAGTTTAATCATCTTTAATTGATATTGATTAGGCTTTGATTTAATTAATTTATTTATATTTGAATTAATTTTGGATTTCATTTCATTTCAACCCATTTAAACCTAAATGGGTTAAGTTTGATTCCAATTGTCAAATGACCAATTTGACTCAATTGTATTGGGTTCGAACTCCAATCATTCTTGATCACATATGTGAGATGATTTGGAGTGATTAATTTCATTTAATTTCAATTAGATTTCAATTTAAACCCATTTGACCCAAAGTGGGTTTAATGGGTTAAGCTTGGGTTTCATTCGGGTCAAATAAACAATTTGATAATATGAGACCCAATGATTGGTTGGATTGTGTTTAATTATCATTTCCAAATGATTTTGGGCAATCAAATTGAATTTATTTCAGTTTGATTTGGGTTTGAACCTAATAGGAGCCATTTAGGGTTATATAGACTAAGTAGTCTAATGAACCTAATTGAGGTATAAATGAATTTAAATTTCTTGGTTTGAACCCAATAGGAGCCATTTAGGGTTAAACATGTTTATTTAATCATTGGGAACATTTTAAATGATTTAATTTGGTCAAATTCTTGGTGCGTTTACCTTTGACTTGGTGAGACTCACCTAAGTCAAACATATGTCAAATAAATTGACTAGATTTGACTTTAATTTAGTTTTGGATTTCTTTTTTTTTTAATTTGATTTCATTTTGATTTATTTTGATTTGACTTGATTTAATCCAAATTTGGGATTTGGGTTGAATCCACCTAAGCCCATTATGTTAGATCAAACCCAAGGAGGGTGCACTAGGTCACTAAGTATAGTGTCCTAAGAATTAATTAGGAGATTCCTATTTAAGATTAAGACATCCTAATTATTGATTCAGAATGATATTAACCTCATCCAAATATTTATACAAAATATTTTTTTAGGTAATGTCCATTTATAGGTGGCATTGGACATTCACTATTAAAAGTAATCAATTGATAAGAGTCTCCTTTATAAACTTTTTCATCATGAATGGTCCTTCCTAGGTTGGCTCTAATTTGCTATCTATCTTGCGATGAGCTAAAATTGGTCATTTGAGAACCTATACCAAGTCTCATACATGAAAAGTTCTAAGATGGATTAACTTATCATGTGCTTGAACCTTACAAGATTGGTACAGTTCAGGATCTTGTTGAGCTTTCAAATGCTTTCCTTCAAGGATTTCAAGTTCTTCCAATCAAAGTTTTTGATTCTGATATGCTGTAATGTTGCTAATAACTGTTATCCTTAGAGAAGGTAGTTGTAAATCTAATGGAAGAATAGCTTTAGTTTCATAAATCAAAGCATATCTTGTACATTGAGTTTGTGTCCTATGTGTGGTCCGATAGGCTCATAAGGCTTGAACCAACTTTTCATGCCATAAAAAAATTATTTTCATCAAGTGTCTTTTTCAAAGTTCTCATAAGAGTTTCATTAACTGCTTCAGCTAATCCATATACCCTGGGGTAATAGATGGTCAAATATCTCAAATCAATTATGTGGCTAGCCATAAAATGATTCAATTTAGTGGACTTAAATGATGGATCATTACCAGATATAATTCAGCAAGGAATGCCAATTGATGTATAATATTTTCTTGAAAGAATTTAGGCAGATAGTCATAACTTCTTTCAGTGGAACTGCGTCAACACATTTAGAAAAATAATAAGTTGCAGCCAATATAAAATGATACCCCTTTAATGAAGGAGGATCAGTATGTCCTATGATGTCAGTACCCCAACTCTCAAAGGGCCAAGAGGCAATAGTTAAGTGTAGTACATTAGGAGGTTGATGTAAATCTACACCATGTATTTGTCATTGATGACATCAATGTGCAATTTTCATATAGTCATTCAACATTAAAGGCCAATAATATACAAGTCTTTTTATTTTCAATTTGATTTTGGGTCTAGATTGGTGAGCGCCACACAATCTAAAATGTACCTCAGTTACGATCTTATAGGCTTCTTATTTGTCTAAACATCGTAGCCACATTTGATTAAATATATTATTAATTAATGAATAAGATATAACATAGTTCTTAATTTTATTTGCTAATGACTTATCTTCATGGAGCCTCCCCTCATTTAAATAGTCAATGAATGGTTGCCTCCAGTCACTCTCTTCTTAACCTTCAACAAGGGTGGGTACTATTGACCTCACTTTTGGAGTGATGATTCAACCTTCCTATCCTAGACTTAGGAATCTTCTAGACACTAGAACTTCCCTAGTCATACGACACTTCTAGTGATTAGGTGAACACAAAACCTAAGCCTAGAGACTTAGGAAGGTATACCATAAGCTTAGGCTATACCTTAGGACCAAGGGAACCTACCTATCCTATGGTCTAAATTAAGACCTATACCTATTCACTCATGCAAATACAACCTCAAATCAATACAATCAAACCCTAATTGTATTTCATTTCATATCCAAGCTTCGAGCCAAATTAACTTAACCCTTAACCTAAACCAATTCCACTATCATCCCATAGATCAAACCCAAGGCCCATTCAATTGAAATGAATCCAAACAATCTTCATAAAAACACTCCAACTATTCAAATATTTATTTCAAACTCTTCCAAGATTGACAATCAAATCAAACTAATCAAACCATTTCAATTAACCCATTTGACCTAAAGGGTCTACATGAGCTAAAATCAAATTAAATCTAAATCAATTGCAATCAAAGCCATCAATCAATCTTAAATCAATCATCAAACTTAATTCAACTCAATTCAACCTAATCCAACTTAATTGACCCATTTGGTTCACTACCCATTTGATCGAAAATTCAATCCAACTCAAATTGGATTGAACCAACCTATCCAATCTCTCCTATAATGATTATATATCACCCTTGATTGTCCAATTGCAATCAATTGGACCAACCCAAGCTAATTTGATCACTTTACCCAAGTTGACGTAATTAGCCTATATGAACCAAATTGAATCAAATCTAATTTTAAACTAAATTTATTGAAACCAATACCTCCACTCAATCATAAATTCAGTATTGAACATGACTCAACCATCAATCAAGCCAAACCAAGCCAACTTGGGCTCTTGACCCAATTTAACCTAAGGGGCCAAATTGGGCCAAATCAAATTGATTAAAACCAATTACTCAAATCTATCACAAATTGATTATTGAACATGATCCAAACCTCAATTGAACCCAATTTGATCAAACCAACCCAATTGACCCATTCAGCTCAAATTGACCTAAAGGATCAAATTGAACTAAATCATTCCCAAATCTAAATCAATTCAAATCAACACTTATACTTATTCTCAAATCATCAATAAAATCTAAACCAACCCTCCACCCAAGCCAATTTGGCCAATTTGACCCATATGAGCCCATTTGAGCCAAATTCAAATTCACTTCAAATTAAATGAAACCAATTAAGTAAAAACATATCAAATGATTATCTGAACATGTCTGAACCCTTGGTTTGACCCAATTTGACCAATTGATCAACTTAACCTATTTGAACCTAATTTGACCTATATGGGTCAAATTGAGCTAAACCCATTCAAACTAAGCCCAAACCCAACCAAACATGGCATGACCCATCTTTGGGTCACCATGGGTCAACCCAATCAAACCCAACCCATCTCAGACCTGAATTAGGCTAAAACCCATTGGGTAAACCTCTCTAAATGGGACAAAATCCTTATTTTGATGGTCAAACCTACTCTCCAACCTTTGACAGCCACTCTAAACTCAATTTAGACACTTGGACCACTGGTTAACTCTATCCAAAGCTAATTGGGTTAGCCATGGCTCAAGTAGGTGCGTGCTGCCACCCCATTGGAACACTTGGAGGAGGGGGTACATGCATTGCCGGCCCACTCTTTGCCTTTTACCACTCAAGAGCCTCCACCTCAGCCCCTTACAAATGTCCCCAACTACCTGCGCCGGCTAGATGTCTACCAAAATCTAAACCCATCTAAGCCATTGGATCAATTGAAGAGGAGGGTATACTCCTCCCCATCCAATTCAAACCATACAGAGAACTTCAGTGAGTCAAGATGAGCATCCTTAGAGCTTTCCTAGTCAACCTTGAGCTCCCCATCACCAACGAGACCAAACCCAAGAGAAATTGAGCCCTCCATTCATCCAATCCCACTCAAACTCCACCAAACTTTAATTAATTTCTCCTACACCTTCCTCAAGCTCTGATGAGGTGAAATGAATTGATTCCTGATCGATTCAAGCACCGGAGACCACTCCTAGACCAACTTTAGCAAGAGTTATGGTGGCACTTGGTCCACAAAGCCATCGATGGGTAGGTAACTCATGAGCTTCTCAACAGGGCTTTGTCTCTTCAAGATGAAGCTACCTCAGTCATTGGACCACCGATCTTAAGCTCCGGTGAGGTATTTTTTGGCAAACCGTAGAATTCCTCTTAGGTGTTGGTCTTTTGTAAAGAGTTTTATAATTTCATGTGATTTCCATCATAGGATCTCATTAGATCTCTTCCTTGAATGTTTTGGAGTCAATCCGGACACCTTACAAGCTCTGGTCAGCTCGAATCGAGCAGAGGAGGGCAAACGGTGTCCGTCTTTTAGAGCTCAAGGGATGAAGGATCATCCTCCATCTATTATGTGTAATTTGAATGAACGATTATGATTAATATGTTAGTTTTACTCAATTTAATCCATTAAGATTCGAGGGATTAATCTCTACCATCTAATCTGAGATCAGACTGCGGGGACATAAGTTAGTCACGCCACTTCTCACAGAGCGTTAAATGATTTAAGTGGCATCCCATGGTGCCACATGGAAAGCGTTCCGTCGTGCATAAATTATGGATTAATTAGGGATTAAATGTGCTTAATTATTCTAGACTTTGAAAAATCATAACTAATTGTATAAAAAAATATAAAAATATGAGTAAACTCATTTTGGAAAGGGCAAACAAAGGAGAATTTAATAAAAATAATTTTCCTATAATTTGAATAGTGAATAATGCTTTTATGGTTTGATGTTTTTAATTAGCTTAATTAAGCCCTAATTATGTGGTTATTAAGTCTCAAATTAAATGTGTTGAATCTTTGGGTTGTTCTCTATCTCCCATAATTTTCTTGGGATTTGTTAGCTGGGTAATTAGATGAATTTGAAATTCAAACCTTAATCACCCTCATTAGGTAATTTAATAATTATTAAAGATGCCAAACATTAAAAATTAAGTAATCAATGATCATTAATCACCGACTAATAGGGAAATGATGAATGGGAGTGATTAAGACCTTTTTCCTTAACTATTTTTCCAAATCCATTTCATTAGGGAAGGTAATTAATTCATAATTAAATTAAGGTTTATTAAGCAATTTAAATGGACAAATTAAATCAAATTCAAAATGATAATTACTCTAGATAATTTAATTTGAACTTATGGGTTCCTCTTTATATGTTCAATAGCATAAAGATCCTTAAGGAAATTATGATTAACCCATGGGTGTGGGAAAATCATATAAGTACTTAATTAGATTCTTTAATTTAATTAATACTTAATTATGAGCTTCATTGCATTAGGTCTCTAAGTGCATTGCAATTTTAATTTCTCATTTGCATATCATTGGAAGCTCATAATTAAATGATTAATTAAATTAAAGAACCATAGGAAAGGGTATCTAAATGAATCGCTTAATGATTCAAACTTAATTAATTCATAAAACCCACTTAATTATTTTTTCGTAAACATATTAATTCATCAACATGGAATGGGGGTAAAAACAATAAACATTATTTCCCCTCTTTAAGTTTAATAATTTCAATCCAAAGTTTAAATTTAATAATAACTTTAGTTAATCTTAAATGATTTTAATTATTGTGATTATTCTTAGGAATTAATATGAATGAATTATGTGGAAGTGTTCAACTATTCCATTTTAATCATCGTAAATTTTGTATGCCATTTATATCATGCAATCATGTTTTCAAATCAAGTAATCAAATGAATATACTTATCTATGTAAAGTTGCATGTGTTGAATTAATTAATCATATGGGTGGCTATTATCACTAATAAATTTCAAATTCAAAATTATAAATCAATGATGAAAGTTAAATTGATTTATGAATATTATATATGATTTACATGTGCTTATAACCTAAACATGTTAAAGTATCATTTTATCTTTATGATTCGTGTATGTGTTTACATACGTTTGAATAGAAATGAGTATATAGTTTGGAAATCATGGGAATATGAGGATTTATGTAGACCCATAGAGGTCTTAGATTACCTCATGTCCTTGGTTAATAAAGGCATGAACTTATTTAATTTCATTCTTATGTGTACTTGTACTAGAATTTAGGTAAAACTTTACTTTACATATGTAAATAATTCACTAAAACTAGAATCTTTTACATGAATTTTATTCTAATAGTTGTGTGTACATTCATATGTATTTAAGATACCAAGTATATAGTTTGGACATCCAAGAAATACAAGGCTTTAAGTAGCGCCAAGGAGGTCTAAGATTATCTCACTTCTCTGGTTTAAACAATGACATGTACTTGCTTAAAACTTTAATAAATGTGTGTGTGTACATAGCTAAGGAATGAAATTCCTCTTTTCTACAAAAGTATATGCATTCATAATCATTTAATTATGCCAAAATACATTGCATGTGTAGGATTTCTAAGTTCAAAATCATATGCACGTTATTGATGATGAAAAGCAATGGTGCAATATTATCCATGGGATGATAATTCAATTTCATTAATCTTAAGATACCTTTCATGTTAGGTAGGATTCTTTAAGATTGACCTAAACTTAGGATTAATAAAAAATTCTCTAAAAGAAATCAAGTAATAATAACTTGCCTTTAGAAAATAATTTAGGATAGGGATGAAGAGGGTTAAGTCTCTTTTCTTCTCTTTACAATACTTAGATGCTAAGTAAATGTCAAATGAAACAAAATAAAATACAAATTAAAACTCACTAATCCTTTCAATAACTTAAAGTGAAACCTCCCCAAATGTTTAAATTACATAATGTCAAACCTTAGATAATTATAATCCAAAAGTCTAGCAAAGACATACCACACTAAGCCTAAGCACAGACATTAGAATGCTAAGTTGCCACTTCTAGCTCTAAGTTAAGGTGATGTATGTTATGATGTTATGTTTTATTTTATGATGTAATATTTTAGACTAGATGTTAGGACTGTTGTGCGTAGACTGGAAGTTAGGCCATTATTAGCTTAATGTTATTTTCTATAGGGGATTATGTTAATGTGGCTGCTAAAATAAATATAAATGCTTCTGCTCCTAAGCATAATCCATGTTAGAATAGGCAGGCTTGGTTACTCATGTGTAGGGTGCTAAGTCTAAATTATATAATATAACTGCTTGGGTTTGCATGTATGGTTTAGCTAACCTTTTTCTTGTAGGTGTAGTTAGATTTTACTTTTCATGAATATGTAATTTTGCAATAGGAATTAGGATTAGTGCTATGGGATTTAGGATGAGTAGTGGCTAGAAGGAAAAGTCCTGTGAGGCCCTGTGAAGCCTTAAAGCAAATCAAATCAAAGAAAGAAATGAAGAAAAGATGAAGAATGAAGACCCCTATAGCATTTATTCAATTTTAATGATATCATTCTTTTATAATCTAGGTTGTATCAGAGTAGAGCTTCGGTAATATTTCTCTCTTGGGGTATGCGGTGTAGCCTGACCTCTTATTCTTTCATGATAATCTTTAAATGTTGGATTTTTGTGTTTAAATTGAGCAATAAAAATTGCATCTTTCTCATAAGTTTCTTAAGCTTGATGTTTAAATGTGTAGCCTAGATGCGATAGGCACTTTAGGATAAAATTAAATTTTTTACCCCAATTAATAACTAATAAATAAATTTAAAAATAATTGATAACCTCACCTTAACGCTTAGGCTATAAATCAACTTATTTTTTTCTTGTGTAGGGAGGGTCTCCACTCTTGCATGATAGGGGAATGCTTGACCTGTGAGAGCTTCTCTTGTTATGGAGAACACCTCCTCTCATTGATTTGGCCAACAATTATATTTTATGAAGCATTTAGGAATAATTGTCCTAAGCCTTTGTCCATCAAAATGATATAAGAATATGCAAGTCATTTGTCTCACTTTAGTCTGAAGTCAAAAAATTAGCTCTTACATAAGATTGGTATGAAGGTGTTAGCTATAACCACTCTAGACAATTGTAATTCTAGTGGAATTTATCCTCTTGTGGAAGTAAACTACTATGTCCCTCTTTTTTGCTTAGATTTTAATCGTGCTTCTAGATTATGTTAAAGCATCTTAGATTTAGGATTCGAGGCTATTTTTTTTCTCCAGGCTACAAGTATAAGTCCTCACCTCTTAAGCATTCCCATAATCTTATGTTGATGGATTATAAGCCTTACTATTCTAATATAATTTCAACTTAAACTAAAATAAACTTTCTCTTTCAAACATATTATAAGTACTCACCATAGGATAGATTGGAGAACTCACTAGGCTTCCTATTATCATGAGCGCTCCTTACTTATCTTCCTTTAGAATTCAAAATAAGTCTTTCCAAATTAAATTTTCCCATTTGATTTTCCTAAATACCCAATTCATTGATAGTCTAACCTTAAAATCTTTGGAGATGTTCATTGACTACTTTAATCAAGAATTTTCTTAAGAAATCCCTAGTTCCTAAGATGTAATTAACAATGGAAGCTTACTTTCATAGGGAACTAAATAACTCAGCATAAAAGAAACTCTTGTTTACTTTTCCATGTAAAGTATGGGAAAGATGTCTGGTATATGAAAACCCATCTACCTTAGGAGTCCTTATTCAGTGAGTAGGTTCATTGTAGGGTGATGTTTCCATCTTTTGAGATGGTACATCAAACCATAATATCGTACTCAATCACTTCAATAAGTACCCCTTAAGATCTCCAGTGTCCATACAACTTTGAATTAAAAAACCATAGGTATTTTGGTGACTCTGCTGGGGATAGTTCCTCTCTTCATATTTAGTAGTCAATCATCATCTCCAAACATCGATAGTGGACTTATATTTTATATAAGTCCAAGATTTTCATTCTTTCTGTTGGACATTTGCTCATTTCATCCTTAAGTAAGGGTGGCCAACATCCTTTAGATTTTAGGACCTCACTTAAAGTAGGTCTTAAAATTCCTATTAGACCCCTAATAGGTAAAAGAAAATCAACTAAATAAATCACCCAAAATATAAATCAAATAAAATCAAGAACCTCTTACCAATAGCTTGGTAAAGTAAGGTTCATCCAATATTCTCAAAAATTCCAATGAAGTCCAAAGCGAAAGCAAAAAAAGAATCTTCTCCAAAATTCTAAACTTCTCGAACAAATAAATGAACCCCATTTAGCAATATCAAATTGGTTTAATGAGGGTTCCCATTCAAAATCAAAATCAATCAAAAAGTAATACTAAAAAGCAAGAGTCTAATTCCATGTCTCTTTCAACAGTGTAGCAAAGATCCCAGTCCAATTTCTTTCTTCCTTCGAGCACTTAATTTTCCACCATGTCATCCAACAAGCTTATCTTCTCCTTCTCCTCTGGTGTTGATTTGGCCCTGGATCACGCCATACTCACCACTGCCCCCATCATCAAGTTTAGCCTTGGATTCAAGCATTTTGAGGTCACTTACGAAGGACCTACCCTCACCATGGTTAGCAGAGAGGAGGTGGCTAACAAGAATCCAATTCTATAGTTTGACTTGCACTCTGATTTTGAGTTCCCCTTGCTAAAGTGGAAGGTTGTAGAGATTCCCCTTCTAGTTGTGCTAGTTGTGCTTGGAGTAGTCTCAGCTCGGGCTATTACTGCCTCTATAATTTCCCCAGCTCTAAAGGGGAAGTTTATCTTAGCTTATGAGATAGTCTCCCCCTATTTAAGGTCGGTTATAGTTCCCATCCTGCTTCATTGACTAAGACCCAACGCCATAATGAGAACCAGAAAATTAAGAGACATTACGAGTGCATAGTGAAGGAGGTTGAGGAAGCCTCCCATGTCACTGAGGAGGGTTCCCCTCGTGAGACCTCTCCCCTTCTTGGTGGTAGTCAGTTTCACCACCTCCCAACTTTAGAGGGAGAGGAAGACTACAGAACGATTATTACATTACCCCTACCATTTGCAGAGTATGAGACACTAGCTAGGGAGAGGAGGAGCCCCTATATTGGTCTATGGTTTGTGCTCCTGAGAGTTAGGAGAGCCCATAGATGCTCAGAGTCTGGCACTTTGCATGACTTGAGGAGGTTGATCCCTAGAAGTGTTAGGGATCATATTCATAGAGAGAGGTCCACAGAGGCCAAAGTTGCTGCCCAAAGGGGCAAGAGGGATAGAAGGAGGATAGAAGGAGGATCGCTAGGTAGTCAGCAGCCTCTGCTTTAATTGATCATTTTGATCAACAGGCTGATAGAGCCGATCATTTAGATAAGATTGTACTCATCAGTTCTAGCCATAGGAGGAGATCTCTAGCAGAATGGCAGGTCTCATTACATCTCCACTCCACGCCTTCATCAGTTCATGTCCCACCATTTGAAGTGCCTACCAAGTAACATAAGCTAGCATATGGAAATAGAGGACCCCCCTTGGTGATACGGCTACATCCTAAGGACCACACTCCATCCACTCCACCTGTTGAGCTGAGGCTGAGTTCCCTTGCTCAGCCTTCCATCCCAATGGTGGAGAAGAAGGAATCGCAGCCAAAGAGCATCGTAGTCACTTCACCATCACAGCTAAAGGAAATGGAAGGAAGGGATACTGAGTTAGCCCCTATAATTGTTAAGCTGGATAGAGACAACACTCCACCTATCCAGAACATCCATCGCATTACTTCTTTATACCATAGCCCAGTTATGAGTCATCACTCAACATAAGTCCCAATAGTGCTGGGTCGAGTGGATGACCGACCTTTGGAGGAGATTTTGGAGGACTATCATGTTGCGGTGAGGTAGATAGTCAGGGATGATTAGTCCAATCAAAAGGAGGGTATGATAGACTTTAATACTAATGAAGATTACCAATTTGATGACATTGTCGAAGTCCACATGGTAGATACCCGAGGATCCTTGCATAGGGAGCAGCCTAACCAGGAAACCCAAGGCATTGTAGTTGAGGATGGTGAGGAATCTGACTCAACTTAATGCCTCATCCAGCAAATTAAACTCAAAGATAATTAGAGTGATAGGATGGAGAGAAGGGTATAAGAGTTGATGGAAGTGGTCTTAGCATTGCAAAACTAAGCACCTATCTCACAATCCATCCCTATGTAGGCCTATCGGCTTGAGCTAGTACACATCCTAGATCACCCCAAGAGCGCTCCCATGGATGAGGACGTTGGTAGTTTTCATAGGAAGGTATCATGCATGAAAAGGACATCGTGATGATTGCAACAAGTGAAGGAAGCATTGGCGCAAGCCCAAGAGAGCTCATTTATTCCAAATGATAAACCCTACCCAGATCAATTTGATGTAGCTCAATACCCCCAAGGGTTTTGTTCCACCATCCTTCAAGGTTTTTGATGGCAGTGGGAACCTAAGGCAACATATAATATATTTCTGAGTCAGTTGTTGCAACGTCGGTGGAAGTGATGCATTACTCTTCCAGCAGTTTGTAAGTAGCACTTTAGGGGCCACATTTGATTGGTACGGTGAACTGCCTAACACTTTGGTGAAGTATTTTGCAGAGTTAGAGCACCTCTTTATCAAGAGGTTTGTAGGAGTTTATTAAAGGGCAACTGTAGGTGACCTTGTTATAGAGAAATAAAAACCAAATGAGTCTCTTGTTGATTACATTCTCAGATGATGCAACCTAAGCATGAAATGCAAACCATAGATGTAGGATCAACATGCCATTATGATTTTTCCAAAGAATATCCATGGACTAATCGCCTTCATGCTCAAAGGTTTTACTATTAAGATATTTGAGAAATTAATTAGTAAGGCAACTAACCTATAAGAGGAAGACAAATAGTTACCCTTCTGGACATCATCTAAGCCCAAATTAAGGTCTTTGAGAAGATGTAAGGATTGTGGAGCAATTGATGAAGTGGCCATAGAGCCTTTGAGATCTTATCTAGACCTCCCTTGCATGCTCTTATCTTTGGCCACCATAATGTCCATACCAGAATTCTAGCATTGGTATCATTATCCACCACCTTACTTTCTACCTACTATTGCTGACAAACTCAATAAACCATATTCTTTCAAGATGGAGGTATCCCTTGATCAAGGTGCATTAGTTCATATTATGAGTCTAAGAACCCTTACCTACTTGAGAATCAACATCTCTAAACTCCAAGCATAAAAGATTATGTTGAAAGGATTCAATGAACATGGCGAGAGGGCCTTATGCTCCACAGTATTGCTTTTGGAGATACATGATTGGAAGACAAAATCCAAGTTTCACATAATAGATTCTGATACATCTTTTAATGCTTTGCTTAGGAGACTATCGATATATGAGAATAATATGGTTCCATCCTCCTTACATCAGTGCATCAAGTCCTAAAGGGTGGAATCGAGTATTGTATCAAAGGAGATCTCAAACCATTTGTAGTTCATGAGGTTATGATATATGAGGATGTAGCCTACTACCTCTCTAAGAAACAAAATATCTTCTCTCATAACCTTAGTCAAAATAAAAAAGAGAAAAAAAAAGAAAAAGTGAAAGAAAAAGAAAAGAAAAGGGAATGAGAAGAAGACCTTAGGGAGAAAATAGAGCCTAAGACTAGATTCCACCCATAGTTTGTTACTCCATTCGAGCAAGTGGGGAGGATGACCAACCTCCACCAGGATGAGGAAGAGGCATGTCATGGAAGGCCTCCATACTTACCACCTACTATGAGATTCATTCTAGCATCCAAGAGTGTACCTACTATCTACATAGACTTAGAATATAATTCATAGGATGAGTCTCACATAGTTAGCACACTGGCAAGCTCTTCTTGATAGCAAATCCCATTGGAGGTGACACTCAAGTTAGACAGTGATGAAGACTAGGTCCCCAAGCAAACCAATTCTTTATTATGTAAAACTATCAGGCATCAGATGGGAACCTTAGCTCTAACCCCACTTTCCTCTCAAAAAGTTGAGGGTTTGGTAGCTAAGGAAGCCCCCAAAGCATGTATAAACACAAAGATCCAGAGGTTCTATCTAGGAGTAGCATTCTTAAATAAAGAAGTTGATGTAAAACTTCAAGATGATTCATATAAAGAATTAATAGAATTGGCTTTTGATTGGTATTCACCTTGTGTTCATAATTTAGCAAAGAAAGGTTTAATTCCACATACATGGTCTAAGGATATGTCAGAATACTTTAAAAGGCTATGAAACAACAAATGCAAGAACTCTCAATCAAGAACTGAACTAGGCTTTGGTATAGTAGGTCCGTTGGAATATGACGACTACTGCTTGGTTATTACCAATCATTTGAAATCTGATAGGTTCTTCTCAAACCATATCAAGTTGTATGAGAAGGTGTACTTAGAAACTTTAGATGATCGAGAAGAATTACAAATCAAAGTTGCACCTCCAAAATTCGAAGAAGATATAAAATTAATCATCGATGAGCTCAAAGAAATTAACTTGGGAACTAAAGACAATCCACGCCCGATGTACATAGTTCCTTGTTGGATGAATATGAAACCAATGACTTAGTTAGGCTACTCACTGAGTTTAAGGACTGCTTTGCATGGAGTTATGAAGAAATGTCTAGATTAGCTTTCGATGTAGCGGTTCATAAACTAGCGATACAGGTTGATGCTAACCTGTCAAGCAAGCTCGTAGACGCATGCGATTAGACATTGAATAATAAGTCATTTCTGAAGTCAATCAACTGATTGATGCCAATTTCATCAAGAGGAAAATACATCTTTTGCGTCATCCAAAAAGAAGATGAATGGCCAAATTCACATATGCATCAATTTTAGGGACCTTAATAAGGCATGTCCAAAAGATGAATTTTCACTACCAATACCAAAACTGATGGTGGAGATTGTCTAATCTCATGCTGTCTTCCCTTTCATGGATGGTTCATCTAGATACCACCAAATAAATATGGCACATGAAGATGAAAGGAACATTGCTTTAGAACCTCGATCAGAATATATTGTTATAAGTTCATGCCTTTCGGCCTTAAAAATTTTGGCGCCACATACTAGCGGGCCATGACTCGAATCTTCGATGAACTCATTCACCACCTAGTTGAATGTTATGTCGATGATGTCATGATCAAAAGAGAAGAAAAGGAAGACCATCACTTTGACTTGAGAGTAGTTTTTGAGTAGTTAAGGCAATACAACCTCAAAATGAACCCTCTGAAGTGTGTATTTAGAGTATCTTCAGGGAAGTTTCTTGAGTTCATTGTCCGACACTGTGAAATTGAGATCAACCTGGAGAAGGTTAAAGGGATATTAGAAATACCACCCTCTAAAAGTTTAACCCAACTTAGATCATTCTAAGAGAGGTTAGCATATCTAATACACTTTATATCCAACTTATCAACCAGATGTCAACCATTCTCAACACTAGTCAAGAAGAATGCCAAGTTCAAGTGGGATGACAAGTGCCAACATGCTTTTGAGAGCATTAAGCAATATCTAACGATGCCACCAATTTTAGTTGCCCGTATCCTGGACAAAACTCTGACACTATACACTGTTGCATTGGATGACTCCCATGGCACTTTGTTGGCCCAAGCTAATAATGAGGGTATGAAGAACACACTCTATAATTTTAGTCATCATTTACTACCTACTGAAGCAAATTATTCACCCATTGAGAAGCATTGCCTAGCTTTAATCTTTGCATCCCAAAAGCTACAACACTATATGCTCTCTCATAAAGTAAACTTAATTTCTAGAACCAATCTACTGTAATATCTTATGACATAATCGATACTATCTGGACAGTTGGCATGATGATCCATGATATTATCACAGTTTGATATCACATTTGTAACCTTCCATGCAATGAAAGGACAAGCACTCGTAGATTTCTTAGCAACACACCCACTTCCTATGGATTCTCCACTCAGTGATGATCTCCCTAATGAACAAATTATGAACATAGGAGATTCAAGCATCCACTACAGGGAGATGTACTTTAATGGTGCAACTTCCTCTCAAAGAGGAGAAGAGCCATAATCTATTCTCCTAGGCAAGGTAAGGGTAGGAATAGTCCTTCTAACACCAGACCGTGATATGATGAGATTATGCTATCATCTATCCAATCCTTGCACTAACAACAAAGCTGAATATGAGGCTCTAATTTCCAATATGGAGTTATCCATTTTGCTAAGCATCCAAAATATCAACATATTTGGGGATTCTTAGCTAGTGGTCAACTAGATCGTTTGGGTCCTATAAGTCCTTGAAGCCAAAGCTCCATCACTATCACAAGTACACTATGGAGTTACTATCTAAAATTCTAGAGGTCTCAATCTATAAGATCCCTAGAGGAGAAAATGCCATAGCTGATGCCTTAGCCAAACTTGCCAAGGAGTTGGGATATCCAAAAGATGAGTCCATATCAATAGAGGTCCACAATAGACAAGTCTTGCCTTTTATTGATGTCAAACTCATCGATGAATACTCTCTTGAAGGGGAGATTATCATTTCCAAAAATCATGAGGAACTGGATTGGAGGCAACCCTTCATTGATTACCAAAACAAAGGCAAACTACCTAAAGAGAAGTCTCAAGCATATCAAGTAAAGCAAAAGGCACTCTCCTACGCCCTCATGGATGGTGTTTTATACTAGCGATCCATCGATAATATGTCATTACATTATTTAAATAAACATGAAGCCCATAAGAATGTGACTGAGGTATACTCAGGATTATGTGGAGCTCATTAGTCTGGTTCTAAGATGAAAGCCAAAACCAAAAGACTTGGGTATTATTGGTCGATGATGATCACAGATTGCATTGACGTAGCAAACCGTTGTCACCAGTGCCAAGTACATAGAGTGGTCCTACATCTACCTCCCAACATTCAACATCCAACATTAGCCTCATTGCCATTTGAGTGTTGGGGGCAACGACATAGTGTGTCTGATCGATCCTTCTTCATCAAAGGGCCACTGGTTCATGCTAGCTGCTACAGACTTCTTTTCTAAGTGGGCAGAGGCGATTCCACTAATGGATGTCAAAGATCAGCATGTGCTCTAATTTTTTATATACCATAAAGTATATAGATTTGATGTACCCCATCAAATCAATCCGATAATGATACCGCTTTCAAGTGAACCAAAATCAACAGCTTCGACTTGAGACATAATATAGATTAGAGATACTCTACTATCTACTACACATTGGCAAAAGGTCTAGCAGAAGCCTTCAACAAAACTATCATTCAAATACTCAAGAAGATACTCGATGATAACAAGTGACAGTGGCATGAGTAGTTAGTTGAAGCTTTTATGGGCTTTAGTACTAGGATGATCGGTCATCCCCTGGTGGCGTGAAAATATTCATCAGGAGAGGGCTAGGGATGTCAGTGTATCAGTTCATGTTACTAGCAGAGAGAGGCAAAGGTACGCCAGATAGTCAGCAGCCTCAGCCCTTATGGATTTCTCTGATTGACATGCTACCTATGTCGGTCAGCACCCATTATAAGAGGGGAGCCCCCATGCACAGAGAGTTGGTGTTGCCTCCATCACACCTCTCTACTCCACATCTTCCATCTCTAGTGCAAGTTCCATCTTCTACAGTTCCATCTAAAGCCATGAAGGCAGCATCGGGGGAAAAGAAAGCCCCACTAGTGATCCGGCTACAACCAAGAGATCCCATTGCATCTACACCACCGACTGAGGTGAAGCCGAGCTCTCCTGCTCGACCTCCTACTTTAGTTTGTGGAAGAGGGTGGCAACCTGCATCATGTCAGCCATCACCACCACCTGGCGTGTGTAGAGAAGATAATATCTCCCATGGTATTTCCTCCAAAACACTCCACCCACATGAAAGCACCATGAGCATACTTATCCCCGGTAACACCATTTATACCTCTCACCAATGATCATGCTCACAAGGATAAGTAAAGAAAATTAGTTTGATCTAGAAAATATTTGGAAAATCAGAAATTAGTGGGTAAACCGAAGGTTCTCTCGGAAAGAGTTTGGAAGGTGATCTGAGAAACAGATGTCTATTGACCCATACCTCTTTCAATAACTCAAAAAAAAAGGATGAGTAGATTGACAAGATGGGGAAGAGGCTTGAAGATTTTCTAGTGGTAATTCTTGCACTTCAGAATCAAGCCCTAGCAGCACATCCTACTGTTGTGGAGACCGGTCAGCCTGAGTTGTTGCATGTCCTGGATCAAGCCAATAGTTTACCTCCAATATAGCAGTTCAGCACTAGCTTGCATAAGAAGGTAGTGGACAGTACCTTTGTACAAGAAAAATATATTAAACTCATGGTTGAACAACAAGTGAGAGAAGCATTGGCGTAAGCCCGAGGTGGTTCATTGGTTCCAAAGGGTAGACCCTACCTAGAGGAATTCAATATTTTCTAATATCCTAAGGGTTTTGTGCCTCCTTCTTTCAAGTGCTTGGATTGCAGCAGGAACCCTCACCAGCATATAGTGCACTTCAAGGCCAACTATTACAATCGGTGGCGAACATTATTGTTTATCTTTGTCGATTAGCATAGCCTTTGATTGTTATGTTGAACTCCCAATGTTCGGTGAAGACTTTGAGTTAGAGCAACTCTTTTATTAAGAGGTTTGTTGGAGCTCACAAAGGGTAATAACGATCTCTAGAACAACACATGAGTCCCTCGATAATTATATTCTCAGATAACATAATTTGAGTTTGAAATGTGAACCGTAACTATCTGAAGAGCATGCCATTGAAATTCTACTAAAGAATATTCATGGCCCAGTCACCTTCATGCTCAGAAGTTTGACAATCAAGAAATTTGAGAAGCTAATCAACAAGGTAGCTAATCTACAAGGATAGGCCAATCAGTTGCCTTTTTAAGATTAGTCATCAAAGCCAAAGCCACAGAAAGTCTATGAAAAGAAGCTAGGGGCAGTAGTAGCATTGAATAAGGGAAAGCAATCAGACAGAGATTAGTATGAGAGACCTTGAGCTCCACAGTCATCGCTTCCACTTCCTTTACCACTACCTCAACCATCTTATCAGTCGCCACAGCAGCCTCCATGGCCTTCGCCGCCTCCTCCTCAACCATACTCTCACAAGGTACATACTCCCAGTAGCTATCATCCCTACTCTTTTGGATAAACTAAATAAACCTTATTCATTTAAGAGGTAATTAGAAAAAATTTAAGAACCTCTTAAAGAAACTGATTTTAACTATTCAAGCCAGAAGTGGGCAGGGTTAACGATCCTAACTTTTTTCCCTACCACCGCATGCTAGGCCATTTTTTGGAGGATTATTTTACATTTAAGGATTGGCTTGAGCATAGCTACAAGTTAGGCGCTATAGTTATCTAGTAGAACAACCATCCAATTATGTTAGGGTAATTCTTGGGGATACCTGTGATCCCTCAAAACAAAAGAAGGTTAGGATATCTCCTTATCCCGAACCTCTAAAAAGATAATTTCTAAAATTAAGAAACTTTCTTTATAGGTGCCTGAGGTAGCTCGAACCTCTAACATCAAGGAAGGTTTGCAAGTTGCCAAAGATAACTTGGGGAAAGTGGGAGCTCAGTAGTAGTAGCAACCCATACTTGCTTGGGATAGCCAAGTAGGACAACCACCGAGTTTGCCTCCATTCCACACCATTTGCTACTACTTCACCACACTTCTACTTTTGCTAGCTCTTCTTCTAGTAGACAACTTGTATCGGTGGATGAGGGCATCTAATCTCTCACCCCACTCACTTTACTAGATTTATACTATGTACCTCCTTCTAAATCTAAGAAATCAAAGAATAAATCTAGTTTGAATTACATCTGTGTCACATCTGATGGGTTGTTTGACTCTACTCTTTTAGAAAACTCTTCATGTATAAATAATTATAATAACTCCGATCATCCTCTTTCTAATTTAGAGATGGACTTTCCTTCTCTGAATAATATAGGTTCACCTCTTGAGATAGACTTGGAATCATCAGATTCTTAGGGTCCTAGAAGCTGTAGGTGAGCCTGACAAGCAGGCAGAATCTTCCACTAAACTACCACAAGAGATCACCGAAGTTAACCTCCATAGTGGCAAGGTTCTACCTCCTAGGCCAACACCTAAAGATAAGGAAAAACAAGTCATTAGTACTAACGAGCAAGAAGTCCCTCCACAGGATGCTCCACCCATGGATATGCTTATGGAGGATTAGCCCAAAGTTGATTACATTGTCCTCGCTCACCTAAGAAAGTTGCCAGCTATGTTAAGCATATATGATGCCCTTGTCTTATCCAAAGAGATGAGGGAATTATTAATCAAGGCCCTTCTTGACCCAGAGATATGCTTAGCTCAGCTGGCCGCTAGTAGAGAGGAGACACATTATTTAAGAGAAGCCTAGAGAGTTACATTCATCGATGAAAACCTTTTTCTGGGGACATGAAGCACAACCGTCTCCTCTACATCACAGTGGATACGGGCAGATTCATACTTTCTAGGGTTTTAGTTGAACCAGGTGCATCGGTGAACATTATGAGTCTAAAGACTCTTTCCTATTTAAAAATTGACATCTTCATTCTCTGAGGAGATAGGATGATGTTAAGAGGATTCAATGAATAGGGCGAGAGGGCTTTAGGCTCCATAGTGTTACCTTTAGAAATATGCGACTGGAAGACTAAAGCCAAGTTCTATATAATTGATTCAAATACATCATTCACTACTTTGCTTGGTAGGCCTTGGATATACCAGAACAAGATGATTCCATCCTCTCTTCATCAGTGCATCCAGCTTCGAAGAGATGGAATCAAATACTATGTTAAAGGAGATGAAAAGCCATTTTCAATTAGAGAGGTCAAGATATATATGAAGATGCAACCTACTGTCTTCCTCAAAATAAAAGTGCATAATCTAGCAAACTTGGTCAAAATTCAAATACAAAAGAAAAAAAAAAGAAGAAAAAGAAAAAGAAAAAGAAAAGAAGAAAGAAAGTACAAGTGCGCAAGAAAGGGACATAGAGGAAGAAGTATAGCCACATGTCACATTCCACCCATAATTCATTCCACCATATGAACTTATGGGTAGGATGACTCGACCTCCACCAGGCAGAGGCAGTTCTAGAGGAAAAAGACCCTTTGGTCGGTAGCCAGCCAATAGGGGTTATGTTCCAGTTCATAAGAGTACTCCTACTATTAACATAGACTTGGAATCCAGCTCAGAGGACAAGTCTCATGTGATTAGCATAACCCCTCTTAACGAGTTTCATTGGAGGTGACACGAGATAGTGATGAAGACCAAGCCTCCAAGAAAATCATGAATGTATTTGAATCAGAATTATGTAAAACCATTAGGCAGCAGTTGGGAACTTTAGCTCTAACTTCACTTTCTTCTCAAAAAGTTGAAGGTTTAGTAGTTAAGGAAGCCCCTAGGTCTTCCATGTATGTCGAGCTAAAGAGATTCCTATTGGGATCATCCTCATCAAGCTAATGTAGAACTTGAGGATAATTCATATAAAGATTTAATGGAATTACCTTTTGATTGGTACTTGCCTTGTGTTCTTAATCTTGCAAAGAAAGGTTTGATTACTTATACATGGTCTAAGCACAGGTCAGAGTTTTTTGAGAATCTATGGAATAATAAAGAACAATACACAATCAATATCAAGACTAAGATTTGGTACATTAGTGATGATGGATTATTCTTAGTTGTCACCAATTCAGAGTCGATAGGATCTTCTCAAACCACACTAACTCTTATGAGAAGGTGTGTTTAGAAACTTGATGATGATCTTAAATCAAAGATGCACCTCGAATTTGAAGAAAATCCATTCAACTATCGACAAGCTCAAAGAAATCAACCTCGGGATAGAAGATCCATCCTACATACACATAGTTCTCTACTGAATGAAGAAGAAACCAATGACTTAGTTAGGTTATTGAGTTTAAGGCTGCTTTGCATGGAGCTATGAAGAGATGCTCATTATCTCATGGTAGCAGTCACAAACTAGCAATAGACCCTACACTAACCTATCAAGCAAGCTCCTAGATGCATGCGATTAGAAATCAACAGGTCATTTCTAAATCAAGAAATGATTGATGCTTTGGTTTATCGGGAAGAAAAATACCCTACTTGGTTAGCCAATGTCATCCTAGTTAAGAAAAAGAATGGCCAAATTGCATATGCGTCAATTTTAGGGACTTAAATAAGGCATGTCCTAAGGATGAATTTTACTTCTATATGCATTAATGGTGGACATCACCTCATCTCATGCAATATTCTCCTTTCATGGATGGCTCATCTGGCTACAACCAAATCAAGATGGCCCCGAGGATGAAAGAAACACTACTTTTTATAAGGTCATGCCTTTCGGCCTTAAAAATGCTGGTGCTACATACCAGCGGGCCATGACTCAAATCTTCAATGAACTCATTCATCATCAAGTTGAATGTTATGTTGATGATCTAGTAGTCAAAAGCAAAGAAAAGGAAGACCATCTCTTTGACTTGAGAGTAATTTTGAATGGTTAAGATAATTTAACCTCAAAATGAACCCCCTAAAGTGTACATTCAAAGTAGCTTCAAGGAAGTTCATTAGTTTTGTTGTCTGACACCGGGGAATAAAGATTGACCCAAAAAAAGATCAAAGCCATCTTAGAAATGCCACCCCCAAAAAGTCTAACTCAACTTAGATCGTTCAAAGGGTAGTTGGCGTATCTAAGACACTTTATCTCCAATCTATCGAGGAGATGCAAGCCATTTTCATTACTTATCAAAAGGATGCTAAGTTCAAGTGGAATGACAAGTGCCAGCATATTTTTGAAGACGTCAAATAATATTTGGTGAAGCCACCGGTTCTAATAGCCCCTATCCCGGGCAAGCCACTTATCCTTTACACTGCTGGATTGGATGACTCCCTTAGCACTTTGTTGGCTCAAACTAATGACAAAGGAAAGGAGAATTCACTCTAGTACCTCAGCCATCGTTTGATCCCTACTAAAGCAAAATACCCACTTATTGAGAAACATTGCCTAGCTTTAATCTTTGCATCCCAAAAGCTATGACACTATATGCTTTCTCATAAGGTAAACCTGATTTCAAGAATCAATCCACTGAAGTATCTCATGACATGGCAAGTTATCGATGTTGGCATTTGGTCCATGATTCTCTCACAGTTTGATATTACATTCATACCCTCTGCGGTGAAAGGCCTGGTTCTTAGCACTTCGATTTCCTTAGTGATGATCTCCACGATGAACAAATCATGAACTTAGGAGTTGACAATCATTGGGAGATGTATTTTCATGGTGCGGCTTCCTTTCAAACAGGAGAAGAACCATGATCTACTCTTCCAGGGAAGGCAGGGGTAGGAGTAATTCTCTTAACTCCAAACCACGATGTGATGAGATTCTCATACTATCTCTCCATTCCATGCACCAATAATGAAGCTGAGTATGAGGCTTTGATTGCCGATCTAGAGTTAGCTATTATAGTGTGTGTTAAAAGCATCAACATCTATGGGGATTCTCAGTTGGTCATCAACCAGATTGTTGGGTCCTATAAGGTTCTAAAACCTAAGCTTCATCATTACCATGAGTACACCATGAAGCCGTTGGCTCAAATCCCTGAGGTCACCATCTACAGGTCCTCAAGAGAGAATGTGGATGCTTTGGCCAAACTTGCCAAGGAATTGGCATGTCAAGAAGATGAGTCCATTCTAATAAGGGTCCAAAATAGATAAGTCCTATCCCTTATTGATGCTGAACTCATCGAGAGACTTTCTCTTGAAGGGGAGGGAGGTTGTCATTGTCAACATGTATGAGGAGCTGGATTAGAGGCAACCATTCATAGACTACTTGAACATATGCAAACTACCTCAAGAGAAGTCACAAGCCCATCAGATAAAATAGAGAGCTCTCTCTTATGCTCTCGTGGATGGCACCTTGTACCGATGATCTTTTGATCAATGTGGTTATGTTGTTTAGACAAACATGAAGCTCGTAAGATCATGATCGAGGTACATTTAGGTTTATGCGAAGCACATCAATCCAGTCTGTAGATGAAAGCAAAGATCAGACTAGGATACTTCCCGATGATTGCGATGTAGCTAGGAGATGCCATTAGTGTCGAGTACATGGGTGTGGACATCAACCACCTAAACTTATACACTACATTGGCCTCATGGCCATGAGTCACACATTATGGGTCCATCGATCATCTTCAGGGTCAATAATTCATTACTTTTATGGTGCCACCATTTTGAGTACATGGTGTGGTCCTTTTATTGGCCTCATGGCCATTTGAGTGTTGAGGTACCAACATTATGCATCCGATCGATCCTCCATCTTCCAAGGGTCATCGATTCATCTCAGTTACCACAGACTACTTTTCCAAGTGGGCCGAGGCAATCCCACTTAGAGAGGTCACAGCTCAGCATGTGCTCCAATTTTTCTAGAACCATATCGTATATAGGTTTGGGGTGCCCCGATGAATTATATTCGATAATGGTAATGCATTCAAGAGCACCAAGATCAATAGTTTTACTAGGAGGCATATTAGATTGGAGATACTCCACCATCTACTATCTGGGTGAATGGAAGCATTCAAAAAAACTCACATCTAGATATTAAAGAAAATACTTGATGACAATAAACGATAGTGCAATGATCAGCTAGTTGAACCTTTATGGGCATACCGCACCACATATAGAACTCCAACTCAATCTACTCTGTTCTGCTTAGTCCACCAAGTACAAGTTTAGCTCCCATTACTAAGGATAGCGAGGGTAGTAAAATCACTATAGAGCAAAATGCCAAGTTACGGTTAGAAGAGCTCGAAGGTTTGGAGGAAAGACACCTATAGGTGTGTCAGAACCTCAAGTTGTACAAAGCCAAGATGATTCAAGCTCACAACATGTTGGTCCATCCTAGAGTTTTTCAAGTAGGAGAGCTTGTTCTAGTTCTAAGGAGATCAATTTTTGCCCATCAAAAGATGGATGACAAGTTTGAACCCACTTGTGAAGGCCCTTTTATCATAGAGAAGGCCTACCAAGGATGATCTTATCAACTTATTGAATGTAAAGGGGAATGCCTGATGCTTCCAATTTATGGGCTCTATTTGAAGAAATACTACCCATAAAATCATGTTTGAAAATAATTCTATCTTCAAAAATTTCTTTCCAATTCATCAAATATTCTTCTCATTTTATTGTTTTGAATTTATTTGCATGTGTTTGGGGGGGGGTAAGAGACACAAACAACACAATTTCCCAATGCTACTAGAATACTATGGTGAGAGAGAACATCCTATTTAGACTAGCATAACTAAGTTAACTGTAAGAGAACCCAAGAGACATCCTTTCTTGGTGGAATCACAATAACCATTCATGGAACAATTTTCATCAACTCTTAAGCATGTTTAGGGTAGATGTGAGAGAACCCAAGAGGTATCCTATTCCCTCTAACACAAGCACAATAATAAACACATATATTTTATCTCGTTGATGTGGGAGCAAGCCTGTGGCACTCACTCATTATGCTCTTGGTGACATACCTTGCTAGTCTCACCATGGTCACTTGTCTAGATGTGAGTCCCACTTTCTTCGACGACTTGACCGCACCTTGTTAGTTTGGTAACCTCACTTGCACCAATAAGCTACCTCATGTTGATTTTGCTTAAGAGGATGTAAGCCTACACACTTTCTTCTTGAACTAGCCATCATGCACTAACTAGGTTGAGTATATTTTGAGGTTTAGGATAAGTCCCCCAGAGGTTCCTTTCCTCTTGACTACTTTTGAGTTGATATAAGTCCCCGGTGGCATTCACTCGATAGTCCTAGGTCGGACTGCCGGTGAAGACTATCCTAGCAATTAGTTCGTAGGAGATGTGAGTCCCGATGCTTTCTTCTAGATTATTGCAAATTGATGGGCACCTTAGGTTGGTTGATGTTTTTGCTATCGATGACTCACCAGTGGATACACCACTCTTGGTAGATGTGAGTCCCCGTGCTTTCTCCTTGAGTTGGCCACGGAATACCTATAGACATTATCTTCTTCGGGTTTTGGATAAAGCCCTTTGGCCCTCCCTCCCTATTTGGATCACGTCCTTTTGCCCCATTTAGACACTACAGTTACTCTTGGATTGGGCAATCCCCTTTTAGTAGCCATGGTTGGAGAATTTGTTATGCATAGATTCTCCTTGGTTCAATAAATAGATAGGTCTAGGAATATAAGCTCCTTCTCATATGACCCCTCGCAAATAATAGGGTCCATGATAAACAAATAAATAAACAAATAAACAAATTAATTCTCTTATGGATTAGGAATTCAAGCCCCAATGGCCCTTTCCCAAGCGGCATCCTATCTTTAGGCAATATGATAACTCTCTATAGGAATGCCTAACTACTGAGTAGAGATAAGTCCCAGCGACACTCTCTGTAGTCCTTAGTCGTTCAATCTATTTTCCACAAGCAATTAGTCATTTCGCTCTAGAAGATATAGGTCTACTATGCATTCTTTCTAGCATGATTGCCACAAATTGACGGGCAGCCCTAGGTCAGGTTGAAATGTGACCTTACTAATGTGTCACCCCGGTGGTCTTTTATTCAAAAAATATGTGAGTCCCTGTGCTTTCTTCCCTAAATCAATCGTTGCAAATCGAAAGACACCCATTTAGTTGGATAGTTCTCCCATTGGCTGGGAAACCACTCCCTTTGGATTGGTAAATTTGAAGTAGATCAAGGCCAATATGGCCCCTACTCAGTGCAATCCATCAGAAATCGAAGAAATCCATCAAGCATAATTAAAAAAATAAAATTAATCTTAACTATCTTTGAGATGATTTAAGTCCCCTAGTGGCATTCACTTAGTAGTCAGCCTTAGGTTGGGTTCAATTCGTTGTGTCACCAACTGATCACCCCAACGATTGATCCCTACTTTGGAGAATATAAGCCTACTATGCTTTATTCCTATTATGCAAATGCAACCCCTTTGGTTGGATAGTCCTACTATGTGGTTGGTAGATCCCTTTGGATTGGTAAATGAAGTAGATCAAGGCCATACTACTGATCCGCATCATAGATGGATCCATCAACATAATTAAAAATAAAATTAATCTTGACTATCTTTGAGTGATTTAAGTCCCCAAGCATTCACTTAGTGTTTAGGTTGGGTTTTGATTCATTGTGTCACCATCGATCACTCCAATGATCCCTACTTTGAGGATATATAAGTCTACTCTTTCTTCCTAGTATAAACGCTCAAAGGCACCCCTTGTAGATAGTCCTACTATGTGGTTGATACTACCCTTTGGATTAGTAAATCTAAAGTAGATCAAGGCTACATATACTTTGTACCATAAACATGGGATCCATCAAACATAATTAAAAAAATAAATTAATCTTGATTATATCGGTTGATTTAATGGTATTCACTCAATAATCCTCTTAAGTTGGGTTTGATTCATTATGTCACCAACTGATCACCCCAACGACTGATCCCTACTTTGGAGGATATAAGTCTACTATGCTTTCTTCCTAGTATAGTTGCTGCACACCGAAAGGAATCCCTTCATTTGGATAGCCTTACCATATGGTTGGTAGACTACCACTTTGGATTGGTAAATCTGAAGTAGGTCAAGGCCAACATGGCCTCGACCTCCATCCTGGATATCCATCACTAAGATCCATCTCAAAAATTCAGATTTTAAAATCCAAAATAAATCCAACCAACCTTCCTAGTGGAGTCAAACTAAACAAACAGAATAAATCCAACCCACCTCCCTAGTGGAGTCAAATTAAACAAACAAATTAAATCAATCTGCTTCTCCTCAGTGAGATGCAAATCTCTCCAATTCCCCTAGGGGAATCAATTCAATCCAAAACTTGCTCCATAAGTTCACATCTTCATCCTGGATTCCAAATTCTAATCCCATAGTGGATTTCACCACCTCTTATCCCTAATGGATAACTTGAACCTTTTTCCCTGTGGAAGATTCACATACCCAATCCCTAGTGGATTTCTCCTTGACTCTCTTATGCCTTTGACATGAGTAGATTTGCATTGCACTAAGCTCTTGATTCCTTCTACACCTCAGGTTTGGGAGTAGATCATTTCTATTAGTTCTTGCGATCGTTCAAATGTTGTTGATCATCTCGGTCAACACAAATATGCGCGGTATGCCTTGTCAGTCACACCACACCTATTGTGCACCCTTTGTTGACCTCACTTTTGGAGTGAGCTCTCAACTTCCCCATCTTAGACATAGGACTCCTCTAAACACTAAGAGTTCCTTAGTCTTAAGATAATTTTAGTGATTAGGTGAACACTTAACCTAACCCAAGAGGCTTAGTAGATTTAGCCATAGGAATAGGTTATGCCTTAGGGGTATTAGGAAAACTTGCCTACCCTATAGCTTAAACCTAATCCTTGCTTCCCTCCTTCAAACTCAAATCCAAAGGTAACAAAAATCCAACCTAAACTCTTTCAAGTCAAATCCTTGAACTCCCTCAAATCAAATCCAAATCATTCCAAAGTCAAAAGATTTTCTCATAACCCATTTATCTCTTCATTTATATTCACATATATAAATGAAAAATAAATTCAAATAACCAAAACTAAACTCAAAACTCAAACTCCAAATCCAACTTATGCTCTTTCAAGTCAAATCCTTGAACTTAGCTAAATTATTCTCAAACAAATCCAAACCTTTGGATTTTCTCTTCAAATAATCATTCCTTCAATCACATACCAAAATGTGAACATAAACTACAATCATCAAACCAAAATCAAACTAACCCAAATTAAACCCATGTTCATCCTTTGAACTTCAAATTGTCAAATGAATCCAAATCCATTGGAGTCCATTGGACTCCAAATCACTTGCAATTGGATTTATATTTCCATCATAAGTCTATATGTGAGTTCAACCAAACTTGAGTCAAGCCTTGATCAAGCCAATTAACCCAGGCTCACTTGACCCAAAGTGACCTAAAGGACCTTTTGAGCCAAATTCTAATCCAACCCAAATTGGATTGAACTAAGCTAAGCCACATTGTGAGTAATAATCATCCTAGGATGATCAATCACTCAAATTGGGTCAAACCAAGTCAAACTTAGCCTTTGACCAAGTCAACATTTAGCCCAAATGAAACCCAAACTAGCCAAAATCCACCATAAGCCAAATTGATTGAAACTATTGATCTAAATCAATCTAAAATCAATGATTGAACTTGACCAAGCCACCAATTGAGCCAAACTAAGCCTAATTAACCACTTGACCCAAGTTGACCCAAATTGACTTAAAAGGATAAAATTGGTCAAATCTTGAACTAAGCCAAATTGATTGCAACCAATGGGTCAAATTCATTCCAAATTACTTGTTGAACTTGACCAAAGCTTCAATTGGCCAACCAGACCCAACCTAGCCCAATTGATCATGAACCCAACTTGACCTAAAAAGGCAAATCAACTTGAAATCAAACAAACAAAAATTTATTAAAACTAAAGCTAGCAATACATTTCAAATGATCAGCCAACCTAAACCATGACCTAACCAATTAGTCAAATCAATTGGTGATCCATTTGACCTAAATGAACCAAAATGAACCAAAACCAAATATTAACCAAATTGAACCAAACTAATGACAACCATAGTCTCTAAATGATCATTTGAACTTGACCTAACTCATGATTTGACCTAATTTGACCAATTAGATAACCTAACCTAATTTTACCCAATTTGACCTAAATGGGTCAAATTGAACCAATTCAAACTAAGTGAACTCTAAATCACTTGAAATTTGGCCCAACCCATATTTGAATCATTTCAAATTTGCCTAAAGCAAAATCAAGGCCACATCCTTGGCATCCTTCGAGTGGTCCATGTGGACACCAAGGAGGGTGGTGAACATGCCCCAATGGGTTTGGGTAAGCCAAGACCCAATCCAAGGCCAAACTGACCGCTCCAATGGGAATTGAGCACTTGGATCACCATATACACTCACCTAGCACATGGTCACTCACTCTTCTTCCCTCCAATACCTAAAATAAATCACATGGGATGCTAAACAAACCAAACTGATCAATCAATCTCTTCCATTGATCAAAATTGGCAAAATTGCTCTTCTCCGTGTGATCTAAGGAGGGGGGAGATATAGTCCCACTCATTCCCACTCAATGCTCAACCATTTAATTCCATAAAGCCAAGGAGAGTAACTCTAAGCTCCCCAAGCTTTTCTAAGCCCTTCCCATGCTCTATTGATTTCTCCTTCTTGGTTTTCCTCAAAGCTGAAAAAAGGGAGGTCCATCCAATTGCCAACACATCTAATTCTCCACCAAACCCAAATTAAACTTCCAAGCACCATCAAGGGACCTCATCAAGCTCAACCAAGTTATTTCCTAAGTCTCCAAGCCACGGGAAGCCTCACCTTGATCAATCCTGATCACCATTAAGGGTAGCTTGGTCAACCGAGCCATCCACTTCAAATCAAGGCTTGATACCTTCAACAGGGTTTCATCTCTACTAGATGAAGCTACCTCCTCTGTTGGAAGCACTGGTGATAGCCTCCAGCGAGGTATTGCTAAAACCGTAGCCATAGGAATTTTTGCTTGGTCCTTTATGAAAAGAATTATAATCCCTTGAGATCTTGCCTATTGGATGTGCATCCCCCTCCTTCCGAAGGTGTGGGATCATTTTAATCCCATTCTGAGCTCAAGTGAGCTCGAATTGAATGAGGAGAGATGAACGGTATTCGTCTCTCATTTCTCGTGAAGGAGAAGGATCTCCCTCCATCCGTTCCATGTGATTAGATCGGATGGCTGTGATTAGATCACGCATTAGCCCCTCTGATTTTAGCCTAAACTGCAAAATTAATCCTGGCCATGGCCCATGGAGAAAGCTCGTCTGCTGCAGGCAGACTCAGCTATGAATCTGACAACTTAAATAACTTATCCAATCACGTCACATGGAAGCGTAGCCGCCACATGGCGGGAATTAGATTAGTATCTAATTAATTCATTTTTAATAAAACTTCAACAATTCATAACTAAATGTAGAAAGATTAAAAAAATATAAACTCAAGTACATTTTAAAGATAATTTAGTGAGGAATAATATAAAATAAAAATTAATTGATTTTGAACAGTGACTTTCACTCAATGTGGGTTTCATTGGAAATGTAATTTGGCTAATTACTCTTTAATTACTTTAGCAATTAATTCCAAACTTCCTAGGGTTAATTAGTGGGATGACCTCTACCTCCCATGATTTTATTAGAATTTATTATTTGATTAATTAGGGGAATTGCTTATTTCATCCTTAATCTCTCTCTTAACTAAATAAATGATTAATTAACCTACTAAATAGTGATAAATTCATTAATTAAGTTTGGTAATCATCATGAATTAGTGAATGGACTTAAGGAATGAGATTAAGATTTCTTTTCCAATCTTTTCCCCTAAGTTTATTTCATTTGGGTAAACACTTAATAAATTTGCAAATAAATTAACGGCTTAATCACCTCATTAATAAATTCAATTAATCAAATTCAAAAATCAAATCACTCCAAAACTTAATTACTTGATTGTTGGGTAGACTCTTAGGTGTTCAATAACCAAAGAGAGTTCGAAGGAAATTATAATCAAACTACATGTGTTGGATGGTTATAAAAGTATTTAATTAAACTCTTTAGCTTAATTAATCAATAATTGTGAGCCAATTGCATTAGACCCTTTTTCTTATTTTACTGCTTTAAATTCCATGTGGTTGCATATCATATGTTGGCTCATAATTACTTGAATAATTAAGTTAAAAGTAGTAAGGGGTAATTAATTTAATTCACACCTTAACCTAAATAAAACATAAAATCATCCTAATTGTTCTAAAATTAAACTAAATCAATTCACACATGTGGAAAATTGGTTAGGACTAGCAAACCCTTTTCATTTCCTAAATCAAATCAAATTAAAAAAAATAAAAAGCTCCTTAAAAAATTTTGATTCACTTTAAATGATCTTATCTTATAGGATTATCTTTAGGAATTAATTAGGGTGAATGAAGTCATATTCTTACATCACTTTATTTCTTTCCAAGCATGCAAAATGTTGTTTACCATATGAAATCATGCATTCATCTCTTTTGAAAAATCAATTAAATAAAATGTTTCCTTTATGTCAAATTGCATGTTTTGGCTAAAGTTAAGAATATGAGTGGCTCTTATCACTATTAAACCAATAAATCAAAGATTATGAATGAAGTGATGCTACTTATAAGTACTTATAAGCTTGCATGTGATTATAACATAAGATGTCTTTTCTGTTGTTTTCTTCTCTCCCCTTAACATGGATTTGAATAGGATTTGCAAAGTGTGTAGTTCATTTGAAAAAAAATACAACACTTGCTTGAATCTATTCCTATGCATTCCTATATTATGGCTTAAGAAGGATCCTCACATTTACACATGTAAATTATACAATCAAATCAAACAAAAATCTTTTGCATGATTCTTCATCCATTTGTTTCTTTTTGTACACCTACATGTATGTAAAAAAAGTGGTATATTAGTCTGGACATCCCAATGCTGCGAGGCTTTAAGTATCCCTAAGTAGGTCATGTACCTTACGCCCCTGGTGTAAAAAATAGTGGTGTCATATTCACTTATGTCTTTTATACATGTGGATGTGCATTTAATCAATGGATAAAAGAGTCCCTCTTTTCTACTTAATAAAAACATGCTTTCATGGAATATCCAAATTTTCTTAAACAACATCTCGTAGCATTCATCATCAAAGTGTGTTAAAATTTGCATTGCATGTATAGGTATGCTTAGGATTATTCATATGCATGGTATACATGGTGGAAAGAAATAAATGGTTGTGTGTCATGTGATAGTAATTCACCTTAATTAATCCTAAGATGTCTTTCTTATTGAATAGGCTTATTTAGAGCAAATATAAACTTAGGGTTAATTAAAACACATAATAAAATATTCACTAAAGAAAAAAAATTATTAATGAATCTACCTTAGAAATTACTTAAGGTAGGGATGAAAGAAGTTATCTTCTCTTTTCTTCTCTTCATAACATTTAGTAACTAAGTGTAGGTTTTATTCAAACCAAATCAAATCATCTAAAATTGAAAAATCAACTAAATCACTTGAAATGAAACCACCCTCTAAATTGAATCTCACACTTAGAAAATTCCAACCTTAAAGCCTAGCTAAGACATGCCACAAGCCTTAAATGGCACACACATTAGGCTAAGTCACCATTACTAGCTCTATGTTAGGAAGATGCATGGTTTGATGCCTGATTTTATTTTGTGATATAATGTTTTTAGAATGGATGTTAGGGTGTATGTGTGTAGACTGGATGATAGGGTGATCTTAGGCTAATTATGTCTTCTGTAGGGGATTGTGCTTAAGGGGCGTCGTAATAAAAATAAAAATATTTTTAGCATAATCCAAATTAGGACAGCAGACTTGGTTACCCATGTGTGGGGTGCTAAGTCCAACTTATTCATATAATTGCTTGGGTTGTGTGGTATGTTTAGCTAATCTCTATTTTGCAAGTTTAGTTAGATTTATCTTTCCCATTTTGATGTAAATTTTACAATTAATATTTAAAATGAATGTTATGGGGGATTAGGAGGAACATTGATCATAAGACCAAGTCTTATGTGCCATGTGAAGCCTTGGAGCAAACCATCTCAAGTCAAACCAAAAGAAAGAAATGAAGAAAGAAAAAGAAATGAAGAAAGGAAGAAATGTAGAATGAAGAATGAAGACCCCCCCCCATAACATAAATTCCTTCTAAATTGTAATTATTAATTTATAATCCACATTGTATAAGTGAGCTTCGGCTACCCATTTTACTTTTGGGTTTATCTCTGGTGGAGACCATGATCGACCTCTTATTTTTTTGCACCAATTTTAGAAATTGATTGATGTTTTTGTTTATGATTGCGCAATTAGGATGTCATGGTTTCCCTAGTTTCTTTATTATTTGATGAATGGCCTGGATGCAATTAGGCTCTTAAGGAAAAATAAGTTTTCTATCTAATTAATCAACTCACAATTAAATTAAATGACTCATAACCTCACCTAAAATCTTAGGGCATAAATCAAGATAATAAAAGATTTAGCAACCCCTTAGCTGGATGTTGTGTCTCACATCATGCATAAAAATCATATTGCTTAACTCTTGTTAATGGAAGGCTTCCACCTTTGCCAGAGAAAATGGGTTGACCTTTAAGAGCCATGGTGGAAACACACCTCCTCCTTTCTGATTTTGGCCCATGATCAATCTTCTATACATTAGGCATATGAAATCCCATAGCCCGTGTAAAATAAAAATGTCCAAAAATCAAAATAAAACCTAACAAAATTTGCAGTAGATTAGGTCATTATTCATGCCCTTCATGATATAGTCTCTTTGGGAGTGTGTTTAAGAATTTAGTCTCCTTTCTAAATAAACAATAGCTTAGCCATCTTACAAAGCATAAGACTTGCCTACATGTATTTAAAATCATAGGAGGAGTTAGTTGGCGGCCACCCCCAGGAGGTTGTAAGTCTAATAGTCAGGTGGTTTATTTTCTCTTATGGAGATAAACCATATACCCATTTTCACCTTAGATTTAGGTCATGCCTTGGCCCTCACCAAAGCTCCCTTGATTCAAGATCTGAAATTATTATTTCCCTTTGTGGGCTACAAGCATAAATCCTCACTGCTTGGGCATTTCCATGATCTTGTATTATAGAATTGTAAGCCCTAGATTTCTAATAAAAATTCAACTCAAACATATAATCCTCTTCAAATTTTAAAAATATAAAGCCTAACCATAAGATAGTTTGGGATGCTCACTAGGTTTCCTAGTATCATGAGCATCCCCTACTTATCTCCTTTTGGTTTTGATAATAACTCCCTCCTTTTGGTCAATCCCACTTAATTTTCCAAAAACAACCAATTTTTTGATAGTCCTATCTTTAAAATCTTTGGAGACAATGATCATTTACCTTAATCAAGAGTATTCTTAAGGAATCTCATTCCTTAAAATTTATTTAATTATGGGGGCTTGCCTCCATAGGGAACTTAATGAACCCAGTTTAAAATAGACCCTACTTTACTTTTTCATGTAAGAGGGGAAACATCTCTAGTACATTTAAAGTCCCATTATCCTTAGAAGTCCTTATTAGGTGATTAAGTCCATTGTAGGATGGTGACTTCTGTCTCTCGAGATAGTATATCATTCCTCAATGTCGCACCCGATCACCCTAATGAGTACATTTGCGGATCTATGTGGTGTCTCACATCATTCTCCTCTCAAGAAGAGAAGAGAAAAATAAAACACGATAATTGTAGGCCCAAGCATTCTAATAAAATTTCAACTTAAACTAAAACAAACTTTCTCTTTCAAACATATAAAGCCTCACCATAGGATAGATTAGAGTGCTCATTAGGCTTCCTAGTATCATGAGTGCTCCCTACTTATCTTCATTAAGAAACCTAAATATGGCTTTCCAAATTGAACTTTCCCGCTTGATTTTCCTAAACACCCAATTCATTGATAGTGTAACCTTGAAATCTTTGGAGATGTTGATTAACTACTTTAATCAAGAATTTTCTTAGAAAATTCTTACTTCCTAGAATGTAATTACTATGGAAGCTTGCTTCCATAGGGAACTAAATAACTCGACATAAAATAAACCCTACTTTACTTTTTCATGTAAAGTAGGGGGAAAATATTTGGTATATATGAAGACCTATCTGTTTTAGGAGTCCTTATTAAGTGATTAGGTTTGTTATAGGTAATACTTTCATCTTTCGAGATGGTACATCATACCTTAATGTCATACCTGATCACTTCAATAAGTACATTCTAAGATCTATGTGGTGTTCATACGACTCTGAATTAAAACACCATAACTACCCTTTGCATTTCTATTTTTTGATTCATATAATTTAAATCTATAAGGGATAAAACTTATTGATTTTGAACTTCTATAGATATATATTCTTTTTATAGACATGTGATTTCTTTAGCAAGTTTAGCCAAAGCATTTGCTATAGAATTATCTATATGAGAGATTCTATAAAAAATTATGAAAGGAATATTTTCAAGTAATTTCATCATATACTGATAATAACTTAATAGCTTAGGGAGCAAAATCTTATAGATATTCCTCACTTGTTAATAATCAATTAGGAATCCCCAAAGATCTTAATATTTTTAACATCCATAAAGATTTCTAACTCTAGCACAGTTATAAGGGCCTCATATTCAACTTTATTATTTGTAGAGGGCTCAGACAAATAATAGGAATATCACATCACTCATTTATTTGGAGTTATAAAAATCAATCCAATCTCTGCCTTCCCTATGATAGAAGAATTTAATTCTTTATTTTTATTTGAGAATGTTGCACCATCAAAATGTAATTCCCAAGTGGCATTAGGTTCCTCCTCTAAAGCCATGATTTGTTCATCAAGAAAATCATCATTTAAAGAAGAACCCTAGGGTAGGGGATATGCTAAGAAGTCAGCTATAGCTTGACTCTTTACAGCATAGAGAGAAATAAATGTGATCTTAAATTGCAATAAGATCATGGACCAATGCACTAGACATCTATACAATTCTGGATGAGTCATTAAGTATTGCAAAGGATTCACTTTAAAAATCAAATTTACTTTATTAGAAAGCATGTAATGCCTTAGTTTCTGAGGGGCAGAACTAAAGTTAAACAATGCTTTTCAATAGGTGAATAATTTATTTCTAGTGAGATGAGTATGTGTCTTAGATAATAAAGGGCATTTTCTTTCCCATCTTCATTAACTTGAGCTAATAATGCTCTAAGTGATTCATCTAAGGCTACATTATATAAGATTAATGGATTTCTTGAAATTGGAGTAGCAAAATAGGAGGGTTCATCAAGTATTGCTTTTGGCTTTCAAATGCACTGTAGCATTTCTCATCCCAAATAAATTTAGAATTTTTTTAGTTAATGATGTAAATAGATAACATCTTTTAGATAAGTTTGATATGAATCTTCTTAAATATGGTAGCCTTCCCTGGAATGATTTTAACTATGTAAGACTTCTAGGTGGTGGCATTTTTTATTAGCTTTAATATTTTTAGGATCAATTTTAATCCCATGGTGCCTCACTACAAATCCTAAAAACATTCCTAAAGTTACCCTGAAGGCACACTTCAAGGGGTTCATTTTAGGTTGTAATGGCGCAACCATTCGAAAATGATCCTTAAGTCATATTAATGATTTTCTTCTACTTTACTTTTGATGACTAAATCATCGATATAACATTCTAGTTGATTATGAATTAAGTCATCGAAGATTCTAGTCATCGCCCTTTGGTTGGTAGCTTTGGCATTTTTGAGACCGAATGACATGATCGTGTAATATAATATCTAAATAGAGGTTCTGAACATCGTACGCTTTTCATTCTCTAAAGACATCTTTATTTGGTTATATCCGGATGATCCATCCATGAATGAAAAGATTTCATGCAAAGAGGTTAAGTCCACCATAAGTTCCGATGTCGGCAATAGGAACTCATCTTTGGGACAAGCCTTATTCAAGTCTCTAAAATTAATGCAAATGCCTATTCGACCATTATTTTTCTTTACCGGGACAATACTTGCTACCCAAACAAGGTATTTATCTTCTCATATTAACCTAGCTTCAATTAATTTTTTGACTTCAATAATAACTTGTTGTTTAATTTCTAGGCACATGCATCTAGGAGCTTGCTTTATTAGGATAATTAGGTTTAATCTCCTACTTATGAACTATAACATATGGAGTTAAACCTTCCATCTCATCATAAATCTAAGCGAAGCATTCTTTATATCCACAAGTTAAACTAATCAACTCTTCAGAATCTTCTGGACTAATAATGAACTAATAAAAGTTGGTCTTGGGTCTTCATCAATTCCCAGGGTTGATCTCCTTTAATTCATCAATAATGGATTTTATTTCATCTTCAAATTCAAGGGGCGAACTCTAAATTAAGCAATCATATGAATCACTATCATTTAATGTTTTAAAATAGAATTTCTCTAAAAAGTTAGAAGGAATCCCAAAAAGATGATCGGATTTCATATGATTGCTTATCATTAAACAATGTTTCACGTTATCTAAAGGTCCAAGCCCAATGCGAGCTTTGGATTTTAAATTTTTTATTTTTAGTAGTCCATAAGCTTTCCATGCATTGAGTTGTATCTTTAGGCTAAGTATTTGAAATCTAACCATGTCTTATAGAATTTCTAACAAAATTAGGATACCAATCAAATAAAGGTTATATTATTTCATTTGATGATGGATCTTCAAGCTTTACATCTACATCTTAGGTTAAAGGTCTAATTATAAAATAAAACTAAGATAATCTTCCCATTTCTCCTCAAAGGCTAGAGGCCACTTTGACTTCTAATTGTAAATTTTTTTTTTGAGAAAGAGGAGTTAGAGTCAAAGTGTCCACATATTACTTTAATCTTTCATAAGTAGATAGCTCAGATTCATCCTTTAATATTTGGATTTGTTCTTCATCACTATCTTATTCTAATGTAATTTCAAATTTTATTTAGGCATCCTTTTGATTGAAATCTTCATCAGAACTAGATTCCAAATCAATTTACATTATTGGATGTTCTTTTTCTTCTTTTTTTTTTCCTTCTTCTCTTTTCTTTATTTTTTTAATATGACATTTTCTTTTATATTAGTTAATGACTCAATAATACTAATTTCATAGGATCAAATACTTTCCTTTTAAGCATATAATAGGCAGTATCTTCATAAAGTTAAATCTCATTGATAAAAAATAATTGTATGTAACCTTTTATGGTGTTTTCTACTCAAACCCAAGTGTACTGAATACACTAGTGGAGTGATGAGAGAACCATTCTATATTCATGTATCCAAGGTTTGCCTAAAAGGGCATTAAGAGATGTTTTTGAGTTGATAATGTGAAAATTCACTTCAGTCTTCAATCCTTTTATTTCTAATAATAGAGTGACTGAACCTAAAGCTCTCTCCTCAGTTTCATTAAACCCCCTTAATAACATTTTATTTGAACTAAGTATGCTAGTGTCAATTTTCAAGAAAGATAATGTTCTATAATTCATAATGTTGACTAAAGTTCCAGAATCAACCAGAACTCTTGACAACTTGATGTTTCCCACTTGATGAAAATATAAAGAGGTTGATTATGATCTATTGTCCCAAAAGTAACCCTCATAAAAAAGGTGACTCCAGGCATCTTTAAGCCTTGAAGTAATAAGCCTAATCTGAGGAAGTTTCTACTAACTATGTTAGGTATATGTGTTGTTTATTTTTTGATGGTTGTGTGGACACCACACAGATCGTAAGGCTACTTATTAAAGTGATCAGGGATGACATTGAGGCATGATGTACTATTTCAAATAATAAAAACATTACCATATAATGGATCTAATCACCTAATAAGGACTCCTAAGGCATGATAGATCTTCAAATATACCAGAGATTCTTCCCCTACTTTTCATGGAACAAGTAAAGTAGGGTTTATTTTATGTCAGCTTCTTTAGTTTCCTATGGAGACAAGCCTCCATAGTTAATTACATCCTAGGAAATGAAATTTCCTAAGAACACTCTCAATTAAAGTAATCAATTATTGTCTCCAAAGATTTCAAAGTTAAGACTATAAATAAAATGGTTATTTTAGGAAATCAAGTGGGATTGTTCAATTGGAAGACTTATTTTATAATCCAAAAGAAAATAAGTAGGAAGTGATCATGATACTAGGAAGCCAAGTGAGCACTCCAAACTATCATATGGTGAGGCTTTATATGTTTGAATGAGAGGGAATATTTTATTTGAGTTGAAAATTTATTAGATTGCTAAGGCTTATAATACACCAACACAAGGTTGTGGAGATGCATAAGAGGTGAGGATTTATGCTCATAGCCCAAAGAAAATAAGCAACCTTGAATCCTAAATTTAGGGAGCTTTAACACAAGTTAAAAGCATGACCTAAATCTAAGGGAAAGGAGACATAAGGGTATACCTCCACAAGAGGGAGTAAATCATTTGACTCTTCTAGACTTATAACTGCCTGGAGTGGCTGCTAGCAAATGCCTCCTATGATTTAAAATCATGTAGGCTGGTCTTATGTAATTGCATGATGGTTTAAGCTATTATTTAATTTTAGAAGAAAACTAGAGTCCTAAACTCACTCATTAAGAGATTAGATCATGTTTGGTATAAGCATATGACTTGGTCTAAAAATGTAAGAATATTTTCAAATTTTATATTATTTTGACACATTCATCTGGAAAAAGGCTTTGGGATTTCTTATGCCTAAATGCATGATGAAATTTGGCTGTTGGCCAAATCAAGAGAGAAAGAGGGTGAAGCTCCATCATAAGGGGTTGCTCTCATAGGTCAAGCAATCCCAAAAGTGCTGAAATGGAGGCCTTCATGTTTACAAGAGTGATTCAATATGATATGGATGATGTTAGACATACAACATACAGCTAAGAGGCTACTAAATCTTTTAATTATCTTGATTACAACAAAGGTTTTAAGGTGAGGTTATGAATTGATTTGAAATTTAGTTACAAGTTATTAATTAAGGTAAAAAATTAGTTTTATCTCAAGAGCCTACCATATCCAGAACACACATTCAAACATAAAGTTTAAGAAACTCTGAAGAAGATGCAATTCTATTGAACAATCTAAATATAACGTCAATCAAACATGTATAGATTTCATAAAAGAATAAAGGGTCTGCGGTTAAGCATACCTGAAAAGAGAAATTTTGGGTAGCCGAGCTCTACCCTTATACAACTCGGATTACAAAAGAATATTACAATTAAAATTGAATAGATTCTATGGGGGTATTTATTTTTCATTTCCTTCTTTCTTCTTTCATCTTTGGTTTGATATGTTCTAAGGAATCATAGGGCACCCCAAGACTAAGCCTTCTAGCCATTGCTCATCCTAATCCCCAAAGCACTAATCCTAATTCCTATTAAAAAATATATTTTTATAGGAAAAGTAAATCTAACTACACTTGCAAAATAGATAGTAGCTAAACATACATATAATCGCAAGTAGTTATATTTTATAATTTGGACTAAGCATCCTACACATGGGTAACCAAGCCCACCTATCCTAATATGGATTATGCTTAGAGGCATAATCAACATCCAAGAAAAACATTTATATTTATTTCTACAGCAACCCCATTAGCACAATCCCCTGCAAAAAAAAAAAAATATTTGGCTAACAAAGGCCTAACATCCAGTCTACGATCCGCATTCCTAACATCCTGTCTAAAACATTACATCATAAAACAAAACACATCATCATACATATACCGTCCTAACCTAAAGCTAGAAGATGTGACTTAGCATTCTAATGTGTGTGTTTAGGCTTCATGTGGTATGTCTTAGCTATGCTTTTGAATTAGAACTTTCTAAGTTAGAAAAAGTTTAATTTAGCATGATAGTTAGTTTGATTTTAAGTTATTTAGAATTTGCAATTTTAAATTTGTATTTTTTCTTTATTTCATTTGATTTACACTTAGCATCTAAGTGTTATAAATAGAGGAAGAAGGCTTAACCTCCTTCATCCCTACCTTAAGTTGTTTCTAAATCATATTATTATGATTTAGTTTCTTTTACTGAATGATTTATTAATTGGTTTATTATTCCTAAGTTTAGATTAACCTTAAAAAATCCTATTCAACATGAAAGGTGTCTTAATATTAATATGGTTGACTTATCATCACATAGAATATGCTAAACCATTCCTTTTCATCACTCATAACATGCATAGTATACCTATACATACAACATATTTTAACACACTTGAATGATCATGGATTCATACATTTAGAAATTGTATTTTACTTGATTGAATTATTTATACATGTAAAATAAAGCTCTATCCAAATTCTAATAAAAATGTTCATAGGAATGAAATTAAATAAGTATGTGCCATTGTCAAACCAGGGAAGTGAGGTAATCAAATGACCTCATTGGGGCTACTTAAAGCCTTGTATTCCCAGGATGTCCAGACTATATACTTATTATCATTCAAAAAAATGCAAATCCATATATGAACACAGGAGAGAAAACCCTACCTTTACATGTGATACATTTTGAAGTGCTTAAATGGTTATGGATGCATGTGTTTTTAATAGAAAAGGAGATTTTCATTCTCTAACTAAATATACATACATATGTTTGAAAGGTTTAAGCAAGTACATGCCACTGTTAAACCAAGGAAGTGAGGTAATTAAATGACCTCCTTGAGGCTAATTAAAGCCTCGTATTCTTAGGATGTCCAGACTATATACTTGCTATCTTAAATACATAAAAATATATATACAACTATAAGAATGAAAATCATGCAAAAGGTTGTATTTTATTTGATTGAATTATTCATGCATGTGAATTAAATCTCTATCCAAATTCTAATATAAGGATACATGAGAATGAAATAAAATGGGTATGTGTCATTGTTAAACTAGGGAAATGAGGTAATCAAAAGACCTCCTTGGGGCTACTTAAAGCCTCGTATTACCAAGATGTCCAGACTATATACTTATCAAGTAAATTCATATATGAACATAGGTAAGAAAGCCAAACATCAAATGCTTAAGTTATAAACACATGCAAGTCCTATGCATATATTCATAGCTAATATCACTCCATGTTTCATTAACAATTTATAAATTTTTGGAAAGTAATTTTGAATTTATTAGTGATAATAGCCACATATATAATAACATTGAAGCTAACACATGCAATTTTACATAAGTAAATTCATTTGATCATTGGATTTTGAAAGTATGAATGCATGAAATCACATGACATGCAACATTTAAAGTGATTGAAAAGAAATAATCAAACATCTCTACATGATTCATTCAACTACATTAATTCCTAAGGACAATTACATTAAATAAGATTACTTAAGAAAAACCAAAGTTTCTTATTAGTTTTGATTTTGGATTTTGATTGAACTTAAAGAGGAGAGATCACTTGCTAATTTTCATCCCATGTTGGTGATTTAATATGTTTAAGGAAAGATAATTAAGTGGTTTTTATGATTTAATTAAGTTGAATCATTAATAAATCCATTTAATTACCCTTTCATATGCTTCTTTAATTTAATTAATCATTTAATCATGAGCCATAAATGATATGGACATGAGGAAAATAAATTGCAATGCTACTAAGGGACCTAATTCAATTGGCTCATGATTAGAGATTAATTAAATTAAAGAATCTAATTAAGTACTCTTATGCTTTTCCCATACTTATGGGATAATCATAATTTCTAAAAGGCTCTTTATGTTATTAAACACATAAAGAGGAACCCTTAATTTAAATTTGACCATCTGAAGAAATTAACAATTTAATTTGATTTTATTTGATTATTAATTAATTCCTTAATTAAGCCATACATTAATTAACTCTCTTTTAATGAAATGAATTAGGAAAAGTAATTATGAAAGAGGTCCTAATCACTCACCCTCATCATCCCACTATTAATTAATGATTGATGAACTTTAATAAATTAATTTTTACTATTTAGAATTTTAATTAATCATTAAATTGACTAAGAGAGTAATTAAGGTTTGAATTTCAAATTTCCCTAATTATATGGCCAATAAATCTCAAGAAAATCATGGGAGGTGGAGGTCATCCTGCTAAATCAACATACCAAATTTGGGATTAATTACCCAAGTTATTAAGAAAATATTCAAACTATAATTAAGTCTTAATCACTATTAAAAATTAAATGAAATTATTTTTATTAAATTCTCCTCTCTTCAACCTTTCCAAAATGTAATTATTTGTATTTATTTAGATTTTCTACAATTAATTATGAATTTAGGAATTTTTAGCCAATTAATCACATTTTTAAGCCTAATTAAAGCCCTAATCCCTTTGGTGTCATGCAGATGGCTGACGTAGTAGTGCTTTTCATATAGCATCATGGGATTGGCCACTTAAATGGTCTGATGCAGTGCTGACATGGTGGTGGTGAATGCGCTTTTAGCCCTGACATCTAATCTGAGATCGGACGGTGGAGATTAATCCCATAGTTCCTATAGGATTAAATCAAATGAAATCTAATGGATTAATCAAGATCATCCATTCCAATCATGCAAAATAGATGGTGAATGATCCTTCATCCCCTGAGCGATGGAAGACAGACATCGTCCACCCTCCCCTGCATGATCCGTGTTTGTCAAAGCTTGTGGAGGCTCGGGATTGACTCCAAAAGCTTTAGGGAAGAAATCAAGAGAGATCTAATGGTGGAAATCACATGAAGTCACCATTTATTTGACAAATGCCAAACAAAAAAAAATGAAAATTCCACTATTTACTATAATTTACTTCACCAAAGCTCATGAATGGCAGTTAATCGACTGAGGTAACTTCATCTTGAAGAGATAAAGACCTGCTGAGAAGCTAACACCTTGCCTCCTCACCGATGTCTTTGTGGATCAAATGCCATCAAAATTCTTATCATAGTTAGGCTTGGAGTGGTCTTCAGTGCTCAATTCGATCTGAAATCGATTTGTTTGTCCTCGCCGGAGCTTAGTGAAGGTGTGGCTAAGGTTAATTTGAAAATAGTGGAGTTTGGAAGAGGTTGGATGGAGATTAGCTCTGTCCTATTTTGGGTTTAGCATTTCGGCAATAGGGAGGCCCTTGGAACTTAGGAATGCACTCGGGGAGTTCGCCTTGAATTGCTAAAACTCTGCGGATGCGTATCGTGTCATTTGGAATGGAATGAGGGGGAGTATATCCCCCCTCCTCCCTCAAATTATATGGCTCAAATTTCCTCTACATTTGGGAGTCTTCCGACCGACGTAGGCGACCGGGGACATCAGTGAGAAGTTGAGGTGCCTCAATTTTAGTGGGTGAGGGTCTGAGGTTGGCTGCCATGGCTTGCCCCTACCTTCCTTGGTGAGCTAATGCAGAGAGGTGGGTTAACTCACCTTCCTTGACCTATGGATTACCCAACAATCCTTAGGTTAGGTTAGCCATAGGGCCAAGGATCCAAACAAAGCTTTGGGTTGTTGCTAAGTGCAAAGGAGGGGATTTGACCACCCAAAAATAAATTTTATCTCATGTGGAGGGCTTCACCTAATGGGTAATGGGTCAATTCATGTCGAACTTGGGTTGGGTTTGATTTGGGCTCATGTGACCCAAGGATGGATCATGCCAAGTTTGATTGGGTTTGGGCTTAATTTGGTTGGGTTTGGCTCAATTTGACTCATGTAGGTCAAATTGGGCTAGGTTGGGTTAGGTTGACCAATTGGTCAAATTGGGTCAAACTAAAGCTTACGTTAAGTTCAAATGATGATTTGAGGTGTTTTGGATCAATTTATTTGATTTAGTTTTAAGTAGATTTGAATTTAACTCATATGGGTTCATATGGGTCAAATCGGCTAAGTTGACAAATTTGATCAAATTGACCAAATTGGCTTTGGTTAGGGGTTTATTTAGGTTCAGTTGATCATTTGAAGATGATTGTATGCTTTTATTTCAATCAATTTGGATCTAGGAATGATTTATACAAATTTTATCCTTTAGGTTAAATTAGGTTCAATGAAGGGTTTGATCATGTTCAATGATCAATTTGTAATGGGTTTGAGTCATTGGTTGCATTCAATTTGATGAAGGATTTGATTTGGCCCAATTTGGCCTTTTAGGTCAAATTGGGTCAAGGGCATCATATATACTTAGCTTATCATGAAGTTTTCTAATATGGGCTAAAATGTTGTAGTCAACTTTGGGAATAGTTGGCTCGACTACTAGATCTCGTTGCAAAGTTTCTGAATTTTGATCAATAATTTGTTTTCTTTTATCCTTTGGAGGAGGCAGATGAGGAGGTAAAACCTTCCCACTATGGAGATTAACCTTGGTAATATCTCCAGGGGTTGTATGAACTTATCCCTCATCAACAATATTCTTTTTCTAAGGATTGGTCAGGATTTGACAACTCTATCTCTATGCTAACAAGGTTACCTTGTAGATCATCCATAAGACTATCAATGTCTGACCCTAATTTACAAAGCACATCAACATGAGAATTTTCTTTTTCATATTTTTGTTTTTCTTTATTTTTAACACATTCATCAGAAATGTAAAGAATATATCAAATGCCTTTAAAGGTAGAATTTTTTCTAATATCTTTCAAGTGTGTACATAAAGATAAAAGAATGTAAGTCCTAGCCTTTCAATCCTTATCTTCCAAAACTCTATCTGATATAGTAAATTTCTCTCCCTCACCACCCTCTCTAATTGTCTGAAGATCTGACAATACTGAATAGGGTCAAGGTGGAACTTAATGTTTTGACTTCGGTAGATCAATCTAGATGATCTTCTTCTTGGTTTTCATCTGATCCTGCATTGAATTTTTAAATTTTTTTATCAAATATTTTTTAAAAGAATGGGATAAGGCTATATCATATTAACTTAAAGGAGTAGAGCTACAAGAAGTAGAAGAATCACCTATAATTACCTTAATGGACCCTTGTTCAGGATCCACAAGCTACCCCTTAGAGATTATCACTAGCCCTCTCTTAAGGTTTCTTTCAAGCTAATCCTTGAAAGTGAAGCAATCTTCAATAGTGTGACCCAACATCTGATGATATGGATAGTAGTTCAAGTCATTCACTTTGCCAACTTCCTATGGTCTTTTCAGATCATGTAGTTTAAAATCTTACTTCTTTTTTAAGTTTTTAAGAAATTTTCTCACAATCTCTCTCTTGAAAGAATAAGTCAAGCTCATTCTCTCACTAAAAGGGCTAGTGGGAGCCTTCTTAGGGGGCAGTGATAACTGCTGCTGTGATGGCCTAAAAGATGAGGACGCTTCACGCACTTGGATGGGGGCCTTTCCCATGTCTACTTTAGGGACATTTCCTGTCTTTATTTATAATACAATCCTAGGCTTCGATGGTTCTACATAAGAGTGCTCTTTAAAGAATGACATCCTAGGGGCTTCTTTTTGCAAGCTAGAGCCTTTATTTATTTATTTATTTTTTTTTTTTTTTAAGTCTTAATAGTAAAGCCCTTTAATAAGAAGGCCACTGGACCATGAATATTCTTAAGAGTACTTTTACAAGGTATTGCTCTTGTAATTATGACTCAAACTTTAAGCTTTGAATCCTCCATCTTAAGATGTAATCAACTAAGGATTCATCTGGCTTTATTTTTCAAAAACTAGATCACCTATAGTAATGTGGTGCTAAGTGTCAGCAAACCTCTTTACAAACATATTTTTTAGCATACTAATCGAAGGTAACCCTTATTAAACTATTGATGAATTGCCTAAATAACAAGGCATCACTTCCTCCAGCATTGTAACGGCTCACTTGGTAATGTGCTAAATGCTATTTAGAGTTACTAGTCCCATCAAAAACTTTAAAGGAAGGTGATACAAATCTTTTGGGATAGGGTACACAGTCATATTCCTTAGGGTAAGGTATACACTTTGGAACTAACTCATACCATGGGATTTTGGTAATGCTTTCTTTACTTGCTACTCCACAAGAGACTTTAGGTCAATTTTAGGAGTTACATAATCCATTATTTTATGCTGTTCTTGTTGATGTTCTTCCAATCTGGACCACTTGTCATCTATGGGATGGGATTCTTCTATATGTTCTAAAGAATGAGGCTAGGAAGGACTAGAAATCATACTTTGGAGTGATTACATGGTGGCAATCATTTCCTCCAACTTCCTCTCCATTCTAAAATTTTGGTTATCTGTCTTCTATAACTAAAGGATCAATTGTTGTGTAGGATCAGATATATGATTGTCATGTGTTTCCTCCTATTTTTTATTTGATGACCTCATATCAACCATGAAGATGTATACTATGTGTAGACTTGGGTCATCATCTAGAAAATCATCATGATCTAAGTCAAAGTGATCTTGGAACCTATTTATATTTTTATTTTCTTCATCCTCTCTAACAATAGTCTCTACTTCTTCTTTTGTAAGATGAAGTGGAGCATTGTTGCTAACAAGGATAGCTTCAAATTCTTCTTCTACATTCATGGGTTTAATTTCAAATATTTATTTTATATTATATTATTTATGTGTTGGAGGGCTATCTCTTGGGCTTAATTATGATTTGAGTACTCATTATAAGTTAGAAATTTAATTGAATTTTAATGAAAAGTAAGTTGGAAAGGCAATGCCTTGGCTCTATAATATCAATGTTGTGATGTTGGGACATAAGCTTAAAATCAGAGGAGGGAGTGCCTAGGCGTTGGTGAAGTAGCACTGTGGTGCTATTATGGTGCCTCAGCATTGCAGCATTGCAGGAAAACATATTGGTCATCTGACCCAAGAAGGCAGTGTTATGGCACCATAGTTCGGCACCACGACACTGGTAGTAATGCCTGAGTGCCATTAACATTTCAATGGTGCTAGAAATTAAATATTTTAACTTTGAAACCCGAGAGCTTAGCACTATGATGCTAAGATTCAACATGCCCCAGCTCTAATTATAGTGCCTTGGTGCCATTCAACTGCAATATTGTGCTATAAATTGGAATGCCAAGGTTCAAAATCTCAAGAGTTCGACATCACGACACTATGAAGTGGAACGCCAAGGTTTGAAATCCTGAGAGCTAAGAACTGTAGAGTTGGGTATCAGTGCTGCAGTGCTACAAGTCAGATGACTCCATTCTAGGGCAAATTTTTTATGTGAGTTTTGACAATTCTTACAAAATATTTTATTCTCCCTTATTCTGGATCCAAAATCGATGGAGGGAATGTTTTTTCATCTCATGCCAAAACCAAGTTTGACAACGGAGGTCATAAACTTTTAAATTTGTATTTTAATGAGTTAAAGTTTAATTTAATCTTGATTTTGATAACATTTCATCTTAATAAGGCCTAATATTTTATATTTAATGCAATCTCTTTTTCTCCCTTGCTCCAGATCCAAGATCAACAGAGGGATGATCTTTATTTTGCATTGGATCTAACATCAAGTATGGAATTCTTCAAGATTCTTCTTATAAAATGAGGAATAGTATAAATGGAGTATTTTGTTTGTAGTTTTACCTGAGATCTTGTCATGTGTGAAAGAAGAGCATGCAACGGAGGAGAACTTGCAGTAGAGCTTGCAACACAAAGAGAAGGAAGGGTAGTCATGATCAAGACAAGAAGAAGAAGAAGAGGAAGAAAACCAGCCCTCTTCTTTTTTATAGGGGTTGAATCTCAACCATTGTCACTCTCCAAATAACTACTCTCACTCTTCCAAAACTATTCCCACTCTCCCTTTGGGTAGTAATCACTAACGGGGATGATTGTTAGTGGGAGTGGTTGGTTTTTTTTTTTTTTAACTCTTTAAACATAGGAGCTACGACGCCAGTACCATGACGTTGGGGTTATGATTTTTATTTTATTTATTTATTATTTTTTCAATTGCAACTAATAAAATAAATGAATACCAAATAGTTACTTTTGGTGAGATGAAGCTCATAAGATAAGCTAAAATCTACCATTTAAATAACTTAGCTAGAGGATAAAAACTAAGATGAGCCAACCTATTTTAGCTAAAAATCAATGATATATCAATAACAAAGTAATATTCTAAACACTAAGATAAGGAACTACATGTTCTATCGCTAAGTTTGCCGTATGATAACTTTCTTATAATAAAATATTTGAATATTTTAGTTGACTTATTTTCTAAAATTGAATTGTTCAAAATAATTAATAATTAGATAATAAATTTATCGTTAGACTTAGGACTCAGACTAGGAATGAGATTGAACTACTACACTCAAAATATACATGTCTTTCATTAAATATTATTGATTGAATAATCAAAGAAATCTACTTTTATCTCTTGAACTAAGAGCTAAACACCTTTCACTTAATCCCATTGGTCTATTGTTAAACCCACTCTGCCACCCAACCTATTCGCATAAATCTTTAATTGAATGGGATTTCAAAACACTAAAATGTAATTAATTTTACATTTCATGAAAAGGGTCATGTACATAATCAATGCAAAGCATAAATTTTATTATAACAAAAATGAGAATTTAGTAGATGGTAACATAGAAAAAAATTATAATGATACCCTGCTATTTAATGATGAATTAGAATTCATTCACAACCATCAACTTAATGTGATGCCATATTGTACTTAAGAATGAGACAAAACATTGGAGAAAATGAACATTTCTATTATATATTATATATAATTATAAAAATATTCACTAGAACCAAAATTTTTAAAAATTTAACTTTTATTTAGTTATCAAATATGTTCAATTTTTATATTATTGTATTTAAATTAGAACAAAAAATGGTATATTATCTTGAGAAATTAAAAACTTAGTCTATTATATATTTAAATATAATAACCAAATAATTTTTAAAGTTTGATAGTTTTTTTTATTTCTTTTATACTTATTTAGATTTTAGGACATAAGTTCACTATGGAGTTCAGTCCCTATAATTAATTATATCTTATGAGAGAAAACTTTTAAGATCACTCTAAATTAAAGTAGAGGTATAAATTTTATGATTTTATAAAGTTCTGTTACAATTTTATAATTTTATAAATTTATAAATTTTATGAGAGAAAACTTTAACCTAAACTTATCATATTGCTTGTGACTCAATCTATGGGTCATCATGTTGTATCTTATACATTTGCTCTCTCTAAAGGCTATAAGGCTTCATCTTTTCAGGGTCATCCTTATTTCATTAATATTTCTTTGTAATTTCATAGGCTTATAAAACATGACTTTCAATTTTCAAACATTATATTTTAAGAAATTACACCCTTTCCCTTAAAAAGATAAAGTTTGTATAGCAATTTATATTTCAAACAATCATTTAACATTCGTAAACAAAATGCTTAGCACTTTCTAGTGCTAAGAAACCAATTTTATCGGTCATTCTTAGGAGACTTTTAAATAATTTTTAGCAAGCACTTGCAAGCAAAGTTTCATAATTTTTAAAAATATCACACAATTATAGTGTCGTCCCATTTATGCATGACCATCTACATGCAATATTGTTAAGAATAACCTTAATGATTTTTACAAGTAGTCAGTGAATCTATGATATCATATCTTCACAATATAGAATCATAACACAACACAAAAACAATAATCCATCATCTAGACATAACAAACAATATTAAATTAAGGGTACATGGGTTTATCTTATTTTTCATCTAATATGTGTTGTGATATGTAGAGGTCTACCATTTATATTTTGTCTTCTAATTTACATTTATAAGTTTTAAATTTAAATTTAATGCAACTATGACCATTCAAGTGCAAATGATTATCAATTATGAAACGTAATTAATGATTATACACCTTGTATTTCTCACCATTTGATTTGATGATAACAAATCTTGTGTTATGAAGACTAATAGTTTTTTGGTAGGTTTAATTATCTATACGAATCATTATAATTATCATTACTATGAGAAGTTATTGATGAAAAATATATTCTCAAAATTGCTAATATGTGATTTTTTGAATTTATGGATTTTTATCAAATCTAATAAGCCAATAAATTTAGGTGTTACTCTTAAGGGTTTGTTGGGGTTTTGTGGTCTTTTTGTTGTATTTTCCAAAAAAAAATTAGCAAATGTGCTCAAAGTAGAATAAATTGGAGATCGTTTACTCATCATTTTATAAATTCTTTTATCAAAATCATATTCTATCAAAAATTAATGATGTGCATCTTTATTTTTACAATATCATATACACATTATTAAATTCATAATATTTTTAATTATAAATTAACCTCCAAAAAATTCATTTTAATGAAAAATTAATTTTATTTATTTTATTTTTATTTAATTTAATTTATCTTTTTAACATTTTATTAAATTTAAATGGGCTTGCATTTCTAGTATATACAATTCTATTATTTAATTAAATTAATGAGAATTCACATTAGTTTAAATTAAATATAAGTTCAAATAAATTCATGGTTAATTATTTTTATTTTTATTTTATTTTAATTATATTTTTTAGCCATTTAATTTTTCTTGGGATTTTATGTTATTAAATGAATAACTTAAAATCCATTACTTTCTTAATATAAAACACCACTTTTTCCCTCCTTTGCATTGATGAATTTCCTAGGATTTTTGTAGGTTTTACTCATATTAATTCAAATAAATTTGAATCATTGCCATATTATTCCCTAGTCATTTGAATTATTTATTTATTTATTTATTATTTGAATTGGAACAAAACTTCTAAATGTTTTGTTATCTTCTTAGCCATAGAGGTATCATGGTTTTGTCCTAAAAATCAACAATATAGTGCTTTATTTAAGCTTAAAGAGTTACTTAAAATAGAACAATTTAAATTATTTATATGCATTCAATCATTCTTATTTTGATTTATGTTAGGTTGAACACATATTGACTTTTATTTATTAAATTTGTACTTTAATTCCTTCCAAAATTTGTTCTTAAAACATGGACTCTATTGCTCATTCATTTAAAAGGTTTTAAAATAAAACCCTAATTTTTCTAACACCTTGGATGGCCAAAGAAATCAATTCCTTCACTCAAAAATCTATACACCATAACAATATGTTAAATTTTTTTAAGGATATTGTGAAGCTCTCTTATTAAATCTCTTTGGTGCATCGAGCTCTTCAATATGAAGTGTTGTACATGCAAAAGATAGTTCATTCAAAGGTGTATGCTATCTATTAAATCCAAATTTGTCCGTGAAAGAAGTAGAACTTTTTTAGGCACCTAAGAAAATTGGTTAGGATGAATGGGACTATAGATGGAAAGTAAAGTAGAGAAGTGTAAAAAATATTAAAGATTCCACTATATTAGAATAACAGATTATCTAAGTACAAATGACTCTTTAATTTTCTCTCATGATAATATTATAGAACATAGTGGAAGTGAAAGATTGGAGAAAGTAGAACACCGCCCCTGCCTCCCCCCACACAAAAAAGGAGGTCCCTTCATATTTTTATAAGGTGTGGGAGTTATTACATATGGTACTAGTACTATACATAAGGTAACTCTAGTACATAAGAGAAGGAACTCATTAATAAGAGGTGAATGTCTTGTATTAGGCAGTGAGTTCTTTGATTAAAATTCTCAAGATTGGCAAGATGAGTTGTCTGAGGAGTATTCTAGGTGTATGGTCACCCATATGTGGGTGAGTGATTATGTGAGAAGCAAGTTGCTATCATAAATCACCTTGCTGGAACACTCCCAGTTATACATTCACAATGCTTAAGGAAAGCCTTTATTCGTGAGATAGATTATTGTGTTTTCTTTGTGATGTAAAACCAACATTTGGATCATGAAGCTATAGTTAAAGGTCCAATTATTAGAGCTCAAGGAAGAGCCTAAGAAAGTGTTCAAGCTAGAGCCCAAGCAAATCCCATGGTAAGAGCCTAATTAAAAAGAAAGAATTGAATTTAAATTTTATTTTTTAATTTTAGATTTAGCTTCTAGAATTTGTAATTTTTAAAATTTTGAACTTATATGGGATGGTCATTACTTAAAAAATGAAAGATAAAATGAATTGATGAAGGTGGTTGGTACCTTCCTTCATTAATAACCACCCATCACTTTCCCCTAAAATTTTTCTCTTTTTTTTTAATGATGGCCCTTGCAATCCCTATAAATAGTGTTGATATGTAATTAAAAGTTTTAATTTTGGAATGATAAAATTATATTAGAGAATTTTCATCTCTTTATGTTAATTCTTGGTGGCTTAGCTTAGCCTCTCTTTACTAGGATTAGTTTTTTCCTTGTATGTGCTCTCTAACCCACTCTAAAAACTATGCCCAATTCATTCTCACATCACCTTTTACATCCTAGTTAACATCTAAGTTAAGCCATCCATCATCCAAGTCTTCAAACCCACTTGAACACTTTGAAAGACCTCAACCCAAATTACATGGACAACTACCTAGTCTTATTTTTTCCACCATTATAATACCTTAAACTTCACCAATCTATACCAAATACACCATATTTTAACTTCACATCTTAAACTAACCTTTCACCTATGGATTTCTTATTTGGAATAGTACGCAGATCTTGGGAGGTACTTATTTAAGTAATCAAATAAGTCATTAAGGGAAAATATACTTTCTTAAGAGATAGAAATATTGCCTTATAATAAATTTGATTACCTAATAAAGACTCTTAAGGTTGATATATCTTCAATGTCTCAATGAATTTTTCCCTAAACTATCTAGATGAGATAGGACAAGTTATTTTATGCAGGGTTTGTAGTTCCCTATAAGAGCATACCCCTATAGTTAATTACATCTTAGAAGAAAGATATTTCCTTCTAAGAAACTCTTGATTAAGGAAATTAACTTTCATCTCTATAAATTTCAAAGTGTATATTTAAAGGAAGGTTATTTTGGAAATCAAATGGGAATGCTTCAAAAGGAAAGAGTTCCTTTGATAGGCCAAATGGGAATAAATAGAAAATGCTTTAGTTACTTAGAAGACCAATAAGCATTTTAACCTATTCTACTATTGGGCTTTATAACTTTGAAAATGAAGTTATTTAAATTTCAAGTTTGTTATTTTATTAAAAAATTAAGACTTAGATTCTTACACCTTAAGATTATAGCAATGCATAAAAGGTGAAGACTTACTCTAATATGATGCTTTAGATCCTAAGTTTAAATAATTCTTTTTAACATAAGTTAGAAGCTCATCTTAATCTAATCATAAGAATTTAGAATTATCGATTTTTTTCTCATTTGAGAAAATAACCTATCCTTACTCTTCTAGACTTACTTCTTGTCTGGAAGGATTATTAGCTAACGCCTCCTAATGATTTTAAATTCATGAGGTCAGTCTTCTAAATGTAAGATAGTTTGGTTGTTATATTTAGGAATGAAATCTAAAGCTTAAACTCAATCCTTAACCCTAAGATCATGATTGCAATGTTATTCTTCTAGCTAATGCAATAATTTTTATTTTTTATATATTTTGACTCATAATTTTATTTGAAAATTTGGGTATGCAAATCATGCCTAAAATGAGATGCAGTTAAAAATGAGTCATGGGTAAAATCAAAAGAGAAGGAATACTTCTCCTAGAAGGGTGGCCATCCTCACAGGTCAAATACCCCATTATGTGCAATGAAAGAAGAGCCCAATTCAAAGATTTCAAAAGAAATATGCAACCGTGGTTTATAAATTTAGAATTTCTAGTTGCTTTTATTTTTTATTTCTATGTCTTTAATTAATGAAGTTATGAGTTTATTATTTTAGATTTAAGTTGATTTAATTTAATGGAGAAAAATTAAATTTTCTTTAGAGCTTCATTTATCTAGGATTTCATCATAGAATACAGAAAGAAATATTTAAAAACCATATAGTTCTATTATGCACCCCAAAGTAAATCAAACAAATATAACTAACTTAAGTAGGTTGGTGCATCTGGATACTGTTGTACACCTCGAAGAAAGAAAAAATGGGTAATTATACTCTGCCATTATATAGCCTAGACCAAAACTAAATTTTGATCTATGGGGATCTTTATTTGACTTCAGGATCATCACTTTCTTCATAAATTTCTTAACAGATGTTAAGAAGAAAAACAACACACTGGTAGTTTATATCACAAACATATCGACTTAACACTAGAGATTGCTAAGCCCACCCATCTTATTGGGTTATGCGTAAGGACTTACGTAAACCACCTGCAAGTAAACAATATTTATATTTTTTTTATTATACTTGTCTCTTTATGCACAACCCCTATAGAAAATAGTGTTAGTATTAAAAAGATGTCCTTACATCTAGACTAGTCACATAGCGAACCTAGTCATCAAGTCAAAAAAAAAAAAAACCCAAAAATAAGAAAAAGCATCACATCATAGAACATATAATCGTCCTAACCTAAATCTAGGGTTGATGACCAAGTAATGTTATGTGAGAAGGAGGGGTTTATGTGGTGAGTCTGTACTAAGCTTTTAAGGTTTAAGTTTTGATTTGCAATTTGGAATCTATTTAATTTACCATTGGATGGTTTCAACTTTACGTGATTTAATTGATTTCAGGTTTAATTTTTGATTTTATATTTTTATGGAAAGTTAAGTTTATGTTCTAAAGAATTAATTAGGTGAAATCCATTCTAATCAACATCCTAATCCTAAAGAAGTGATTCTTTCACCAAAGGATGAAAAGCTATCCTAGAACTTATGTTTTGAAGCTTAATGAATTTTGATCGAGTATTGATTAAACTTTGATTTGATTTGTTTTATTTAATTTTACTTTTTATAATTTTTCTTTCATAGGTATATGCATTATCAAACCCGTGATTCGAGGTATTAAGACCTCTTTCAGATCAATAGCCCTATGACCTCAATGTCTATACTATATACCATGTGGTTGTTTGTTATGAAATTTTTTGATTTAATATTTATGTTTGATTAATGATTCAAGTTAAGTTTATTATAATTACTTAATTTGAATTCAACTTGAAGTTAATTAAATTTTTATTGTTTAATTTTAGTTTGATTGTTAGATTTAATTTTCTTAGGTTCATTTCAATGTGAAGTTCAATTAATGTTTAATCTTTTCATTTAAGTTTTTATAATGATTTATTAAATCTACTGAATTTTAATGATTTATGTTGTTCATTTTGATTAAGTTGGTTTCAATGTAATTTGAATTTATTGATTTCAAGTTTTCATTAGATTTGATTAGATTTAAGTTGATTAATATTTTTCTAATTGACTTATGACTTAATTAATATTTAATTCTAATTTCATGTTTCAGAATTGATCCAATTATGCTGAGTTTAGTTAAAAGGGTGTCTTTGTAACTTTGAATTTATTTGATCCAATTTATTGGTTTCATGTTTTCATTAGATTTGTTTAATTAGGTATCTTATGATTATGGTTTATTCATTTTACTTGTTTGAATTATTTTAACTTAGGAAACTTATATAAATGAGTTACTTAAGTCATCAAACTTATATAAAGTTATTTTAAGTTCTTAAGACATAGTGAATTTGCATATTAGCGTTAATTCCATTAATTAACCATTTATTAAATTTAATTTTTTTAATCATTTATTAATTCTTAAATATATAAATTCATGTTTTATAGACTCTAGAGGCCTAAAAAAATTATTATTGAATCTTATGATATTACTGGGTGTGTTTTAAATTGATTTTATGAAATTTCATTATTTTTGTGATTTTATTATTATTATTTACTTTAAATTTCCCTAGAGTCTCAAAAATCCATAACTTTTTATCTAAAAGTTATTCAATTTAAAATTTTTATGGCAAGTGAGTTTTCATTGTAGTTTCATTTTTCAAAAATTTATTTTAATTAGAAGTGCATTTTAAGACTAATTAAGCTCAAAATATTCAGCAACATTTGGGGGTTTTAATTTTCAAAGATTCTCCTCTCAGTTATGAATCCGAAGAAGGTTTATTTATAAATTTTGAATTATTGGTTGATTTATTATGATTTATTAAAGATAAATCTAATTCAATAATTAATTAATTCAATTAATATCTAATTAAGTTATCTTTTAGGTTTTCTTCTTTCTAGAGAAATTTGACATTTTCCTTAGGTTCATTGATATCATTTGAGATGTTTTGAATCATGTTCATTTTTTTCTTTAATTTTTCTTATTCTTAAATTAATTAGTGTTTAGACTTAGAAATTTCATATCTTTTGATTTAGTCAACTTTGGCCCTTAAAACTTTTATCTAAACTATGTTTAACTTCAATTTTATTCTATGAAAGTTTTAAATTAATTTGAATCTTATTTTTAGTATAATTGATATTTGATTATTTTTATTAAATTATAAATTAGGCCAAAATTCTACATAACAGATTAGGGCTTCTATTTTCTTTAATTTCTCTCTGAGATATGAATTCAAAGAGAGTTCATTTATATTTTTAGAGTTTTTGATTGATTTTTTATAATTAATTAAAGTTCTAATCATTTATTTAAATTATTTAATTATATTTAATTTTAATTAAGGGGATTTTAAGATTTGACAGGTTTCATAATGGTTTAAGAATGTTATAGGGTTTTGTGATGTCTTAGATGATGTTTTAAAAATTATTCTAATAATTTTCATTAATTCTCTTAGTTTGTTAATTTTTATTTTCTATAATTAATACCTAAGATATTTAAATTTTTTAACTCCTAATCTAAACATTTACAATTTATGAAAATTTTATCTAAGGTGTATCTTAACTTTAATTTTATACTCTCAAAGTATCAAATTAATTAGCTCACTAGATTAATAGTAATTAGGGTTTAATAATTTTTATTAAATCCAAAATTAAGAGAAAAATACTCTATATAAATTGGGGATTTTTGGTTTAATGTATTCCTCCCATTGAGTTAAATCCATAGAATTCTTATTTCTAATTGTTTGGTTAAGTGGTTTAATTTCTATGAAATTTTAAAGTTTTAAATATTTTTGTATTTTTTTAGTTTAGGAAACCTGAATTTCCCACTTAACTGTACTTTCCTTAATGGGCAAGTACAACCCAACAATGTACTTTCCTTAACAGGCAAGTACAACCCAACAATATACTTCCTTTAATGAACATGTACAATGCCCCGCCACAAAAAAAAAATAAAAAACTAATTTTTTTGCTCAAGTCCCAACTAAAAAAATATTAAGAAAAATAGTAAAGAGAACTCAAGGTGAATAATTTTCTTATTAAATTAAAGTTAAAATAATGATATAAACTTTATATGAAACAGTTGAAGAAGTAAAAAGTTCTTAAAAAATTATTTTACTTCAAAAGAAGCAAAGACTATGAACTCAAATCACATGGATGATTAAAATATTTGCATGAATATGTAATCCAAAAGAGTTTTATAATAAATGCTTTCAAATAAACAATTTAATTTGTATTCCTTATTTGGAAAATAAATTTAGAAACCTTTTCTCAAAACTTTGATGTGTGAAATTAAAGATCAAGAAATCAAAATTTATGAAAGCCTTATAAATATAAAATCAATTCAATCAAATCAAAGAGAAAGTCTTTCAAATCTTTTGAAGGAAGAATGAAAAGAAATCAAGAGAATATTTTGACAATAAAGGACATAAAATATTTTATTCAAATCAAACCAATGAACATAAATGTTTAATAGAATAAATGAAAGAAGTTTTCTTACTCAAGTCCTTTATATGTTTGCAAAGAGATCTATGACTTGAAAGTTTCTTGAAAAAAGAATTAAAAGAATTTTAGAAAAGCTTTACCAATGTTAAAAAAAATCCTTTATAATTAACATAACATGAATGAAAGATATTTTGAATATAAGATTTATGGAAGATAACAAATCTAAAAAACCTTAAAGATAGGATTTCAAATCAGTCAAATCAAAATGAATCACTTGAAGATGAATAAAAAGAAATTATAAAATAACTTTAACCATAAAGTAGATAAATCTTTTAATCCAAATTAATCAATAAAACCAATGATTCAAAAGATTGAAATAAAATGAATGCTCTTACTCAAGCCTTTGAATGGTAGCAATGAAATCAATTGACTTGATGTGAACTTTCTAAGGAATAAAAGAGACTTGAAAGGTTTGAGGAAAATCTCCACTTGAATGTAGTTGAGAGAATGAATAAGTGAGATGAGCTTAGCACATTAACTCCAATAAATTGATTAACATAAGTTCAGCCAAGGTGGAGTCAATCAAGAGGAATTAAGTCATGAAGTCCACTCTTTAAATAGAGTTTTTTTCCCATGAGAATCTTAACCAAACCTAAGGAGAAGAAGTGGGAAATAATGAGAGGAAAAAATTAATAAGGAAAATATTTGATTTCAAACAAATGAGTGAATGCAAAATAAATTCAAATAAGGGTATTTTAATTTCAACTAAGTGAAAGATAGATAGATAGATAGATAGATAGAGATAGAGAGAGAGAGAGAGAGAGAGAGAGAGAGAGAGAGAGAGAGAGAGAGAGAGAGAGAGAGATAGGAGTAAAGAAAACTAATCAACCCAATTAATTAAAACCAAGAGAATAAATCCAAGGATTTTTGGCCAAGCATGAATAAAGAGAGGGAATATTTATTTGGTAACAACTTGAATTTTAAATTCAAGAACACATGGTAACCATTTGAATTAATCTCCAAATCAACACATAAGAGGTTGACCAAGGCAAGAAAAGGAAAGAGATTTATGCATTTAGTATTATTGATTCAAATCTATTTAATGAAATAGTCAAGGAGGGAAGGAATCAGAATAACTTCAAAATTGATTTAATTTGAACCTATTTATTATATTGAATGGCCAAGAGGATTTCAAGGATGGATTTAATCAAGAGATAAAAAATTAATGTATATTAATTAAGATAAATTTAGGCAAGTTAAATAAATGAAAAGTTAATAAAATAAATCAATAATAATATGATGAATTTCCGCCAATGCATTCCAAACAGGGATCTAATCTTCAATCAATGTAATAAATCATGTGTAAATGATGATAAAATAATTTAATAAACTTTTTGAATTAATTGAATAAATTTATTTAATAGAAAACTAATAAGGGGGGAGGCTAAAAGGCTTTCCTAAAATGAATTTAATTTTAACAGAAAAGATTATTAAATCAATACTTATTGGAATTCAATTTTTAATTAACTTAAAATAATTTAATTAAACTCCAATTAGCTAAAATAAATCATACTAGATCGACCAAATCATTCCATTAATGGTTAAAATTAATATTGCATTGATATGACAATGACTCTTCAAATTAAATTCAAATGAATGAGTTTTTTAATTTAAATAATGATGGAATTTTCGTGGAAATAATTTGAATAATTCTCACATAATTTATTAATAAGAAATCAGTGAAAATTTGGCCAAAACAAAATTAGGTTGATAATTATGGTATGAGAGAAAAAAATAAAAGGATAGGAGAGAGAAAAGGATAATAAGAGTAATTCTAGAATATTTTTAATCTCATGCTAAAAATAAATAGATAAATAAAGTAATTAAACATGAAAATAATTTAGTGAAGTATGAAATTAATTTATCTTGCTTTAAAGCACATTAAATGATATTTAAACTCATGCATTTAGTTTATGTTATCTAAAATGGTAAATTAAGAAATAACACAATTTTTATATGTAGAAAAGTATGATGGAATTTAAATAAATTATTTTGAAATGATTAAACCATTAATTTTATTTTATTGAGCTCCTATTTATCTTATATTACAAATCCTACATAAATTCCCAAATTGACCGAGTCCAAGCTGATAGGACTTTCTTGATTTGACTAAGCAAGCTGAGTTTGGTGAATTTCCTGAACACTTGAAATAAATAATTAGTAGCTTCAAGAATATATATTTATTATTAATATGAATCTAAATTAAGAATAATATTCATAATGATTAATGTTGATAATTTATCTTACAATAAAATAATTAGTTATTATTACACAAGGTTTATTATCATCAAATCAAATGATGAGATACACAAAGTGTACAGTCAACACATAGCCTGAGTAACTCCTCCTTAGTGTTATAGGAGGGTCTAGGGATCCTATGGAGGATTTGGTGTAGCCTACCATGTGTTTCTTTGTTTAGCATTTTAAAACCTTTCTTATTTTTATGAATGAAGGGGCAAGGTAGAGAACTCATTATCTTAGATATATCCTCCTCTCCCTAGGCTGTAGAAAGAGGGTGATATCTACTTCCACTGAAGAGAGGGGAAGTATCAGGGAGGGTTTATCTGTCCCTCACCATAGCCAGTTCTATGTCTAACATTTCATTTTGTTTTCTCTCCTCGTGAGCTATCTTGTTAAATCTTCTACCCATAATTTTCTTCTGACTTTTATTCATCTCAGGGAGCTCAGAAGTGGAACCTATCTTAAAGGTACTAGAAAGGAAGAGAACAGGCAATGCCACTAGAGTGGGCAACAAGAATTTTTTTAGCGGGACCCATTTGGACTCTCTCAGTGACCTGGGCAATAACTTTCCTAGCTTCAGTAGGGGTAGGAGGAGTGCACTTGAGAATTCCAAAATGGGATGTTTATTTTTAACAACTACCTCAGCAATAGGAGCTAATATGACTCCATTTGCTATGATGTTTAAGTTATCAAATTTTGGCTCCAAAGTTGTTAATAAAGTTACCAGCCAACTTGATGTTATCCACAAAAAAAAGTTAATCATGGATGTAGCAGTGAAAATTAGTTTTCCAACCATTGTCTGTTTGCTGAAATAATAAATTTTAAATAAGTCATCATTAATAATAATCATAATGTAGTCAAAAGAAAAGCTTTTAACCTATTAGAAAACTTTAGCCAATTTTGTTATGGCTAGACTTTTTTATATTTCAAAAGATATTTTCTGAAAAATACAAGAGTTACAAAATTGTCTCATTTGATTTAAACAAGTCTAGTAGTTTTATACTCTCTGTTTTGTTTAATAGATGTTGAATATGCTCTACCAAGGATGAAATATAGAGATATTTAGTGGGAAGAAAGATAATATTGACCTGTGAAAACACAAGTATATTGCCAATATATAGAAATAATAACTTATTGTTAAAGAAAGAGAGAGGAACCATTCCCAATGGAGTTGCCAAAAAATATCTCAATGGGGAATCTTTATGACACCACATAGGATTTAAAAATTTCTTATTTGGATTATCAAATGCATCATTAAGAAGTAACATATTACCTCGAAAGATAAAAATGTTATCCTATAATAAATTTGATCATTTAATAAAAGACTCTTAAGGATAATATGTCTTTCATGTTCAAGAGAATTTTCCCCTAAACTACATGAAAAGTAGAATAGAGTTTATTTTAAATTGGGTTCATGGTTCCCTATAAGGGCAAGCCCATATAGTTAATTACATCTTAGAAATGAAAGATTTTATCATAAGAATACTCTCAATTAAATAAATAAGTTATAATTTATATGAATTTTAAAGCTAGTTTCAAAGAAATGATATTTGGAATTTCAATTAGGAATGATCTAAAGTAGAAAGACTTCTTTTTAAAATCCAAATGGGATTAACTAGAAAATGCTTGATAATACAGAGATGCCCAATAGGTATTTCACCTTTTCTATCATTAGGCTTTAAATTTTGGACTTTAATCTAGACTTTAGTTTGAGAATTCTTTGAAATCTAAGTCTTAGATTCTAGCAGCACAAGACTATAGAAATGCCTAGGGTTGAAGACTTACTATGAGAAGGATGCTTTAGATCTTAAGTCTATAAGTACTTTTGACATAAGTCAGATGCTCGACCTAGTTCCATTTTTGGGAACTATTGGTCATTCTTCTAACTTGAGGGAATAGACCTATCCCTAACTCTTTTGGACTTATAACCTTCTTCGAAGGGTTGCCGGCTAACACCACCTAAGCACATTTTAAATCCATGATGCTAAGTCTCATGTATGGAATATGGCTAAGGCATTGCATTTTTAGGAAAAAAAATCTAAGAACCTAGAATCATTCCATAATCCCTAAGATTATGTAGTGTATGAAATGTACCTAACTAATGCACATTTTTTTAGCTTTTAAATGTTTTGACTCAGATTCATTTAATGTTTTGGGGTATGCAATTTATGCCTAAATGTCATGCAATTAGAAGTGGTCATGGGCCAAATCAATAAAAGAAGGTAAACTTCTCCAAGAAGGTGGTCATCCTTAAAGGTCAGATGCCCCTTATGTGTAATGATTGAAGTGCCCAATTCAAGAGTTAAAGTAATGTGATAGCATGATTCTCAAATGCTAATTTTTTTCTAGTTGATTTTTAGTTTTCCCTAGGGCTTTAATTCATGTAAAGTTTCAATTTTCTTTATTTTTTTGTTTTAGTTGATTATATTTAAATTGTGTAGAAAGCTGAGTTTTCCTTAAGTGCCTAATCATTCAAGCATTCATCACAGGAAACACAACACAAAAAAATCTAGAAAAGTAAGTTGATTCTATTGGACACCCAAACTAAATTAAGCCAATTTTAAATTAATGAAAGGCCAATGAGGCTAGGTAACGCTATACACCCTGAAAAAAAAAAAGAAAAAATAGAGAGTTGAGCTATTCCTTTATACAACCCAGCCTAGAACTACAAGTTTAGATTTATGGGTCTTCTTTCCTAGATCATCTCCTTCTTTAGGGACCTACATTAGGCTTCATAGAGGACCTATACGACCATATGTTAGTAGGGTCAACTCTTGCTAATCCTACACCCCATAGATCCTAACCTAATTCTAAGCACAATTTTACATTTTAAATTCAAAAATAAATCCTAAGCCTTGCAAAATAGATGCTAGTAAAATACAAATAATACATAATTGTTATATTTAATAAACTTATGGGCTTAACATTAACTGCTTGCCAAGCCCACTTATCTTATTAGGCTATGCTATGAGATTATTTAGTACCTGCAAGCAAACAATAATTATATAATTTATTTATGATAGTAGTCCCTTTTACCACAACCCCCTACAGAAGACAATGTTAATTCTAAAAGTAATGTCCTACCATCTAGATTAACGATAATCATAAAATGACCTAACCTAAGTCTAGGGTCCGTGACTTAATGATCTAGTGTATGAAGAATGGGGGTTTGTGTTGCAAGACATTACTAGGACTTTTTAGTTTCAAGTTTCAATTTAAGTTTCCAATTTTTAATTTAATTTGATTTATAAGCTTTTTAATTTTCATAATTTAGCTTCATAGGTACACGTCATTATTATATAAGAGATCTGAGGTATTAAGACCATCTTCAGACTAGTAGCCCTACGATCTCAGGTGCCAGACTAAAATTCTTTTTGCTTTTTTTAGTTTCAAAATTAGTTTAATTTACCAAGGATGGTTTCTATTTAAATGATTTAATGATTTGCAATTTCAGTTCAATTTTTGGCACATTCTATGTTAAAGTGAGATTAGGTTTTCAAGAATGAAGAATACAATAAGTTTTATTTTTGGTGGAACCCATTCTATTCAACATCCTAAGTCCTAATAGAATGTAACCTTCATCCTAAGGTAAAGATTCATTCTAAAGTCTAACTAAGATCCTAAGTATATTAATTAATTCCTTTTAGATTCATTTAGATGATTTGATTTAAATTAAGTTTGTGATTTTTATTATATTTTATTTTATTTTGATTTGATTTATTTTTCATTCCTTTTATTAATATTCATACTTGATTAGGGGTGCAACTGAGTCAAGCTGACTCGCGAGCCGGCTCGAGCTTGACTCGATAACTAGCTTGATTACTGTTCATATCGAGCCTCGAGCTCGAGCTTGATCTGAAAGGACTGCTCGACTCATTTAACGAGCTTGAGCTCAAGTAAATAGAGGCTTGGATCGTTTACTCGTCGAGCCGCTCAAAGCCGGTTCGGGATATTCTGCATTCTACATTTCACAATCTGTCGTGTTATATCCTTCGGTCTGCCCTAATTCGCAATCCTCTCGACTCTCGTCTCTCAGCTCTCGCCAATCGCCGCTCTCGACTCTCTCCTTTCTCACCTTTCTGAGCTCTACGGGCCTACGGCTCTGCCTCTCAGGCTCTCACTCTCGACTCTCGACCCACTCTCACATCTGAGTTCCCTCATCTTCCTGGCTTCAAATCCCCGATCACGTTGGATGGTGTCACCAGAGAGGAGCAAAGCATTTCAGTTCTTTGTCCTCTTACTCTCTTAGTAGATAGCAAGTTGACTTGATATTGGTTGGTCAGGTTCATTTTCTTTATGCTCATCTTTGGTATTTCGATTTGATGATGATTCAGATTAAGTGTATAATATCTATGTTCGATTTTGATGTTCTTTCGGATTAGGTGTCTAATGAGTAATGGCTATGTTCGGTTGTGATGATTATTTGTATTTGATGATGTTGTAACTGTTGTTCAATAGCGAAAATCATTTTATGTCAAGAACTCGGTTCAAGCAGTTGTATCTTAGCTATGTGGTACAGATGTGTGATCTTCTGATTAGGTGTCTAATGGCTATGTTCGATTTTGATGATGATTCGATTTGATGATGTTGTAAATTGTTCAACAAATGAATTAATTTTATGTTGGTTTGGTAACTTTGGTTGTATGTTATATGTATACTTTTGATAATAGAAAGAAAATTGTAAACCTAGACTAAAAAAAGTTTCCTTACCACAAATTTAATTTCTTGATAGTAACCTCTATTTCAAGGTTAAAGAGTAGTCATCTTTCTTCATGGTTGTTCGCTGCTCTTTGGTGGCTGTTTGGTACAGTTTGGTGATCTTTGATAGTTCTTTAGTGGTCTTTGGTGGCTGTTTGGTGGTCTTTGATGGCTGTTTGGTGGCCTTTGGTGGATTGACCGATTGGTTTGAATTAGGTATGTTGGTTATGATTGCTATGATGTTTCTTATTTTTGTTCTCTTTAACTGTTAGACTGGTAGCATTATATGTGATTGTAACCCTTTTTAAAGAAGTTTGGATGCTCACATATATTGTTGCTCCTTCAGATGATTTGACTGAGCTTGAGCCTTTCTCTTTCTCTATCCCTTATATTTATGTTATATCTTTATTTTACTTATCTATGATTATTTTCTCTTTAGAATCTTGCAGAATTTTTGATTAGGTGGTTGGATACTCGAAGGCTTCAAGTTGGAGCCTTGGATCACTTCAACTGAGTGATATTTTTCGTTGAAGACTTGAAAATGTCATGCATTTCTCAAAGGATCAAGAGATGATGTTGACTTCGCTTTAATTCTATGTTTTCTTTTTATAAATAGATTGGGTGTTTTGTAAACTTGTATGTAGCTCTTTTTGAGCATTTAATTTTTCTTTCAATATTTTGTAACTTTTTTTATTGTACTTTATTTGAGTTGGAAATTGGAATTACATATATTTGCAATATAAAACCTCCAAAAGACTCAAATTAATTTAATAAATATTCTGTAATTTTTTTTAATTGCTCTTCAAATTTTTTTGGTGCTATTTATTAGTGTAATTGACTTCAAATCAAGCCTATAAACGAGCCAAGCTCGAGCTTCTAATTGAGCCCGGTAAAATGAGACAAGCTCGAGCTTAGTTTATCAGAAGTTCGAACTTGGCACATAAGCTCGAAGAGTGGAGCTCAAGCCCTGAAGCTACAACTAAGACAAGTCTCAGCCCGATATGACTGAACTCACTCGACTCGTCTATACTTGATACTTTATTTTTGTTAACGTAAGTTCATTATGTCAATAAAAACTATTTAGGTTAATGTGTTTCATTTTATTTTATTTTATTCATTAGTATTGTTATATTTAGTTTAAGGTGAACCTTTATGCTTGATTTCATTTAACTTTATGTTTCATTTTTCATCGTTATGTTTCATTAAGTGATATTCATTTTATTTGTTTATTTTTTTGTTCACTTAATTTTGGGATGATTTAGTTTACTTATTATATTTGGATGTATTCATTATGTTTATTTTCCAAGTTGATTTCGTTTGTTTATTTTTTTATTTTGTTGATGTTTATAAACTTAAGTAAATTTACATTTAATCTTAAGTTTAACATTATTCGATTTACCCATTTGTATAATTTATATCATCTTGAATTGATTATTCAAATTTTATTACTTTTGATTTCTCTTATTTTTATTCATTAATTTTATTAGTTTTTCTAATGCTTATTAATGAACTTGGATTAAGATGATTGATTCCAAGTTATGTATTATGAAATAATTCAATTTACATCTCTCGACTTAATGGGAATGATAATTATGTTATTTAAAAAGTTCTTTTTATTATTTGGCATAATGTGATTTCCCTTATTCATCATGACCTAAAGAGTTTAGGAAGGGTTGTTATTATTTATTTATGTGAATCAAACTTACCCTAGGTTATTTTTAACTTTATGTCATTTTAAGTTCAATTAATCCTCATCTTCCATATTTACATTTGTAGCCATTTTATTCCTTAATCTAAACGACCTTAATGTATTTATATGTTGATGGATTATAAAGTTCAGAAGTTAGTGAAATTTATATTTCAGTGTATTAATGGATTTATCATGGTTTAATTAGTTACTACTTTTGGAGTGTAATTAAACTTCACATTTTCAATTATCTGTAATCCTTATCATATGTTTAATTAGGTTCTTTTACTTTCATATTACTTGGACATTTTTTTGTTTAAGAATTCTGATGTCAATTTTGATGTTTTAAGTTTATATTATGGGTTTTGTAGTTTTTGTGACTTTTCTAATTTATTATTTCCTTTAACTTGACCTAGAGACTTGGAAATTCCAGAATTCTCAATCGGGAAGTTAATTGGGTAAGAAATTTTTATGACAAGTGGGGTTCCTTGCCAATTTGATTCTCTTGAAATTTCACCTTAATCAAATGTGCAACTTGGGATTAATTAAGTTTTAATTATTTTATTAAACCCTAAATTAAGTCTAATTTAATGAGGATCATTTAGTTTCCCTCTGGAATATGCATCCATAAAGGGTTTATTCATAATTTTTAGAGTTTTACTTGATTTAATATAATTTTCTTAACTTTAGGTGGATTAATTGAATTAATTAATTTAATTAAATGTCAAATTAAGTGGTTTTGTGATTCAGCAGGTTTAAGTGATGAATTCAAGTTCATTAGGGTGTATTATGATGTTTTAGATCATTTACATATCTTTTCTAATTTAATTTGTTTTTATTAAAATCAAGGTTTAGAATTAAAAATTTCATATGTTTAGATTTCGCATTCAATAAATTATGAAAAAAAATCACCCAATGTGTATGTGAACACCAATTTCAATTTCTCAAAGTCTCAAATCATTTTGATCAATGATTTGGGATTAATTTAAGTTTGAAAATTTTCATTCAAACCTAAATTAATGCAAAAATATTGGAACTTAATTGAGAATTTAAATTTTAATAGATTCCTCTAATCAAGAGGACTCCATAGAGCTTTCATTTGCATTTTTGTATTTATATTTTATTTTCTATGATTTTTGGAATTTTTTAGAATTTTTTTTAATTTTAAATTCAATAAATACACAATTTCATCTTAACTGTCTCGGATCCACGTGGATATGGTGTGGCACCACGGCATTTGTCCACACAGGATCCAAGTGGATCTCATGTGGTGGATGTGATAATACGTCATGATCAAGATTGATTGTAATCAATTCTCTATTTTTCTTAAAGGGTTTAATCAAATGGTCTGATTTAATTGGATAACTCTGATTAATTCACTATTTTTCTCAAAGGGTGTAATCAAACGGTCTGCCTAAATTAGAGTCATTTGTTCCTAACATAAGGAATGGACTTTCACAGATTATATCTCCTTCAATGGCGATGAATGCTGAGAGCTTTCCATCGATTCGAGCTAACTTTCGGTGATCCAACCATCAAAATTGATCAACTTTGATTTTGAAATCATCAGTGAATAAAATTAAATGGTTCTATACAGTTTCGTATCACTTGAGATCAAACTTATTTTAAAAATTCATCAAATCCAAAGCTTAAAGGAGGCTTTATTGGCATACCTCAACTCTGATGATCTTCGAAGATGGGGTTGACTCCAATAGCTTTGGAATGTTGTGCCAAAGCAGTGGGAAGAAGCAATTAGGTTGCCTCCTCATATATTGGCCTCTAGACCAATGCACTGATGGACTCTAGCGAGTTTAGTCATTCTCCAGCTTCCCGATGGTAAGGGGATCGTGCACTCAACTTCATTTCACTCATGGAATGTTGTAGAACATTTTGAGGAACTCTGTATCTTGACATGCCATTAAAGAACGAGAGCCTCTTGTGTTTTTCTTCTCCTCATTGGTCGACCATGGCTAATTGATGTCCTTGGAGGTTAGTTCTAAAGATCCTCAGTTGTTTAACAACTATCCAAGGTTGAAGAACCGGAATGCTAAGGGATTGAGGGATTGGAAAAATTGGATTTGGCTTCATGCAATCCCTCTTTTCCATGACATATTCCATCATTTTGGCTTGACTTGGGTTTAATGAGGCTGCTTAAAATTGGCTACCAATCATTCAAAATTCATTTTAAGATGGGTTTGAGTGCATTCCAAAGGATTGGATTTGAACTTGGGTCCAATTCTACCATTTAAGAGATTTTTTTTATTTGAACTTAGTCCATTGAATGGATTAACATGAGATCAATGCTTTAATTACATCAATTCAACTCTTTGGGATGTTCCAAATTAAGGATTACACAGAATTTGCAAATATTTATTGGTTTATTCTATGTTATATTTATTATAGTTCAAGTGAACTTGGGTTGGATTGGATTGAGTCAAATGGCTTATTCGGCTCAATTATAATGTGTTTGATTTTCACTTATGGTGATCCAATGATTTGGAGTGTATTAGACCAATAAACTTCATTTACTTAAGGTATCTTAGTCTTATGGGTTAAGCTTGGGTTAGGATTGAATTTGATTGAGTCAAATGATGAATTTTGACCCAATTAGATTATGTTTGGACTCCAAGCATGCTAAAGCACATGTGTGAGATGATTTTGAGTGATCGATTTCAATTAGTTTGAATTTAATTTCAATTTTGATCCATTTGGCTCACATTGGACTTAATGGGGTTAAGTTTTGGTTCATTTGTGTCAAATGACCAATTTGGTCAAATTGAACTCATTGATGGACTGAAATATCTTTGATTATCATTTCCAAATAATTTTGGATAATTAATTTGGCTTAGTTTTGGTTTAATTTGGATTTGAATCCCATATGATCCATTTAGGCCCCTTTAGATAAAATGAGCTATTTAGCCTAATTAAGGCCTTATTGGATTTATATTTTCTTAAATTTATGTTTAAACATAAATATATTATCATTTAGATCATTTGGGATAATTTTATTTGATCAAATTTTGGTGAGTGGACCTTTAAGTTAGTGGGACCCACCTCAGGTCAAACCTATGTTAAATGGGTTGACGACTTATTGACGTTAGTTTGGATTTGGATTTATTTCACTTTTAAATTGATTTTGATTTGCATTTGTTTTGATTTAGATTGAATTTCATTAAGTTTAAATGGTTTTAGGACAAAATAATGTAATTAGGTTAATTACCCTATTCATCTTGATCTAATATCAAGTGTCTTTATATTTCAATTTCTTTAGGTTTGGATTTAAATATGGTCTAGGTCTATCCAATCTTGTTGAGTTAGAGTAGATCCTAGAAAGGTGTATTAGGCCACTAAGTGAAGTGTCTTAGGTATCTAATTAAGAGATTCCTAATCTTGGATTAAGTATCCTAATTACTTATTTTGGAAGTAATATTAGCCTCATCCAAAATTAAGGTCAATAAATGGACCTCCAATATGTGTAGTGGACTTTCCAGAGTATAATGCACATATTGGTGTTGATCGAACTAGTCAACACTACAAGCATAAGATTGTAAGAGTGTTGTCTTTGGGTTTTAATTTAAACTTACATTTTGATTTGATTTTGAATCATAGGAATAAATATGCCAAATTTTGTTTTAATTTGAAATGATTCATTCCTAGGAACTTAGGTTCACTAAATTCTAAGATGAATAAAGATGTCATTAGGAATAGATCTAAAGAAAGACCTAATCCTAACATAGTTATGGTAACCATAGAAGATCCCTTCAAGGGGCTTATTCTTCTCTTGATTATTATAGATTTGAATTCTACACGTTTTCAATGGCTAAACTAAGAAGATAGTCCAAGGACTTATATCTTGTTATATAAACTACTTAAGGGGATAGCCTTAATGACTAACCAACTTAAGGAAATGATCTATAGGTAGATCCTAAAAATTTCTATTTGTAGAAAAGATGTCTACTATGGGACTTAATCTCATTTAGTTAACTATTAAGAAAGAACCTTTAATGGCTTTATTTTCTTGAATAGTAATAACAAGGAAGAGGGGTCTTAGTGACTTATTCCTAAACCTTAGGATTTTGGCTTTTAGGAAAGGGGTCTTCATGACTTGTTCTTGGCCTAGGTAGCGTAAAGGGATGGTCTTCAATGACTTATTTCATTCTTACTTTTTTTTTCTTAACCTAGAATTGGGGTCATAAGGACTTAAATCCTAGCCTAGTGAAATTCAGCTAATAGGATGGGGCTTTCAGTAGCATAATTCCAACCTGAATAACTTAAGTGAGGGACAAGGGTCTTAGTGACTTAATCTTATTGCTCAAGTTTTAACTTATAGAGTATGGGTCTTAATGACTTTTCCCTAATCTATATAGTCTATATGACAAAGAAAGGGGTCATAGTGACTTTATCCTAACCTTGTCATTTGATAGGATGCCTTCTATGAGACTTACACCTATGTGATTAGCTATTAAGATGGGGCTTTCAGTGGCATAATCCAACTTAGATAGCTAAGGAAAAGAAAAGGGGTCTTAATGACTTAATCAAATCCTCAATATTTTGGCTAATAAAAGAGGGGTCTTCATGACTTATTCCTAATCTAAATAGCCAATTCAATAGGAAAGGTATCTTTGTGACTTTATCCTAACCTATAAATAATAATGATGGTGTCATAAAAGGCTTGCTCCAAACCTATAGACGGCATGAGGAGGATACCATGAAAGGATTTATCCCAAATGAAGGTAAGTATAGGAAGGGTTCCTTGAAGAAGTTTACTCTTATCCTAGAGAGATTACTTTTAATAAAACTACATAAAATTTAATTAACCATTGCATAGAAAGAAATAACATCCACTGCAAAAGTAGTAAAGAGAAACAAAGTTTTTATTGATCATTATTTATTTAAAATAAATTACAATTTAGTTATTACATTTCTTTAGGTAATGTCCATTGATTGGTGGCATTGGACATTCATCATTACAAGTAATCAACTTATAAGAACCTCCTTCATAGACTTTTCCACTATGAATGGTCCTTCCCAAGTTGGCTCGAATTTGTTGTCAATTCTACGATGAGCTAAGATTGGCCATTTAAGAACTGAGACCAAGTCTCATACTTGGAATGTTCTAGGATGGACCAACTTATCATGTGCTTGAACCATACGTGCTTAGTATAGTTCAAGGTCTTGTTGTGCTTTCAAATGTCTTCTTTCAAGGTTTTCCAATTCTTTCAATCAGATTTTATGATTTTTATTAGTTATAATACTATTATTAACTACTATTCTGAATAAAGGCAATTGTACTTCTAATGGAATAACAACTTTAGTTCTATAAACCAAGGCATATGGTGTAGATTGGGTTGGTGTCTTATATGTGGTCCGATAGGCCCATAAGACTTCAACCAACTTTTCATGTCATTATTGTTTGTTTCCATCAAGTACTTTTTTTCAAAATCCATATTAAAGTTTTATTGAATGCTTCACCAATCATTTGCCCTAGAGTAATATATGGCTGAATATCTCCAATCTAGCCATAAAATGATGTCATTTTGTGGACTTGAATGATGCACCATTATCAGATATGATTTGGTGAGGAATGCTAAATCGATATACAATATTTCCTTGAAAGATTTTTAACACATGATATACTTTTACTTCTTTTAGTAGTATTGCTTCAGCCCATTTAGAAAAATAATCAATTATGGCAAATATAAAATGATGCCCTTTTGATAAAGGAGGGTTAATAGGTTTTATGATGTTTGTACCCCAACTCTCAAATGACCAAGAGGTAATTGTAGGGTGTAGTACATTAAGAGGAAGATGTAAGATTACACCATGTATCTGGCATTGATGCCAATAACGTGCAATTTTTATGTCATCATTTAACATCAATGGCCAAGAATATCCATGTCATTTTTATTCTTAATTCATTTTAAGTCCAGATTGGTGAGCACCACACAAACCAAAGTGTACCTTAGTCATAATCTTATGGGCTTCTTGCTTATCTAAATAGTGTAACCACGCTTGACTGAATGACCTATAATATAATACATCATTAGTTAATGCATAAGACAAGGCATATTTCTTTATTTGATTTACCAGTGACTTGTCTTCAGGAAGCCTCCCTTTACTCAGGTAGTCAATGAATGCCTAGCTCTAGTCACATTCTTCTTGACTTTTGGCAAGAGTGGCTATTCTTTGCATTTCTACTTTTTTGTTGTTATAATCTAAATCTATAGGAGATAGAAACTTATTGATTTTAAACTTCTATAGAAATATATTCTTTTTCTGGCCATATGATTTTTTTGTAAAGCTTAGCCAAAGCATCTACAATAGAATTATCTTTATGAGATATTCTATATAGAGTTACATATGAAATTTTCTCAAATAGTTTCATTGTGTATTGATAATAACTAAAGATCTTTGGATGCAAAACCTTATAGATTTCGCTCACTTGGTTTATAACCAATTGATAGTCTCTAAAGATTTTTATATTTTTGATATCCATAAGGATTGTTAACTCTAATCTAGTTATAAGAGCCTCATATTCAACTTCATTGTTCATGCAAGGCTCAGCCAGATGATAGGAATATCACATCATTCCTTTATCTAGGGTTATAAATATTAATCTAATACATGGGTTCGTTAGGATAGATAAATTTAATTCTTTATTTTTTTATAATGTTGCACCATCAAAATATAACTCCAAAGTGGCATTTGATTCATCTTCTATTGTCATGATCTGCTCATCTGGAAGATCGTCATTTAAAGGGGAATTCTTGGGTATGGGATGTGCTGCTAAGAAGTTAGCTACAACTTAACCTTTTATAGTATGAAGGGGAATAAAGGTAATCTCAAATTGCAATAGAATCATCAATCAATGTGCTAGACGTCCAGATAATGTCGAGCAAGTCATAAGATATTGCAATGGATTTATCCTTGAAATCAAATTTATTTTATGAGAAAACATGTATTATCTTAGTTTCTAAGCAGCAAAAACTAAGGCTAGATAATGCATTTCAATAGGTGGATAATTCATTTTCATTGGAATGAGTCTACGACTTAGATAATAGATGGAATTTTCTTTCCCTTCTTCAATAACTTGGGCTAATAAAGCTCCCAGTGACTCATCTAATGCTACAATATATAAGGTCAATGGCTTTCCTAGAATTAGAGCAAGTAAAATAGAAGGATTCATTAAGTTTTGATTTAAACTTTCAAATGTATTCTGGAATTTTTTTCATCCCAAATAAATTTGGAATCTTTCTTTGTTAATGCTATGAATGATTAACATCTTCCTGATAAGTTTAAGATGAACCTCCTTAAATATTTAAGTCTTCCCTAGATTGATCTTAATTGTGTAAGACTCCTAAGTGGTAGCATTCTATAATAGCTTTTTTTTTATCAATCTCTATTCTACAATGCCTCACTACAATCCAAAAAAAATTTCTCGAAGTCACTCCAAAAGCACACTTCAACGGGTTCATCTTTAGGTTATAGTGGCACAACCATTTGAAAATGATCTGCAAATCATATAGATAATTTTTTTCTTTACTTTTGATGACTGGATCATTGATCTAACACTCGACTTGATTGTGTATTAAGTCATTGAATATTCTTGTCACAACTCTTTGATATGTAGCCCCAACATTTTTAAGACCAAATGGCATGACCGTGTAACAGAATATCCCTATAAAAGTTTTGAACTCCATATGATTTTCATGCTTTTAAGACATTTTAATTTCATTATACCTAGAAGATCCATCCATGAATGAAAAGATTTCATGCGATGAGGTTATATCCACCATAAGTTCTGAAATATTGGCAATAGGAACTCATCCTTGGGACAAGCCTTATTCAAATCTATAAAGTCAATGTAAATGCATATTTGACCATTCTTTTTCTTTATGGGGACTATGATGGCTAGCCAATCAGGGTATTATTCTTCTCATATAGAACCAATCTTAATCAATTTTTTAACCTCAACAATCACTTGTTGTTCAATTTCTTGGTGCATTTGCTTAAGAGCTTGCTTTATTGGGATTATATAACGTTTAATCTCTAGTTTATGCACGACAACATCAGGAGATAAACTTAACATTTCCTTATAACTCCATGCAAAGCAATCTTTGTATTCAAAGCGTAAAGCGACCAACTCTTTAGAATCTTTTGAACCTAGTAATGAACTTATAAAAGTTGGCTTTGGGTCTTCAATAGTTCCTAAGTTAACCTCCTTTAACTCATCAATGTAGAAATTATTTCTTTATCAAACTCAGGGGGAGCATTTTGTAGTAAGCAATCATTTAATTCATTAATTATTTCAAGGCATAATTTCTCTAAAGAGTTATAAGGAATTTTAAATAATTGGTCTAATTCTAGATGATTGCTTATCATCAAATAATGTTTTACATCATCTAAAGGTCCTATGATACCAAACCTAATGCCAACTTTGGAATTTGGATTTTCATTTTTTAGTATTTCATAAGTTCTCCATTCATTGAGCTGTATCTTTGGTCAAGTATTTGTAATTAAGCCACATTTCACAGAATTTCTAACACAATCAGAATACCAATCAAAAGGAAGTTCAATTATTTCATTTGATAATGGATCTTCAAGCTTTATATTTGCTTCTGAGCTTGAAGGTCAGAGTTCAGAGTAAAATTTAAACACCTTCCCCACTTCTCCTAATATGTTAGTGGGTTGCTTTAACTTCTAATTGAGATACTTTATTTGAACAAAAGGAGTTAAAGTCAAAGTGTCCACATATTTATTCAATTTTTCAAATGTAGAACAATTTGTATTATCCTTTAATGCTCGGATTTGCTCTTCCTCACTGTATGTATCTAGTGTAATCTCAAACCTTACTGACTCATCTCTTTAATTAGAATCTTTTTCAGAACTGCATTCCAAATTAATTTGCATCACTAGATGTTTTTTTCTTTTTTCTTCCTCCTTTTCTTTCCTTTTTTCATTTCTATTTTTTGATTTGCTTGATACCTCAATAAAGGTGGATTTCACAGAATCATGTATTGGCTTCTTAGGCATGTACTAAGTTGCATCTTCAAATAGTTCAATTTCATGGATAGAGAATGGTTGTATATCTCCTTTTATCATGTACTCCACACCATTCCTAGTGTATTTAATACACTGGTGGAGTGATGAAGGAACCATTCTATATTCATGAATCCAGGGTCTACCTAAGAGGGCATTGAAGGATGTTTTTGAGTCAATAATATGGAATTTGGCTTCAGTCTTCAATCCTTCTATTTCTAATAATATAGTTATTGAGCCTAAATCTTTCTCCCTAGTGTCATTAAAGCTTCTCAATGTCTGAACTAAGTCTTTTAGTATCAATTTTTAGGATTGATAATATTCTATAGCTCATGATATTAACTAAAGTGCCAGCATCAACTAGAACTCTTGTCAACCTAAAGTTCTCTATTTGACAGAAATTTAAAAGGGCCTATTGTGATCAGTGGTTCCTAAAAGTAAATCCTCATCAGAGAAGATAACTCTAAGGATTTCTTTAAAGTAGCAAGCCTCATCTGAGGAAGTTGATCCTAGCTAGGTAAGGCATGTCTCTGGGTCAAGTAATTCCTGGACTAATGATTCCCTCATTTCCTTTGATAGAATAAGGACTTCATAGATGCTTAGCTTAGTAGGAAGCTTCCTAATATGGGTTAGGATGTCGTAGTCAACCTTAGGAGTAATTGGTTCAACCACTAATTATTGTTGTAAAGATTCAAAATTTTGATTTACAATTTGCTTCCCTTTTTCTTTAGGAGGAGGAGGAAGAGGCAGACGAGGTGGCAAAACTTTCCCACTACGGAGATTCACTACAGTGACATCTCCAGGGGTTGGATCAACCCAGTTTTCTTCCATCATATCTTTTTATAAAGACCAATCATAGTCTAATAATTCTACCTCTATGATAACAAGATTGCATTGCTAAACTTCAATAAAAATATCAGTGCCTGATCCTAGTTCACAGAATACATCATTATGAGAAATTTCTTTTTGATCATTTTCTTTTTCAACATTTTAAAAGTACATTCATCAGATATGGCACAAATGTAAGAAATGCCTTTTGAGGTAGACTTTTTATTCATATTTTTGAAATGAGTACAAAATGACAAAGGAGTGTAAGGTCTAGCCTTTCCATCCTTGTCATACAAAACTCTCTTATATACAATAGATGTCCTTCCCTCATCACCTCTCCAATCATCCGAGTAGCTGAAGATGCTGAATGGGGTTGAGGTGGAATTGAATCTCTAGACTCTGGTGGATCAATATGAAGGATCTTCCTCCAAGTCTTCATTAGATCTTGCATTACATTTTTAAATTTTTTTACTAAATATAATTTGGAAGAATGAGATAAAGCTATATCCCATTCATCCGAATAAGGAGTACTATAAGAAGTAACATCACTTGTAATCACCTTAATGGTCCATTGTCTAGGGTCCACAAGGTATTCTTTTGGAATGATCAGTAGTCCCTTTTTGTAATTCCTCCCAAGCCAGTCTTTAAAGGTGAAGTAGTCTTCAATAGTGTTCCCTAACATCTGGTGGTATGAATAATAGTTAGGGTTATTCAATTTACTAACTTCTTGCGGTCTCTTCAGGTATGGTAGTTTGAAATCTAGCTTCTTTTTTAGATTTTTGAAGATCTTCCTCACTACCTCTCATTTAAAAGAATATGTCTAGTTTATTCTTTCACTAAAAGGGCTAGTTAGATTTTTCTTCGGGGTAGGTGAACTACTATGGTGGCCTAAGGAATAAAGGTCACTCTGCCTATATCTAAATGGGGGCCTTCCCTTTAACCACTATAGAGACATTCCCTACTTTTATTTTTCTAATAGTTTCCTAGGTTTTGACTGCTCTATGGAAGAGTGTTATTTTAAGAAGGTCATCCTAGGAGACTTTTCTTGCAGGCTGGAGGCTTTGTTTAAAAAATTTTCAAAGGTTTTGATTGTAAAGCCTTTCAACATGAAAGCCATGGGACCATGGATATTTGAAGAAGAATCTCAATAGCGTGTTGCTCCTGCAACTGGGTCTAGCACTTGAGACTAAGGATTCTCCATCTCAAAATATAATCTAGTAAAGACTCATTGGGCTTTTGCTTTCTCAACACTAAGTCTCCCACCATGATGTGGTGTTGGGTGCTAGTGAATCTTTTTACAAACAAACCTTCCAGTTCAGTGAAAGCACACACTAAACTATTGGGTATTTATGCATACCAATTGACAACTCCAGTCAAGCTACTAACAAACTATCTAAATAATAGACCATCGCTCCCATCAGCATTGCAACAACTTGTACGAAAGTGAGATAAATGAAGTTTGGGATTTCCAGTCCCATTAAATACTTTAAATGATGGAGATATAACTTTTTTAGATAAGGAATAGAATCATATTCTTCAAGGTATGGTCAAACCTTCAGAACTAAGGTTGTACCTCACGACTATGGTAAGGCTTCCTTAACTTGTTCCTCCACCAAAGACTTTAGGTCAGTTGTAAAGAGTTTATTGTCTACGGGCTTTTGCACTTGATGATACTTCTCTAAACCAAGCTTTATATCATTAGTGGGGTGTGTTGGCTCAGGTTGCTCAACAGGATGAAGATGTGAAGTGGACGAGATCATGCTTCGGAGTGATTCCATGGCTACAACCATCTCCTTCATCCTCTTCTTCATCATATCAATCTAATCATCCTTCTTTTGAGTGGGATCAGTTACAGAATTATCTTGTGAATCATCTTGTTCCTTCTTTGATGATCTAGTATCCACCATCTAGATATGTGCTACAGTTAGTCTTACATCATCATACAATAAGTCATCCTATTCTAGATCATAATCTTTTTGAATTCTTTTTAATTTTTTATTTTTAACATCCTCTTTGACAATGTTTTCCATTTCTTCCTATGTTAGATGAAATGAAACACCACTGCTATCAAGGATGACATTGTACTCATCTACCAGATCAATAGGTTTTGGTTCAAATGCTTCATCCTTTGAAAGCTCTTAGATAATTGGGATTTCCTCTATATCAAGAGTGGCACCCAAGCTAAGGTGCCACTCATCTATGATCTCCCTAACATAAGGAGACAGATGAAGAGACTCTATTCTCCTACGAGAAATCTAAGATGATGAAGGCCCTTCAACTCAATCCCTAGGTGAAGATGATAAAGCCTATCTGAAATAGGACTAGTGGTATGTATTTTCTTTGATGATGGTGAAGGTGGTGAAGGAACTCTAGGCTCAATGGCCAATAGAGTTTTCCTAACATATACTCTCTTATTCACTTTCTTAGGAAAAACTCTATCTTTTCCTAAACTAACTGTCTGATCTCTATGCTAAGTCAATAATTTTTTTGGACATTGATATCGCTATAGTATAACAAGCACAGTATAAGAAGGCTTTCTTCTAACAGGAAGGACCACCTTCCCCTTCCCTTTGTACTAGGAAGTGGCAGGTCTTCCTAAGATTTCTATTTCCAGGCTCTTTGATTCCTAATCCTTCATATCCCTGATTAAATCCTCCTTAGTGTAAGAGGAGGGTCCAGGGTTCCTATGGAGGATTTGGCGCAATCTACAATGTGCTTCTTTGTTCATCATTTTAAAACTTTTTTTTTTATTTTTATGAATGAAGGACAGGGTGGATAACTCGTTATCATAGATATATCCTCCTTCCTTGTGCTATAGAAAGAGGGTGATATCTACTTCCACCTAAGAGAGGGGATGTATCAGGGAGGATACATCTAGCTCTCATCCTAGCCAGTTCTATGTCCAATATTTCTTTCTATTTTCTCTCACTAAGGGCTATCCTCCTAAGTCTTCTACCCCTATTTTTATTCTAACTTTTAGTCATCTCAGAGGGCTCAGATACCTCAAAGGCACTAGAATGGAAGGGACTAGGAAATGCCCCTAGAGTGTGTAGCTTAATTTTCTTTTAAGCAGGACCCATCTGGACCCTCTTAGTGACTTGGGTAGTGACTTTTCTACCTTCATCAGGGATAGGAGGAGATGCATTGGAGAACTCTCAAATGGGTTGTTTATTTTTAGCAGCCACCTCAACAACAAGAGCTAATGTCACTCCATTTGCTATGATGTTTAAGTTATCTAATCTAGCACTAAACATGATGATAGAGCAATCAGCCAAACTATTAATGTCCATAAAAAGTTAATCCTAGATGTAGCAGCAAAAATTAGTTATCTAACCATTATCTATTTGAAAAAATAATAAATTTTAAATAAATCATCATTAATAATAATCATAATGCTTTCAAAAGAAAAGCTTTTGACCCACTAGGAAACTTTAGCCAATTTTATTATGGCTAGGATTTTTTTTATTTTAGAAGATATTTTTCTAGAAAATACAAGAGTTATAAAATCATCCCACTTGATTTCAACAAGTGGGATAGTTCTATACTCTCTCTTTTGTTTACCAGATGTTGAATATGCTCTATCAAGGATGAAATATAGAAATTTTCAATGCGAAGAAAGGTAATCTTTAGCCGTGAAAACATAAGTATATTATCGATATATTGAAATAATAACTTTTTCTAAAGATGGAGAGAGGAACCATTTCCCACTCTACCAAAATATATCTATGTGGGAAAAATTTATGACATCATGTAGATTTAGGAATTTTTTATTTGGATGATCAAATGCGTCCATAAGGAGTAATGAAAGTACTTTGAAAGATAAACATGTTACCCTATAATGGATTCCATCATTTAATAAAAGACTCCTAAGGTTAATGGGTCTTTGATGACTAGATAATTTTCCCCTGAACAACATGGAAAATAGAACATGGTTTATTTTAAACTGGGTTCATGGTTCCCTATAAAGGAAAACCCCTATAGTTAATTACATCTTAGGAATGAAGGATCTCTTTCTAAGAATAAACTCAATTAAAGAATGGAATTTAAAACTACTTTCAAAAGAATGATATTTGGAATTCCAATTAGGAACACTCCAAAGTGGAAAGACTTATTTTTAGAAGCCAAATGGGATTAAGTAAGAAATGCATGTTGATACTGGGATGCTCAGTAGGCATTTCGACTATCCTATCATTAGGCCTTAAATTTTTAAAATTTAATTTAGATTTTGAGTTGACATTTTCTTAGAAATCTAGGGCTTAAATTCTAGCAGCAGAAGACTACAAAAATGCCTAAGGTTGAAGATTTACCTGAAGGAGGATGCTTCAGATCGTAAGTCTATAAGTGCTTTTCACACAAGTCAGATGCTCGACCTAGTTCCATTTTTGGGAATTATTGGTCATTCCTCTCACTTGAGGGAACAAACCTATCCCTAAATCTTCTAAACTTATAACACGCCTAGAAGGGATGCCAACTATCACCACCTAAGCGCATTTCAATGATATTAAGTCTCATATATGCAAGATGGCTAGGCTGTTATATTTTTTGGAAAGAATCTAAGAACCTAAACTCACTCCCTAATCCTAGGATCATGTAGGGTATGAAATGCACCTAACTAATGCACATTTTTTAGCTTCTAAATGTTTTGACTCATGATTCATTTAAGGTATTAAGGTATGCATTTTATGCCTAAATGTCATGCAATTAGAAGTGGTCATGGGGAAAATCAATAAAAGAAGGCAGACTTCCCCAAGAAGGCGATCATCCTCAAATGTTAGATGTCTCTTATGTGCAATAGGTGAAGTGCCCAATTCAAGAGTTAAAGAAATATGATACTATGATTCTTAAATGTTAATTATTTCTAGTTGCTTTTAGGTTTTTCCTAAGGCTTTAATTTATGTAAAGTTTCAAGTTTATTTTTTTATTTTAGTTAATTATATTTAAGTTGGGTAGAAAATTTAGTTTTCTATAAGAGCCTAATCATCCAAGCATTCATCATAGGAAACACAACATAAAAAGAAACCTAGAAAAGTAGATTGTTTATATTATGCACCCAAAATTAATCAAGCCAATTTAAATTAATGAAAGTCTAATGTGGTCAGGTACCATTTTCCATCCCAGAATAAAGAGAAAATGGGCAACCGAGCTCTACCCTTATACAGCCTAGCCTAGAACTACAAGTTTAGATCTTTGAGTCATCTTTATAGGATCGTCTCCTTCTTTATGGACCTCCATTGGGCTCCACAAAGGACCTCTACAACCATCTATTGGTAGGGTTGGCTGCTACTAATCTTAGACCCCATAGATTTTAACCTAATTTTAAGCTCAAATTTATATTTTAAATTCAAAAATAAATCATAAACCTTACAAAATAGATGCCAGGAAAATACAAACATCACACAACTGGTAAATTTTATAAACATATAGGTTTAACATTAGCTGCTTGCCAAGCCCACCTATCTTATTGGGTTATGCTAAGGGATTCTTTAGTACCTGCAAGAAAATAACAATTTTATAAATTATTTATGATGGTAGTCCCTTTTAGCATAACCCCATATAGAAGATAATGTTAAATCTAAAAATAACATCCTACATCTAAACTAACAACAATCAATCCTAGCCATGTAGTATAAAATAATACACCATGAAATAATAAAAAGGCATTCCATATCACAACATCACAGAATATTGTAGAAAATAATAGAATGACCTAACCAAAGTCTAGGGTCCATGAATTAATGATATAGTGTATGAAGAATGGGGGTTTTGTCGCAAGACATTACTAGGACTTTTTAGTTTCAAGTTTTAATTTAGGTTTCCAAATTTTAATTTAATTTTATTTTTAAGCATTTCAATTTTCATAATTTAGCTTCATAAGTATGTGTCATTAATATAGCAAAGATTCGAGGTATTAAGACCTCCTTTAGACTAGTGGCCCTACGATCTCGGGTGTCTAGACTATATACCATATGATGCTGATCATACATTTTTTAATTCTTTTTTATGTTTCTTAGTTTAAAAATTGGTTTAATTTACTAAGGATGGTTTCCATTTAAATGATTTAAAGATTTGCAATTTTGTTTCCATTTTGGGCAAATTCTATGTTAAAGTGAGATTAGGTTTTCAAGAATGAAGAATACAATAAGTTTCATTTTGGGTGGAACCCATTCTATTCAACATCCAAAGTCATAATATAATGAAACCTTCATCCTAAGATGAAGATTCATTCTGAAAGTCTAACTAAGATTCTAAGTATTTTAATTAATTCTTTTTAGATACATTTAGATGATTTGATTTGAATTAAATTAGTGATTTTCATTATTTTTCTATTTTTTATTTTATTTATTTTTCATTCCTTTGTTAATGTTCATATTTGATACTTTATTTTTGTTTAACATATGTTCATTATCGCAATCAAACATATTTAGGTTAATTTTTTTCATTCTTTTTCATTTTATTCATTATTATTGTTATGTTTAGTTCAGGGTAAACCTTTACATTTGATTTCATTTAACTTTATGTTTCATTTTTCATCTTTATGTTTCATTAAGTTATATTCATTTTATTTGTTTTTTTTTGTTCATTTAATTCTGGGATGATTTAGTTTACTTATTATATTTGGATGTATTCATTATGTTTATTTTCCAAGTTGATTTCATTTGTTCATTTTTTTTATTTTATTAATGTTTATAATCTTATGTAAATTTACATTTAATCTTAAGTTTAACATTATTCAATTTACCCATTTGTATAATTTATATCCTCTTGAATTGATTATTCAAATTTATTACTTTTGATTCTCTTATTTCAATTCATTAATTTCATTAGTTTTTCTAATGCTTATTAATGAACTTGGATTAAGGTGATTGATTCCAAGTTATGTATTATGAAATAATTTAATTCACTTTGATCAACTTAATGGGAATGATAATTATGTTATTTAAAAATTTCTTTTTATTATTTAACATAATGTGATTTTTCTTATTCATCTTGACCTAAGGAGTTTAGGAAGGGTTGTTATTATTTTGTTGTGTGAATCAAACTTACCTTTGGTTATTTTTAACTTTAATGTCATTTTAAGTTCAACTAATCCTCTTTTTCCATATTTACATTTGTAGCCATTTTATCCCTTAATCTAAATGGCCTTAATATATTTATATGTTGATGGATTATAAAGTTTAGAAGTTAGTGAACTTTATATTTCAGCTTATTAATGGATTTATCATGGTTTAATTGGTTACTAATTTTGGAGTGTAATTAAACTTCATATATTCAATTATCCATAATCCTTATCATATGTTTAATTAGGTTCCTTTACTTTCAGATTTCCTGGGCATTTTTTATTTACGTATTATGTTGTCAGTTATGAGGTTTTTCGTTTATATTATGGGTTTTCTAATTTTTGTGACTTTTCTAATTTATTATTTCCATTAAATTGACCTAGAGAATTGGAAATTTAAGAATTCCAAGTCCAGAGGTCAATTGTGTATGAAATTTTTATGGAAAGTGGGTTCCTTGTCAATTTTATTTTCTAAAATTTTAACTTAATTAGATGTGTAACTTAGAATTAATTAAGATTTTAATTTTTTCATTAAAATCTAAATTAATTCTAATTTAATGAAGATCATTAAGTGGTTTTATTTTTCCATGATTCCGCTTGAGAATATGCATTCATTGAGGGTTTATTGATAATTTTTAAAGTTTTGGTTGATTTATTATAATTTTCTTAAGTTTAGGTAGATTAATTCAATTAATTAATTTAATTAAATGCCAAACTAAGTGATTTTGTGATTCATTAGGTTTGAGTTGCTTTCAATGATGTATTTAAGTTCATTAGGGTGTATTATGATGTTTTAGATCATTTACATATCTTTCCTAATTTATTTAAGTCATATTTAATTTATTTTTTTGAAATCAAGGTTTAAAATTAAAAATTTTATATGTTTAGATTTCTTATTCAATAAATTATGAAAAAATCACTTAATTTGTATCTTAACACCAATTTCAATTTCTCAAAGACTCAAATTATTTTGATCAATGTTTTCAAATTAATTTAAATTTGAAATATTTTCATTCAAACCTTAATTGGGGATTTTAATTTTAATAGATTCCTCTTCTCAAGAGAATTCCATAGAGCTTTCATTTGCATTTTTTGAATTAATAACTTATTTTCTATGATTTTTAGAATTTTTTGGCATTTTATTTAATTTTTAAATTCAACTAAAATTTCATCTTAACCATGTTAGATCCTCATGGACTTGATGTAGCACTGCTTTACACGTTGCACTATGATATTTATCCACATAGGATCTAAGTGGATATTGTGTCAAAATGGTAGGTCCTTCAATCGAAGATTAGATGTCTCTAATCAATTCAAAATTTCCCTTAAGGGGTTTAATCAAATAGTCTACCTAAATCAGTGCCATCCATTCCTAATAGAAGGAATGGATGGTGCAGATTATCTCTCCTTCAATGGAGATGTATGCAGAGAGCCGTCTGTCGATTCAAGCTAACTTTTAGTGATCCAACCATCAAAATTGCTCAATTTTGATTTTGAAATCATCAGTGAATGAAATCAAATGGAACTATATTGTTTGATATCACTTGAGATCAAACTTATTTCAAAAAGTCCTAAAATCCAAAGCTTAAAGGAGGCTTTAATGGCATACCTCAACTTCGGCGATCTCCAGCGGTGGGGTTGACTCGAATAGCCTCGGAATGGTGTGAAGAAGCTATGGGAAGAAGAAATTAAGTTGCCATTTCATGGATCGACCTCTACACCAATGCACAAATAAATTCCAATGAGCTTGGTCATTCTCTGGCTTCCCAATAGTGAGGGGATTGGGTTATGGGTGTGCTCAACTTCATTTCACTCAAGGAACATGGTGGACACTCAATTTTTCTTAAGAAACTCTCTAGCTTGACTTGCCATTAGAGGCCAAGAGCCTCTTATATTTTTATTCTCCTCTTTGGTCAGCCATGGCTAATTCATTTCCTTAGAGGCTAGCTCCAAAAATCCTCAATTATTTAATAGCTATCCAAGGCTGAAGAGGTTGAATGCTAAGGGAATGAGGAATTGGCAATTTGGATTTGGCTTCATGCAATCCCACTTTGCCCTGACATATTCCATCATTTTGGCTTTACTTGGGTTTAATTAGGCTACTTAAAATTGGCTACCAATCATCCTAAATTCATTTTAAGATGGGTTTGAGTGCATTTTTAGGGATTGGATTTGAACTTGGGTTCAATTATGCCATTTAAGGGATTTTTGATCTAGAGTAATCTAACTTATTCCATTGAATGGATTAACATGAGATTAATGCTTTCATTACATCAATTCAACTTTTTGTGATGTTCCCAATTAAAGGATTACACAATATTTGCAAATATTTATTGGTTTATTTCAGTTATATCCATTATAGTTCATGTGAACTTGGGTTGGATTAGATTGAGCCAAATGGCTTATTTGGCTCAATTACAATGTATTTGCTTTCAATTATGTTGATCCAATGATTTTTAATGTATTGAATCAATAAATTTTATTTACTTGAGGTTTAAAACCCAATTTAGTCCAGCTTGGTCTTATGGGTTAAGCTTGGGTTAGGTCTGAATTTGATTAAGTCAAATGATAAAATTTGTCCTAATTAGATTATATTTGGACTCCAAGCATGCTTAAGAAAATTTGTGAGATGATTTGGAGTGATTGATTTCAAATAATTTGAATTTAATTTCAGTTTTGACCCATTTGGCTCACATTGGACTTAATGGGGTTAAGTTTCGGATCATTTGTGTCAAATGACCAAATTGGTTAAATTATACCTCATGATGGATTTAAATATGTTTGATTATCATTTCAAAATGATTTTGGATAATTAATTTGGGTTAGTTTTGGTTTTATTTGGATTTGAATCCCATATGGTCCATTTAGGCCCATTTAGGTGAAATGACCTATTTAGCCTGATTATGGCCTTATTGGATTTATATTCTCTTAAATTCATGGTTAAACATAAATATATTATCATTTAGATCATTTGAGATGATTTTATTTGGTCAAATTTTGTTGAGTAGACCTTCAACATAGTGGGACCCACCTAAGTTAAACCTATGTTAAATGGGTTGACCGCTTTTTTACCTCTATTTGGATTTGGATTTATTTATGCTTTTAATTTGATTTCATGGTTTTATTTGATTTTTATTTGCATTTGTTTTTATTTATATTTAATTTCTTTAAGTTTAAATGGTTTTAGGACAAAATAAGGTAATCAGGTTAATTACCCTATTCATCTTAATCTAATTTCAAGTGTCTTTAGATTTCAATTTCTTTAGGTTTGGATTTGAATTTGGTTTAGGTTTATCAAATCTTGTTGAGTTGGATTTTATCCTAGAAAGGTGCTTTAGACCACTAAGTGAAGCATCCTAGGTATCTAATTAGGAGATTCTTAATCTAAGATTAGGTATCCTAATTATTAATTTTGGAAGTAATATTAACCTCATCCAAAAATGAGGTCAACTGAGTGATTTAAAGATCAATTGGTCCTAGTTATGTAACGGTTTTGACTTGAATTAGGCTAAATTAACCCATTTGATGCAAATGACTCAAGTTTAGTTTCTTAGCCTATTTGACCATTTTAGGATTTAAATTTATATTTAGTGATGTTTGAATGTTAATTTGTGATGATTTTGATCAATTACTTTTATTTGGTTTGAAGAAGATTTTGATTTTAACCCTCTTTGCCTCATTTTGACCCATATGGTAAGTTGGGTTTAATTAAGTCAAATGGACAATTTGATTCAATTGAGGTATATTTTTTATTTATATTCAATTAAGTGTTTGGTGTGATTTGGTTTAATTAATTTCAGTTGATTTAAATTTAATTTTTAATTATATCTATGTTGATCCAAATGGATCAAATTGGATTCACTTGGGTTAAGTGATCAAATTGATTAAATTAGACTCAAGAAAGAATTGAATTATGTTCAATTATAATTTTGAAGTGTTTTGGAGTGTTTAATTTGCATTAGTTTTAATTTAATCAGTATTTGAGCTCAACATAGTGCATTTGGGTCTACTTGGGTCAAGTAACTCAATTAACCCTTTTAAAACTTTATTGGATTTAGATTTGTTTAGATTTGTAGTTTGACATATTCATTTGATGATTTTGAGCCTTTATAAGGATTCAATTTGGTTAAATTTGGTTGGATGACCTTTTTGCTCGGTAGGGCTCACACGGATAGGCCCTAAGTCAAATGGCCTCATTAGTTACTTTTATCTTTATTTAGATTTATTTTTAGGTTTGTATTTATTTATGGATTAGTTGGATGTTTTTGGTTTAATTTAGTTTGACTTAATTTCTATTTAATTTAATTTAATTTAGTTTAAGCCATTTTGAGTTTAAATGGGTTATTCGATTAATAAACCCAATTGACCTACTTAAGGTTCATTTCAATTTAGGTCTTTCCCTTTTCATTGCAAATTATTTGGCTTGGAATTAATCATTTACTTACCCACTAGATAAAGTACTTTAGATATCTAATTAGGAGCCTCCTAATCTAAGATAAGTAGTCTAATTATTAAGATTGGAATGATATCAACCTCATCCAATAAATAGGTCTTCACCCCCATTGTTCCTATCATTTTGATTACCTTAAGACTTTTTTAAAAGAAAATATTTCAGATTAGCTCAAACTAGTCTGCATCGAACTAGTTTTATTCTTCTCTTTACTAAAACCCTTAAAGCCCTTGTCCTTCTACCAACTACTCTAAATCGTAAGAAAACATCTTAGGTTAACATAAGCCATATACTTTATAGTTCTATACCATTTAAAAGTCTTTTCTAAAGTGATCTTTCAAATCAGCCCAAACTAGTTTTGCCATCCCTTTAACTAAATCTATTTAAACCAATCATCTCTCCATAAAAAACTCTCAATTACTCCTCAAAGCATTAAACTAAAACATCTCATCAAATTTCATTTAATAATTAAATAAATAAATGGTTTCACACCTCCATCAAATTTTGTATTAGAGCAAATTCTAGAAAGATAAAATTTATTTAGAACATTTTTTTTAACGAAAAGAGCATTTCAAGCGGTGGACCTATCTTCAAGCATGTAAGTTTTTATTGAATTTGTAAAATGAATTAATTTCATTTTTATAATAGTTTAAATTTATATTAGTATCTTGGAAAGATGTTTGTTGCTTGAAACTTTAATGTGATAGCATAATTTTAATTAGTTTGCTCACCATATAACCTAACCATTTCCCCATTATGTGAACTTGCCCAAAAATAGTTTTAATATATCATATTCATGAGATAGTGCTCCAGTATAAAAACAACTTTAACTTTAGTGTAATTCAAACTTTGATTGATTGCTTTTTTTTTCATAACTAATGGTTATGATTAATCTTAAAAGTTTATTTTGAATAACTTATGACAAGTTTATTTTCTTAACTTGATAGTTTTAAGAAATTTTCAGTTTGCATTAATAAAAATAAATGAAATTAAATGTATAAGAATATGTGTGTTAAACTTCATGATTTTTGAGGCTAGATAAAACTCTGCCAAAAAACCTAAACTATCTAAGGAAAGCTTAGGATGTAAGTGGTCTTGTATCCCTTTGCCACCTAGAAGTTCTCTTAGCTTAAACCTTTATTTTGATTACACATTTATATTATATTTCTTTTATTTATTTATTTGTTTATTTTTAATCCCTTTTCATATGTCCTTATTTAAAAAGAAATCTATATGACACTAAAATCAATATTTAATGACCAAGTTGAAAACATGGCTAGATTAATTAATACCCTAAATCTTAGGATCCATGAGAATTAATTAAGAACTCAACAAATCCTAAAAAAAGTAAAAATATCAAATGCAAGAACTTAAATAAGAAATATAAAGTTTTGATAACTCATCTGCAAAATAATAGAATACCAGCTCCTCTTCTAATACCTGCACAAACTGTACCTATAACAATATATGAAGAAGATTCATACCCAAGCCCTAGAAAAAACCAATCATTTATAATACTCTCAACTTTTTGAAATGAAGGAAGGGGAGAAATTATCTTAAGACTATAGAAGACTCTAAAGACCCATCTTAAGAAGTCAAAGTTGAAGCTCCAATATATGATGCTATATATGACCCAAATAAATTTCTAGACTAGTTAGTTTAACTAGATGACTTGTTTGACTAGTCTAAAATGGATGACTACCAAAGGGTTACCATTGCTAAAAGAAAAGTAGCAGGACATGCTAAAATATATTGGACAAATATCTTAGTTAAGGAACTAATATTATGGAGGACCAACCTTACTTGGATTGAAATGGAAGAAATTTTAAGAGAAAAATATTATTCTAGGCAATATGATATGAAGTTGCATAGTCAACTATTAACTTTGAGACAAAGTAAGTTTCTTGTAACTAAATATTTGAATACATTTAAAAATCTAATTTTAAGAAGTAATTGTGCTGATAATGATTAACAATTGGCCAATAAATTTATTATGGGATTTATGATTGATATTAATAATTAAGTTGAACTATTTGATCCTCAAAATTTAGGGAAAGCTTTCCATTATGCTTTATTGGTTGAACAATAAAGAAAATCTACATCAATCATTAAAACTAAAGCTCAAGTTCCTTCAACTTCATGCCAAAGGTCTAATGTTAGGCCTACATATCCAAAATCCCAACCATCCTACCCAAAGCTCCTACAAAAGGAGCTCTAAAATTACCAAAAAAATAATTTATCTCAAATGTCACATAAATGGTCACATGTAAAATTAATGTAATGCCTAAATTTTATTTTTAGATGAAATCTAAGACCTAATAGATGATAACTTGAAAGAAGTCTATGATGATACACCTTTATTTGATGAAGACTTAGACACCTTTACTGATCTTCATATTAATGGGATGAGATGTCCTGCTATGGTTAAAATAAAGAAGAAGATTGGAGAAGACCAAATATCTTTAGCATGTATGTTTTATGTAATGAAATGAAATGTAAGTTAGTTATAGATGGTGGAAGTGCTATAAATGTTACTTCAACTCACACCCTAGCTAGAGCTAACTTGAAACTTGAACCACACCCAGAACCATTTCATGCTAATTTTGTAAATCATACATTCACTCCTATCAGTAGTCGATGTCTAGTTCTAATAAAACTTGGTAATTATGAGATCAAATCTGATGTGGAGTTTTTCCAATGGATATTGCCCACATTCTTTCAGAAAGACCTTTATTGTATGGTATAAATTCCATTCATTAGAGTAGACAAAAGACCTATGTGTTCAAAAATAATAATAAGACCATCAAACTCTTACCAATAAACCATTTGAAAAGACAATCTCCATAACACCACATAAGACAACTTCTAACATGTAACCTAAGCATACTTTGAAGAAAAATGCCAAAATATAATTAATTATTATAGAGAACCCTATTTTTAAGGGTAATAATACTTTTTATTCTTACTTCAAAACATTTATTTTTCCTTCTTTGACACCAAAGATTGAAATAATAGGCTTTGGAACATTACAAAAAAAATTTTAATCCATTTTCCCTCACTTATTACATGTAAAAAAAGTTACAAAATATTATAATAATACCCACATACTTGTTGTGATCTTTTCCCTCTTCTTTGATTTTAAAGATATTGTACCTGATAGCTTCTTAATGAATTACCTCTTCTAAGGGCATTCAACATGCTATTGTCTTCATATATGGTTCTCAAACTTTCTATCCTTTCTCATTATAAAATGAATCTTACTAAGCATATTGAGATTAAAAAAGTTGATGAATTACTAAAATAGATTTTTATTTAGGAGAGTCATAGTCCATGTGTAGTCCCAAGTTTATTAACTTCTAAGAATTATGGAATATAGCAAATGTTTGTTGATAGTTGAGCAATTAATAAAATCACTATTAAATAAAGGTTCCTTACTCTCTGATTAGATCATAAGTTAAAAATAATCTTAAGCACAAGTTTCTTTTCTAAGATTGATTTAAAAAGTGGCTAAAATCAATAAATTTGAATTATATTAGGAGATAAGTGGAAGACTGCCTTTAAGATCCCTAATAGACTTTAAGAATGACCCATTATACCCTTTGGAAGTTTAAATGCTCCATGCACATTTATGAGATTAATGAATACTATTCTTAAGCCTTATATAAGTAAATTTTGGTGGTATATTTTGATGATATTTTGATTTATAGTCCATGAGAAAATGAGCATATACAATGCCTACAATAGTCTTTAAAACACTTAGACATAAAAAAATATATTATCAATTTAAAATATGTTCTTTTTTCAAATCAAGATAATTATTTTAGGCTTTATTGTATCCATTATTTTACTTAAACCTAATCCCTCCAAAGTGAAAGTAATCATATATTGGCTATGTCCTAAAAGTTTTATTGAAATTAGAAGCATTCATGGTTTAGACACCTTTCATAGAAGATTCATCGAGAATTTTAGTACTATTATTGCTCCCCTAACTAATATACTAAAATTGGAAAAAAAATTGTTGGATTCCTAATGCACAAAAGTCCTTAGAGTAGATTAAATTAAATTTCTTATCACTTCTACACCAATCCTTAGGATTCCAAAATTATCTAAAGCTTTGAAGTAACATGTGATGCTTTAGGATTTGAGATAAGTTAAATTTTGAGTCAAGAGAATCATTTTGTATCATTTTTAGTGATAAGATAAATGAATCCAAACAATGATATTCCGCTTATGATACATAATTTTATGTTTTAATTCAAACCTTAAGACCTTGGAGACATTATCTTCTGCATTGAGAAATTATTCTCAACTATGACCTTCATGACATAAAATTTATCAATATTCAATACAAGTTGAGTTATAGGCATGCAAAGTGGGTTGAATTTTTGCAAGATTATTTCTTTTTTCTCAAACATAATCTTGTAATCAATAATAAATCTACAAATGCCTGGTCTAAAGTGAACCTATTGATTTCTTCTAAAATTTAAGATCCCAAGATTTGATCGAATTAAAGATGAATATCTACTATGTTGTGCCCTAATTTTCAATTTATTTATCTTGAACATTTATATTAACCTTTAACCTTATAAAGAATAAACTTAGTCATAAATATATATTTTTACAACAAAAAAGAACTATGTATTCCTAAATCTTTTCTTAGTGAATTTATTAATTCAAAAATTGCATTTTGGAGGAATAGTGAGCCATTTTTGTAAATATAAAACCACATGTTTAATAGAAAATAAATTTATCTAGCCTTCTTTAAAGTGAGATGTACAAAAAGTTGTAGCCCAATGCTTAGCTCATAAAGAGGCCAAAGTTACCAATTATAAGTTAGGACAATACGCTACATTGCTAGTTTCATATTGACCTTAAAAAAATTTATGAATAGATTTTATTTTAGGATTACCTAGAATGACTCGAGACCATGATAATATTTTCATAATAGTTGATAGATTTTAAAACTGGCTCATTTTTATCTTACTCCAAAATAAATGATGCTTCTCACATAGAAAAACTATTCTTCAAGAAAATTGTGTGGCTCTTTTATCTCCCTTCTATCATTATTTTAATAGAGATATTAAGTTTGTATATTATTTTTAGAAAATATTATGGAAATTATTGAGCACTAAATTAAAAATATTTTATGCTTTCCATTCCTAAGTAGATAGATGAATTGAAGTCGTCAACCACACTTTAGGAAAGTTTCTCAGATGTTTGGTAGAAAATAGTTTAGCTAATTCGGATTTACATTTGCCAACATATAAATTTACCTATAATAGTTTTGACTCTATAACTATAAATACACCACCATTTGAGTTTGTTTATGATCAAAAACCATGACATCTAATTGATATAACAAATCTACAATCTCATGCTTTTTTGGTGTTGCATTGTAATTTGCTCAGGACTTTCAAAGCCTTCATGATGATATAACAAAGAAAAGTACTATAGATAAGAAAAATCATGCTCCAACGTAAATCATAATCGTTCAACAAAAGAATATAAACAGGTTGATTACATTTTGATTTGAATTTGCTCTAAATGTTACCGAACCACTAAATATAGGAAATTGTATGCGTAAGCTTGTGGTCCTTTTAAAATCCTAAAAAAAAATTAGATCTACTGCTTATTACCTTAATTTTTTCTATTGATATTCTCATTCATTTAGTTATTAATATTGAAGATATTCTATAATATAAAAGAGTTAGGAAACCTCCACTTATTCAATTTGATGCTTTAGGAGGAGATATAAAAACCTACTTATAGGATCTGTTGCCATCATCTACCTTCTTATAAGTTGATTTTATTATTACTGGGGAAAAGAATCTATTGATGATCATATATTTTTAGTTTGATGGAAGAATAATCCATTTATAGAAGATACATGGCTGACTAGCATTGACTTTGAGACTCAACTTGTAGAAGCTTACATGGGAATTAACACTTTAGAGAAGAGTTCTAATAGTCTGAGAGAGTTGATGTAGAATATCATTTTGATCAAGAAATTAGAGTTAAAGTTCCAATTATAAGAGCTTAAGCAAAATCCTATGAAAGTACTCATACTAGAGCCCAAGAAAGGCCCATGAAATATGCCCAATTAAAAAGAAAGAATTAAATTTTAAATTTTATTTCTAAAATTTAGGTTTAGTAACTATAACTAATAATTTTTGACTTTTTGAACTTGTATGGTATGGCCATTACTTAAATAATCAAAGATAAAATGAAATGATGAAGGTGGTTGTCAACTTCTTTAATTAATGGCCACCCTCTCCATTTCCCCTCAAAATTTCCTTCTTCTTTTTTTAAATGAAGGTCCATGTAATCTCTATAAAATGGGATAATATGTAATAAAAGTTTTCAGGTTTAGAATGATAAAATTACTTTGGAGAATTTTCTTCTGTTTATGTTATTTCTTGGTGGCCTAGCTTAGCTTTTCTTTAGTAGGATTAATTTTTATCTAATAAGTGCTCCTTAAAGCCCTCTCAAAAATTCTCCTAAATCATGTTCACAGTTCTCTTATATCCTAACTAAAATATAAATTGAGCCATCCATTATCCAAGTTCTCAAACCCAGTCTAACACCTTCTTGAAAGCTCTCAACCCAAACTATATGGCAATTATCTAGTCTTGTTCTTTCAACCATTATAATACCTTAAACCCCACCAAATTCTATCAAATAATCTAGATCATAAATTCATAACTTAAACTAGCTTTCCATCTTTCTTTTTATTATTTGGATTTCCATAAGCTTTTTTTCAAAGATGATATTTTAGATCAGCCCAAATAATCCCTATTATGACTAGTTTTGGTCTTCTCTCTACTAAAACCCTCATAGCCCTTATCTTTCTACCAATAACTCCAAATCATAACATCTTAAGCTAGTCATAAAACCTAAATTATAGTCATCTATACCATGTAAAAGTCTTTCTCGAAAGTGATATTTTAAATCAACCCAAACTAACATAAGTTTAGCTAGTCTTGCCATTTCGTCAACTAAATTCATCTAAACCCATCATCTCTCCATAAAAACTCTCAATCATTCCTCAAGACCATAAAGTAATGCTTCAAATTTATTTTTATTTAATAATCCCACCAAAAATATTTCCCATCTTTATCAATTCTTCTTGACTAGGATCATCTTCTCTCTCACTTGCCTTATCTATGACAAGTCATTATGAGAGGATGATACACTTGAACAAATTAGACCATTCATTTGGGTATAAATTAAGCACCATAATTCTTCTACTCATTATAAAGGTGAATTGTAGAAAGGATAGAAGAATGAAAAGATAACTAATTATGAAAATTTTATGATTCATAGAGAAAAAAGGCTTTCTTGTCATTAATGTTATATCACCTCACCATTAACTTGATTCTTCCTTTTGGCATTTTCCTCATGTCCTAGGGTATAGAAGGAACATAAAACCTAAGGTTCAATATTTCTTATCCTACTTGTTGCAGAGTTTATATTACTTGTCCTTTTATTGAGTCTTTTTTACTACTAAAAAGGTATTCACTAGTATAGGATTCCAGGAGTTCTCATGGCTATGTCAACCTTACTAAGCTCTGAGTGGGTTTTCAAAAGAAGATGATGAATACCAAAAAAACTATTCAAATTTATGACTACCACTTTAGTTGAGATGAGTACTTCTATAACCTCTATTTGAGTTAATGTTGTTGCTCCAGCAAGGGCAGTGATGAAGACTCGTAGGTCGATACAAATGCTCCTCCTCTTTTGATCAAGGAGAGTGCATTTTCCATGGTAAAGCCATCTTTCATCTCAATTATGAGAGAGATGCTTAGTATTCATGAAGAAAAGAATGAGTTTATAGTTATTCAGAGGAGAAGAGTCATGATAAGCAAGCTAGGAAGAACCATCTTCATAAAAAGATAGTAAAGGAGTATCTCGCTAAGGTAGGACTCATCATTATTTGACAACTACTATTTTGAATGTTCCTTTAATTTTTTTGTTATTGTAGAATAACATGATGAGTATCTTGGCATTACGACTACAAATGAACCATGCAATCGACAAACTACTAGTGACTTAGCTTGATTAGAGCTTATTCATGATCCTTTGATTAACTAATTGAAAGAGCTTGAACACTTTTGTAAATACTTAATTGCTAAATGAACAAGCTTGAATAGATTGTCATTTGATTCATATATGTTCATGAATAATATCATTTAAAGCTTGTGAAGAAGCTCATTAAAAATCTTGATTATGGCTCAATTAATGCTCAATTTAGGATTATTTGTGAACGATATTACTTAAATTTTTATTTTTTATGATTACAAAGCTTTAATTAATATAACTTGTGTATATTTCTAAATAAATTACTCAAAAATATACTTAACTAAGTTTTGATTAAATATTTATATTTCATTTAATAAGCTACTAATTAATAAGCTCAATAATCCCAATTTGAATTGAGCTTGTGAACAAACTTGATTTGTACTAGAGCTAAATTTTCTTAAGCAATCTCAAGCTTGAACATCATACTAAAATCTCAAATTGAGCTTGAGCCAAGCTCTAGCTCAATAATGGAAAATGAGCTTGTACTTGATCAAGCATAAGCTTGACTTAGCTCAACTCATTTGCAGCCCTACTAGGAATTTATGCAGGGTAATAATGGACACTCACCGACTCATAAAATCATCTCTTTGGATTCACCAAGTAGTCTTGAAATATGGTCTATCTTACCATGGGCAAGTTATTAGGTCATCATTCGAGTGCCAAGAAAGCTTGTTCTTTTTAGTAGTGGCTTCTTTTCTAGAGGATTATGCCATTACTAGATCATTCATTGAAATTAGTTTATCCTTATTCGATGAATTTATTTTCTATCATGTAGGGGTGACTCTAGGTATTCTTAATATTAACTCAGCAACTTCTAATCTTCTACTAAGAATAGACTTTTTTCCTTCGATAGTGGATGTTATAGACCCAGCTCTATCAACTGCTAGAGCAGCTAGCTTCACCTCAACCAATATTTAAAAATGTTGGTGAGTTTTTCTTCATCAAGACATTATTAAAGTGGTGAGTTTAAAAAGAATAAGTCTTCCCACCCAAAGTGGCCAGCCTCGATTATTCTTTTACTCTGCTGAGCTCGCTACTTTATAGAGGATAGTTATTTTCTAGAGGAAGGTGCAAAATCATCAAGGTAGAAGCTAACCAAGTTACAAATGATGCTGGAAGCTGAGTCATAATAGAGGCATGTTATGGAGTTGGAGTCTCAATAGAGGTCGATGACCATGGAAGTTTACTTGACCCCTCTTTGGCACTCTATTGAGTGTGGGAAAAAAATTATGGCACCACATAGATTTTGGGAAATTCTTATTTAGGTAATCAAAATCATCATTAAGGAATAAACATATTATCTTGAAAGATAAATATGTTATCCTATAATGGATTTGATTACTTAAATAAGGACTCTTAAGGTTAATAGGTCCTTTAATGTTCCAAAGATTCTTCCTTTGAACTACATTCAAAAGTAGGACAAGGTTTAATTTATACTAGGATCATAGTTTCTTATAAGGGCAAGCCCCTACAGTTAATTACATTTTAGGAATGAGGATCTCTTCCTAAGAATATACTCAATTAAGGAAATAAACTATTATTTCTATGGATTTCAAAGTATGTTCCAAAGGATGGTTAAATTGGAATTTCAAGGGGGAACACTTCAAAGGGGAGGAGTTCCTTTCGAGGCCAATTGGGATAAAGTAGGAAATGCTTATAGATATTGGGATGCCTAATAGGTATTTCAATTATCCTACCATTAGGCTTTATATTTTTTATATTGAGTTTACTAAGATTTGGATTGATATTATATTAGAGATCTATGACTTAAATTCTAGCAATACAAGATTGTAGAAATTATTAGAGTTAAAGACCTGATCGTAGAAGGATGCTTCAAAACCTAAGTCTGCAAGTGCTTCTAACACAAGTCAGAGGCTCGACCTAGTTCAACTTTTGGGAACTATTGGCTCTTTCTCTCACTTGAGGGTATGCAATTTTTGCTTACAATGAGATGTAGTTAGAAGAATTTATGGGCTAAATAAGAATAAGAAAGCACAATTTCTTATGAAGGTGTTCATTCTCAAAGGTCAGATGCCCCTTATGTGCAATGAGTGAAGAGCCCAATTCAAGGACTTCAAATAATATACTAGCATGGTTCGTAAAAGCTATTTGTTTTTATTTGATTTTAAGTTGCAATTAAGGCTTTAATTCATGTGTAAAGTTTCAAATTTATTTATTTTTGTTAAACTTGTCTAGATTTAAGTTGGGTAGAAATTTTATTTTTTTCTAAGACCCTAATGTCCAAGCATTCATGACAAAGACACGGCATGGAATGAAACCTAGAAAAGCAAGAAATTTCTCTTAAGCACCCAAAATAAATCACACCAAATTAATTAATAAGAATAAGCTAGTGTGGCTGGATACTACTATATATCGTAGAAGAAAGAGAGAAATGGGCAGCCGAGCTCTGCCTTTATACAACCTGGCCTAGAATTAAAAGTCTAGATCTATGAGGGTCTTCTTTTAGGATCATCTCCTTCTTCAGGGACCTCCACAGACTTTATAGGGGACCTTTGCACCCATCTACTGGTAGGGTCAACCTAAACCCCAAATATCCCAACTTAATTCTAAGCTCAAATTACATTTATAATTCTAAAAACAAAATTCATAAACCCTATAAAATAAATATTAAGAAATACAAATAACACTCCAATAGTGCTATTTGCAAACATAAGGGCTTAGCATTAGTTGCTTGCCAAGCCCACCTATTCTATCTAGCTATGTTTACGAACTTAAGCATGCTTGCAGGAAAATAACAATTATTTTATTTTATGCTAGTAGTTCCTTTAAGCACAACGATTTGTAGAAAATAGTGTTAACCTAAAAAGTGCTTTCTAACATCCAAACAATATTTATATAATTTTTTTATTATAGTAGTCCATTTTAGCACAACCCTCTTATAGAAAAAATATTTGGCTAAAAAGAATGTCCTAACATCCAAACTAGTGGTTAAATAATTGTAGTTATTTAGTTAAAATAATACACCACAAAATATAACAAAATATTTCATATCACATCATAGAATATCACAAAATATCAATCTAACTTAAGTCTAGAGTTTGTGACCTAATAATCTAGTGTATGAAAAAATGGGCTTGTGTGGCATGACTTTACTAAGCATTTTAAGTTCAAGGGCATCATAATTGTTGAGTCTAGAAAATAGTTTTCTAAGTTGGGATAAAATGTTGTAGTTGACTTTGGGAATAAGTGGCTCAACTACTGGATCTTTCTCTTTCTATGGAGGTTTAGACATTGATTAATAATCTATTTACCTTAGTCTTTAGGAGGTGGTAGGTGAGGTGGTAGGTGAGGTGTTAGGACCTTCCCACTGCAAAGATTAACTTCAATGATATCTCCTAAATTAGATGCAGGGGTCATGTCAACCTATCCCTCATCACTAATGTCTTTTTCCAATGATTAATCAAAATCTAAAAGTTCTACTTCTATATTCATAGGAGTACCTTGCAAATCAGCCATAAAACTCTCACTCACTAACCCTAATTTACAAAGTACATCACATTAGTATAAGAAGTTTTTTTTTTCTTCATTCACAACATAATTACTAGAGGTAGTAAAAACATAAGAAATGCCATTAGAGGCAAGCTTTTTATTTATTTTTATAACATGAGTACATAAGGATGTAGGAGTATAATTATTATCCTTTCTATCCTTATCATATAAAATCCTCTGATACAACATATATTCCGCTCTCACCACTCTCTCTAAACATTTGGATATATGATAATATTGAATGGGTTTGAGGAGAAACTAACTCTTGTGATTAGTTTGGATGATCTTCTTTTGGGTCTTCATCTAATCCTGCATATAAATTTTAAATTTTTTCATCAAATATTTTTTAAAAGAATGGGATAAAGTAATATCCCATTCATTTGAAGGAGAAGAACTGGAAGAAGTGAAAGATTCACTTGTGATTACCTGAATGGACCCTTAGATAGGGTCCACCAAGTATTCTTTGGGAATTATCACTAAACCCTTCTTATAGTTTTTTTCAAACCATTCATTGATTGTGAAGTAGTCTTCAATGGTGTGACCTAGAATCTGATGCTTTTGATAATAATTTGGGTCATTCACTTTGTTGACATCATCTAGTCTTGGATCAGGTAACTTGAAATCTTGCTTCTTCTTTAAAGTTTTGAATATCTTCCTCACTACCTCTTTCTTGAAAGAATAATTCTAGTTCATTCTTTCAGTGAAATGGCTAGTAAGAGCTTTCTTGGGCATTGGTGATAATTGTTATTATGAATCCTATAAGGTTGTGGATGCTTTGCTTGGACTTGAATTGGAACTTTTCCTCTGTCCATTATAAAGACATTACCTACACTCTTTTCTTGTATTTTCCTAATTTTTATTTTTTTCATAGTAGACTGATCTTTAAGGAATGACATCCTAGGAGCTTCTTCATGTAAGCTATAGGCTTTACTGAATAGTTTTTCAAAAGTTCTAATAAAAAAACCTTTCAATAAGAAAGAAACAGGGCCATGGATATTTCATAGGAGTATTCCTATAGCATGCTACTCTTGTAGTTAAGGCTCACACTTGAGATTGAGAATTCTCCTTCTTAGGATATAATTAAAAAGGGATTTACCTAGCTTTCATTTTTCAACTGTTAGTACATTGAGTCCATAGTAGGGTGATGTTTCTATCTTTCAAGATAGTACATCATTCCTTAGATGTCACACTCAGTCATTTCAACAAGTGTCCCCTAAGATCTATGTGGTGTCCCTAGAACTCCAAATTAGAACACTACACATAGATTATTTTATCAAATGTTGTTATGTTATTTTGATAAATAAGAAGCTACTAAGATTATGACTGACATACATTCTTGATTATCTGATGCTCACCAATCTAGACCTAAGATAAAATTAAGAATTAAAAACTTAGATAATATTAGCCATAGATGTTAAATTACTGCATGAAAATTGCACGTCATTGTCATCAATGCTAAGTACATGGTGCAGTATTACAATGACCACCTATTGTGTACTACACCCGACAATTGCCTCTTAGCCCTTTGAGAGTTGGGGTACTGACATCATAGGGCCTATTAGCCCTCCTTCATCAAAATGGCAACATTTCATATTAGCTGTAATTGATTACTTTTCTAAGTGGGCTAAGGTGATTCCACTAAATGAAGTGAAGGTATATCATGTACTTAAATTCTTTCAAAAACTACATATATCATTTTGGCATTCCTCATTGAATAATATATGATAATATTTTATCATTTTAATCTACTAAAATAAATTATTTTGTGGCTAGACATAACATTGATTGGAGGTACTCAACCATCTATTACTCTAGGGCAAACAGATTGGTCAAAGCATTCAATAAAACTTTGGTACAAATTCAAAAAAGGTGCTCAATGAAAATAAATGCCAATGGCATGAAAAATTGCTTGAAGCCTTATGGGCCTATCAGACCACATATAGGACACCAACTCAATCTATACCATATGCTTTGATTAATGAAACTAAAGCTCTTCCTCTATTGGAAGTGCAACTACCATATTAAAGGATAGTAGTTAATAATGACATTACAACAGATCAAAATTAGTAACTTTGACTGGAAGAACTTAAAAATCTTGAAGAAAAATGTCTAAAAGCTCAACAAGATCTTGAACTTTACCAATCATGTATGGTTCAAGCTCATGATAAATTGTACATCCTAAAACTTTCCAAGTAAGAGAGTTGGTCTTAGTTCCTAAAAGGACAATTTTAGCTCATTGCAAGATAGGCAACAAATTTGAACTAACATGGGAAGGACCTTTCATTGTGGAGAAAGTATATGAAGGAGGTTCCTATCAGTTGATAACTTGTAATGGTGAACATCCAATGCCTTCTATTAATGGACGTTACTTAAATAAATATTATGTATGAAATGCACTTTAGTTTAAAAATGATGATCAATAAAAGTATCTTTGTCTTTGTAATCCATTCATAATAAAATATTATTTCTTTTAAATTTGCATTTTATCTATGGATTTTGTATAATGTCTCTTTAACTTTTGCAAAATTTGATAAATTCTTTTGAACATGATTTATGCATTCATATAAGATGCGAGCAAGCTTATGGCACTCTTCCTATGAATTCCATAGGTTTGGAGCAAAGCCCTTTGTGGCACCATTCTTACTATTCACATGATAGGATTAAGTCATTAAGACCACTTTCCTATCAAATAATCTATTTAGGTTACGAATAAGTCACTAAGTCTCTTTCCCTATTTGTCAGAATTCGAGGATAGAATTAAGTCATTGAGACCCCTTTCCTCTCTTTAGCTATTTAAGTTAGAATTAAGCTTATGAAGGCCCCATTGTTGACCTAATTTTTGGATGAGGTAATTTGAACTCTGAAATCAATAATTAGGATGCCCTATTCTCAAATAGGAACCTCTTAATTTAATGCTTAGGACACTATACCTAGTGACCTAGGGAATCATCTTTGGGTTTGAGCTAACCTAATTGGCTTAGGTGGAATCAACCCAAATTTAAAATATGGATTAACTCAAATCAAATCCAAATAAATAAAAAAAAAATCAAATTAAAATAAGAAAACCAAATCCAAAGTCAAATCTAGCCAACTCATTTGACATAGGTTTGACTTAGGTGGGTCCCACCAAGTCAAAGGTCAACCACCAAGAATTTGACCAAATTAAACCATTCTAAATGTTTCAAATAATCAAATAAACATGTTTTATCTTGAATCTAAAGAAATTCCAATTAATTTAGGCCTTAATTGGGTTAAGTAGACCACTTAGTCTAAAATAACCCTAAATGGGTCCTATTAGGTTCAAACCTAAATCAAATTGAAATTAATTCAATTTGATTATTCAAAATCATTTAGAATGATAATAAAATTCAATTCAACCCACCATTGGATCTAATTTGATCAAATTGGTCATTTGACCCAAATGAAACCCAAGCTTAACCCATTAGGCCCACTTTGGGTTAAATGGGTTCAAATTGAAATTATATGAAACCAACCACTCCAAATCATCTCACACATGTGATCCAAACCAAATCCAATTGGGTCAAATTGGTCAGTTGAACCCAATTGGGATCAAATTCAACCCATTTTGGCAAAATGGGTTAAAATGAAATGAAATTCAAAAGAAATTCAAAATTAAATGACTTAATTAAATCAAAACTCAATTAGTCATCAATTGAATATGATTAAACCCAAAATCACAAGAATTAAATTAAAATCCAAACATTTTGAATTCAAATGCTTGGTTTGGATTCAAATTTTTAAATCCAAGTCAAATGGGTTCAAACTTGAACTCAAATTCATTTGAGTCAAATGGGTTAGAACTTGAACTCAAATTCATTTGAGTTTGATAAGGGCAACCACCTATTAGTCTGAAGACTTTAATGGTGATTCCATCAACCAAAAAAAATGGAATTCAAAAGAAAAAAATTGAAAATGCATAGGAAGAAGGCAAGTCTCACTTCCCCTCTTCCATGCCTCATCCCAGCTCTTGTCCAAGCAAGAGGGATGATGGCTGCCATATATTGAAGGCCTGTTGACCTCATTTTTAGGATGAGCTCTCAACCTCTCCATCTTAGACATAGGACTTTTCTTATAATCTAAGAGTTCCTTAGTACTAAGACACATGTAGTGATTATGTGGACACTCAACCTAGTCCTAGAGACTTAGAAGAGTTAGCCATAGGAATAGGTCATGCATTAGGGGTGTTAAGAAAATTTGCCTACCCTATAGCTTAAACCAAATTCCTCACTTCCTTCCTTCAAGTCAAACTCAAATCAATTCCAACTTAATTGATTTTCTCCAAACTCAAATCAATTCCAAATGATTGAAATCCATGATTGAAACAAATGATTGAAGCTTATGATTGAAATTCCAAATTTAAAATATTTCCTAAGTCTTTTGATTCCCTCTCATGGACTTAGCCTAAATCAAATCTAAATCAATTCAAATTCAGGAAATTTTCTCACAACCCATTTATATTCTCATTTATATTCACATATGTAAATAAAATATAAATTCAAATCAATCAAACTAAATCCAAATCAAAAATCATTCCTGAGTTACTTTAATTCCCTCTTAAGGACTTAACCTAAATCAAGTTCAAACTTCAAATTCATGAAATTTTCTCATAACCCATTTATATCTTCATTTATATTCACATATATAAATGATAAATTCAAACAACCAAAACAAACTCCAAAATCAAACTCAAATTCAATCAAAATCCAACCTAAGCCTTTCAAGTCAAATTCTTGAACTTAGCCAAATCAAATTTAAATCAAGCCAAACTCTTAATTTTTCTTTATGATTCAATCAACCCTACAATCATTAATCCAAATATAAACAAAACTAAATCCAAAAATCAAACCCAAGTCAAACTCATGTTCACCCTTTGAACTTGAAATTATCAAATGAATCAAAACCCATTTGACTTCAAACCACTTACAAATGGATTTATATTTCAATCATAAGTCCATATGTGAGTTTAATCAAACTTGATTCATGCTTTTACCAAGCCATTTGACCTACTTAGGTTCACTTGACTCAAAGTAACCTAAAGTACCCCTTATGAGCCAAAATATAATCCTAACCAAATTGGATCGAACTAAGCCAATCCAAGCCTCACATTGTAAGCAATAATCATCATAAGATGATCAATCACTCAAATTGGGTCAAACCAAGTCAAACCTAAGGGTTGACCAAGTCAACACTTAGCCAAAATGAAACCCAACATAACTAAAATCCACCATAGGCTAAATTAATTGAAACCATTGATCAAAACTCATTCATGACAAATGTTTGAACTTGACCAAGTCAATATTTGAGCCTAACCTAGCCTATTTGACCACTTGACTCAAGTTGACCCAATTTGACCTAAAAAGTCAAAATGTGTCAAAACTTGATCTAAGCCAAATTGATTGAAACCAATGGGTCAAGTTCATTCCAAAATGATTGTTGGACTAGACCAAAATCTCAATTGGCAAATTAGACCAAACCTAGCCCAATTGACCAGGAACCCAACTTGACCTAAGTTGGCAAATTGAGCCAAACTCAAATATAAACCAAATTCATTGCAAACAAATATTCCAGTTCATTTCATATGACCAATGAAACCTATGCCAACCCATGACCTAACCCAAATAGGTCAAATGGGTCAATTTGGTCTTGACCCATTTGACCTAAATGAACTCAATTGAACCAAAACCAAATATAAACCAAATTGAATCAAACCAAAGCCACCAAAACATTTCAAATGGTCACTCCCATCGTGCCACATGGAAAGCGCATGTCGTGTCAGCCTCCGCGTGGCACCGACGAGATTAGCTATATAATTAGGGGATTAAATTACTTAATTAATCATGGAAACTTTAAATATTGATATCTAAGTGTAAAAAAATCAAAAAAAGTTGAAATAAATTGCATATGAAAGATAATTGAATGTAGAATATTATAAAATTGATTTTGATGGATTTTGAATAGTGTTATTTTCTAAATTTAGGTTTTATTTGGAATGTAATTAAGCTAAATACCCTCTGATTATTCCATTTATTAATCTCAAACTTCTCATGTGTATTTAATGGGATAACTTCTGCCTCCCCTAATTTTCTTGGGATTTATTAATGGTTTAATTTGGGTAATTGTTGGATTTAATCCTAATTACTCTTCTAATATTATTAAGCCTAATTAAGCATGTCATTAGTGGTTTAATCCCTTGATTGAGTTAATTAAGGTTTGTTTAAGTGAATAGGAGGTTTAGAAAATAATTTTAGGATATTTTCCTTAAGCTATTTCTTAAACCCCCTCTTTCTTCCTTAATCCAAATTCAATTAGGGAATTAATCCACTAATTACCTACCTAAATAATTTGATAAAATTCTAAAACCTTCCAGAACTTAACTAATTCACTTTAGGTAGATGCTTAGGTGTTTAATAACCTAAGTACATTAAGAAAATAAAAATCCAACTAACATGTGTGAGAGGGGTTATGAACGTACTTAAACTAAATCCTTTAGTTTAATTAATCATTAATCATGAGCCAAATGCATTAGGCCCTTTTCTTCTTAGGTGCATTGTTGATTTAAATTCCTTGTGTGGTTTTATGTCATATCAATGGCTCGTAATTATTTGATTAAGTATGCTAAGGTGGTGTAGGTAAGGGGTAATTAACACACTTAATTCATACCTTAACCTAATCAAAATATAAAAATTATCTAATCATCTAAAGATTAAACTAAAAGGCTATACACATGGGGGAAATGGGTTAGGACCAGCAAACATTCTCTCACATTTCCTAAATCTAACATAAAACAAATTCAAAACAAAAATCGCACTAAACAAACTTTGATTCACTTTAAACTTTCTTATTTCATAGGATTGTCTTTAGGAAATAATTAGGGTGAATAAATTTATATTGCTTTCATCACTTTATTTCTTTCCTAGTATGATAAATATGTATGTCATATAAAATTCAGGCATTCATATCTTTCAATAATCAAAGTTAAAGTGAAATATTTTCTTTATGTCAAATTGCATGTGATGGCTAAAGTAAAAATATGAATGGCTATTATCACTATTAAATTCAAATTTATTTTCAAAACTTATAAATCAAATATCAAAACTGAAAGGTATGCTACTTATATTTTATTTATGAGATTTCATGTGAATATAAAAATGTGTCTTATGTTATCTTCCTTCTTTCCTCTTAACATGGATTTGGATAAGATTTGCAAAGTGCATAGTTCTTTTAAAAGAATACAACACTTGCTTAAAATCTACTCTTTTCCTCTTCCATGTTATAACTTAAGAAGGATCTTTACATTTACACATATAAATTGCATAAACAAACCAAAATTTAAATAAACATAAACTTTGCATCTTTCTTTCTCCATTAATTCCTTTTGTATATGCATATGTATTTAAGGAAAGTGGTATATTAATCAGGGAACCCCGGGGTTGCGGGGCTTTAATTAGCCCTAAGTAGGTCTTGTACCTTACACCCCTGGTGCTAACAATGGTGACGTACTCACTTATGCCTTTCATACATACACATGTGCATATGAATAAAGGATAAAAGAATACCCCTTTTTAAGCTTAATGAAAATCATTCAACAGAAAGCATTCCAATTTCTTAAGTAATATTTCTTAGAATTCATCATAAAGTGTGCTAAACATTTCCATTTGTATGTATAGATATGCTTAGGATTCATCCATATGCATGTTATACATGTTGGGAAAAAGATGAAGTGATGTGTGTTTTGTGATATTAGTTCACTTTACTTAATCTTAAAATGTATTTCTTTTGAATAGGTTTATTTAGGAAAAATCTAAACTTAGGATTAATTAAAATACATAATAAGAAATTCACTAAACAAAATCAAATATGAATCCACTTTAGAAATCACTTAAGGTAGGCAAGGAAAGAGAAGTTCTCTCTCTTTTCTCTCTCTCTCTTTATAACTTAGTAATTAATTGTAGGATTCACTTAAACCAAAATAAATCACCAAATAAAAATCAACTAAATAAACTAAACAACTTAATTAAAACCACCCATCTAAGTTGACCATCTTCACACTTAGAAAATCTAAGCCTTAAAGCCATAGCTAAGCATACCACACAAACCTTTTAAAGCACACACATTAGACTAAGTCACCATTTCTAGTTTTAGGCTAGGGTAGTGCATGGTTTGTTGTTTGCTTTTTTTTTTGATGTATTATTTCTAGTCTAGATGTTAGGGTGAATGTGCATAGAATGAATGGTAGGGTGATCTTAGTCTAACCATTATCTTCTGTAGGGGATGGTGCTCAAGGGGCGCTATAATAAATAAAATAAATAAATGCTTTTGTTGTACAGGTGCTTATACCCATAAGCATAATCCAAAAGGCTAGGTGGACTTGGTTACCCATGTGTAGGGTGCTAAGTCTAATATTCATGCTTGGGATTTATATGGTTTGTTTAGCTAATCTCTATTTTACAGGTGTTAGTTAGATTTTCTTTTCCTCTTCATGTAATTTTTATAATTATAATTTTGGAATAAATGTTATGGGGGATTAGGATGAGCATTAGTCATAAGATTATATCTTATGTACCATGTGAAGCCTTTGGAGCAACTATCTTCTAACCATCCAAAAGAAAGAACCAAAAGAAGAAAGAAGAAAGAAAAAAGAAGAAATGAAGAAATGAAGACCCCATAACATGAATTTCCTTACTTGATTGTAAATTAATTCATTTGTAATCCAGGTTGTATAAGGGTAGAGCTCGGCTACCCAATTTATTTTCGGGTTTGTGCAGTGGTGCCCGACCACAAATGACATTTTATTCTTTTACGATTAGCTTTATAAAATGTTTGATGTTTTGTTTAGCTTGTACATTAAGATGACATCTTTTTCCAGTTTCTTCCTTGCTTGATGTATGGCCTGGATGACGATTAGGCTCTTAGGGAAAAATAAATCTTCTACCAAATTAAATAACTCAAAATTAAAAAAATAAATAACTCATAACCTCACCTAAAGCTTGGGTTAAGAATTAAGATAAAAGAATTAGTAACCCCTTAGCTGGATGTGTACTTTCTTTTCTAACATCATGCATAAAAAGCATATTATTTCACTTTTGATTTGAGGGTTTCCACCATTACCAGAGAACTTGGCTTGACCTATAAGAGCCACAATGGAAACACACCTCCCGATCTTGCTAATTTTGGCCCAATGTTATTTCTCGTGCATTAGTATATCAACCCTATAGCTTGAGTCAAATGATTGTCCAAAATGAAAATAAAACATGTGAAAATTTTACATTAGATTTAAGTCATTTGAAGCATGTCCTTACATGATCTAGTCTCTTTAAGGAGTGTTTTTAAGGGCTTGTTCTCTTTCTAAATAAATAACATTCTTGCTATCTTACATAAACATAAAACTTGCCTAAATGAATTTAAAATCGTAGGAGGAGTTAGTTAGCGGCCATGCCTAGGCGATTGTAAGTCCAACAGTCAGGTGATTTATCCTCTCTTGTGGAGGTAAACCAATTACTCATTTTCACCTTAGATTTATATCATGTTTTTAGCCCTCGCCAAAGCTCCCTAGATTTAGGTTCTGAGATTGCTTTTCCCCTTTGTGGGCTATAAGTATAAATCCTCACCTCTTAGGTATTTCCATGATCTTGTACCATGAAATTGTAAGCCATAGCATTCTAATAAAAATTCAACTCAAACACATTAATTCAATTTCAAAAATGTAAATCCCAACTATATAGTAGTTTGGGATGTTTACTAGGCTTCCTAGTATCTTAAGCATCCCCTGCTTATTTTCATTTGGCTTCAATAAGAACTCCCTCCTCTTGATCAATCTCACTTGACTTTCTAAAAATAAACTAATCGATTGATAGTCCTACCTTTTCAAAATCTTTGGAGACAACGGTCGTTTACCTTAATCGAGAGTATTCTTAAGAAATCTCACTCCTTAAGATGTAATTAACTATGGTGGCTTGCTTCTATAGGGAACTTAATGAACTCGATTTAAAATAAACCTTACTTTACTTTTCCATATAAACTAGGGGAAGAATCTCTGGTACATATGCTGACCCATTGTCCTTAGGATTCCTTATTCAAATGATTAGGTCCATTGTAGGGTGGTGACTTCTATCTTTCGAGATAGTGCACATTTCCTCAATGTCGTACCCGATCACCCTAATAAGAACATCTACAGATCTATGTGGTGTCCAAATGCAAAGAGTATATTTCTATCTTCATTTTATCCTACATAGATTGAATATGGAAGTATACACTTAGGGAATTAAAATTTTTCACCATAAGGCCATCAAGCAAAAAAGCAAAAAAAAACTTTGCTTTCTCCTTCTCTAAGGGAAGAAGCCAAATGTCAAGGAAGAAAAAGAAAAAGGAGAAAAGGGGGCTCAGCCAACCATGAAAAATAGGCTTATAGCCATCCCCTTCAACCAATCTTCATCCAAACATGTTGACAAGGCCAAGGGAACACCTACTCACAGCCTGCACCACTTATGGATTCTGCCACCAAAAAATCCAAAAAATATAGCTATCACCAACTATATTTTCATTCCAAAGCATCCACCAAGGCCAGAGATGAAGATCCAGACCCTTCCATCGACATCTCCCTACTAGCACGTTGGCGAACAGATGAGAAATGAACACCCTCTAATGGTGAAATCTATGGGAGAGGTTCTCACATAAAATTGATGCTACCAACATGTTCTAGAGGTCAGGGTGAGCTCAAACGAATCGCCACCCCGACCCCTCATTGCCGGGAAGCCGGAGAATGATCAATGCCATCGGAGTACAAACAAGCTTGGTCTATGGACCAATCCAAAGGGAGGAGATCTAATTCCTTTGGCACACTCGCTCCTACTATCATTCCGAAGCTATTGGATTTGATCCCACCATCAGAGATTGCCAGGACCGAGGTATGCCATTAATGCACCCTCCAAGCTTTCAATTTTGAAGCTTTTTGAAGAAACTTTGATCTCAAGTGAGATCAAACTGCTTAGATTCCTTTGATTGCATTCACTGATGTTTTTCTAGTTTAAAGTTTATGATTTCAACGATTGCATGGCCAAGAATCAAGTGCAAAAGATGGACGGCTCTGGGACTCCATCATCTGTGTAGGAGACATAATCTTCATTGTTCATTTTTTTTAAAAGGAACGGATGGTTGAGATCTAGTTAGATCTCTAATTAAACTCCTTAAGGAACCATGAAAATGATCCGGATGGTCGAAGATCATCCTGCATAGCACCACTTTTGATGTGAATGCCATGCAGAATCAGTGTGAACCACTCACGTCACGCCATGTAGCAGTGGCACCACGGAGGCACCTCGTAAGCCCGCCTTCTTAAAACAGGTAAATCCCCTATTTAAATAATAAAAAATTAACTAAAAATAATAGAAACTTCCAAAATTTATAAAAAAATAAATATAAATCCAAAAACTATAAACTTGGGCTTTATGGATTCATCTTGATGAGAAGAATCTAAGAAAATTAAATTCCCTAAATTATTTTCAATATTTGTACTTTAATTTAAGTTCAAATGTAAACCTTCAAACCTTAATTACTCCAAAATTAATAATCTAGTTGAAATGAAACTTTGGGGAACTAAAATTGATGTTAAAACACACCTTAGGAAAAATTTTCATGAATTATTGCAATTTAATTCATTAGAAATGAAATTTCAAATCCTAAACCTTAATTTCTATTAAATAAATTAATTAATGAAAATGAATCAAACAACCTTAAATCAACTCCATGAATATTAATGAACATTAAAACACTAATGAAACTCATTCAAACTTAATAAATCATAAATTGGCTTAATTAAGCAATTAATAGAATTAAATAATTCAAATAATTAACTAGAAGTTAATTAAATTAAAATAAATCAACCAAATGTTCAAAAATTATGAATTAACCCTTTTTGGAAAAATACTCCAGAGAGGAATCAATGAAAAATGAAACCTTCAAATAATTTGCATCAAATCAGGCTTAATTTAAATTTTAATGAAATTATTAAAACTTTAATTAAGCCCTAATTATGAATCTAATCAAGATGAAACTTTGGAAACATAAAATTGGCATGTAACCCCACTTGCCATAAAAATTTCAAACCCAATTGATCTTTGGATTAGAAATTGATGAATTTTCAATCAATATTAATCAAATAATGAATAAATAAAATTCCTTAATTCATTAAATCATGAACTAAATTGAAGTAATCTCAATCAAACATCAGAAATACTTAAGAAGGTTCTCCAAACATCCTAAGTCAAAGAACTTAATAAAATTACATGCTTAAAGATTAATGAAGTTAATAAATCATATTAAGAGTAATGAAACCTTAAGTTAATAAATTCATTATTAAACAACCTAAACTAATTCAAATGAAATCAAACCTTAACCTAAATACTCTGGGTTAAGCTAAACTAAATCAAATGAAACTGACATAACTTACTCCAAAATATTAATACAAATCAAATGAAACAAACCAAAGTCAAAACACCAAATAAAACTAAAACCAAATAAAATAAATGAAAAAAATTAAATGAAATGAACCCATTCAAATAAAGTCTAATGAAATAATTCAAACCAAACTAAATTGAAAACTAAACCAAGAATCAAATCAAATATAAATTTTCAAATAAAAGAAATAAAACATAAATCTAAATTCAAACAAAATAAATGAAATCAAAAGGATTAATTAAGATTCTTAAGGATCTTACTTAAACCTTTAGATGAAGATTTCATTTCATTAAGAATTAGGATGTTGAATATGGTGAGTTCCATCTAAAAATGGAACCCATTCTACTCTTCATTCTTGAAAACCTAAACATCACTTTAACCAAATAAAGTGGAAATGAAAATGAAACTAAATCACTAAATCATTTGAATTAAAACCACCCAAAGGTAAAATTCAAACAAACTCTAACTCTAACTTGAAACTTAAAATAAAGAGGCCTAGCAAAGTTTTACGACACAAGCATATTCTCTTCACACATTGGATCATTAGGTCATGTACTTTAGACTTAGGTTAGGTCATTATGTGATTCTTTATGATTCCTTGTTATGTGTTTTGATATGATATGCTTCACATGTCTTTGTGGTGTACTGCTTTAGACTGCATGTCTAGGATTGTTTTCCCGCTAGACTGGATGGTAGGATGTTCTTTCTAGATCTAACATTATCTTTTGCAGGGGACTATGCAAGAAAGGATTGTAATCATAAATAAAAATGCTATTTTATGGCAGGTATGCTTAAGTCTTTTAAGCATAAACCATAGGACATGTGAGCTTGGCAAGCAACAAATGCTAAACCCATATGTTTATGAAATATTACTACTGTGTACTATTTATATTTTGCTAACTTTTATTTTGTAGGGATTGGAATTAATTTTGAAATCAAAATGTAAATTTTAGCTTAGAATTAGGTTAGGATCTATGGGGTCTAGAACTAGTAGGAGCTAACACTACTAGAAGATATGTACAGTGATCACTTGTGAAGCCCAATGGATGTCCCTGAAGAAGGAGACTATCACGGAAGACCCATTTAGATTGTAGTTCTGTCATAGATAAAAGTAGAGCTCAATGCCTTTTCTTCTAGGGAGTACAACAATACCCAGCCACATTTACCTTTTTCTTAAATTAAATTAGTTTAACTTATTTTGGGTGTGTATAGAATCAACCTGCTTTTCTAGGTTTCTTTATATATTGTGCTTTTCTGTGATTGAATGCCTAGATGATTAGGTTCTTAGGAAAAATTAAATTTTATACCCAACTTAAATCTAAATAACTAAAACAAAACTAAAGAGAACTTGAAACCTCACATAAATAAAAAGCCTTAGGCAAAACATAAAATTGACTAGAAACAATCAAGTTTTGAAACTATGAAATCATATTACTCCAATCTTTGAATTGGGTAACTTCTTCCAATGCACATAAGGGGCATCTGACCTATGAGGATGACCACCTTCTTGAGGAAGCCTACCTTCTATATTGATTTGTCCCATAACTCTTTCTAATTACATGGTATTAGGAATAAAAATGCATACCCAAGACCTCAAACAAATCTTAAATCAAAATAATTAAAAATCTAAAAAATGTGTATTAGTTAGATGAATTTCATACCCTACATGATTTTAAGGATTAAAGAGTGAGTCTAGGTTCATAGATTCCTCTCCTATAAATGTAACAACCCAGGCATCTTGCATTCATGAGACTTAGCATCATGAATTTAAAATGCGTGGTGTCAGCCTCTAGGGGTTGTAAATCTAAAAGAGTTAGGGATAGGTTAGTTCCCTCAAGTGAGATGAATGGCCAATAATTCCAAAAAATGAAACTAGGTCGAGCATCTGACTTGAGTCAGAAGCACCTGTAGACTAGGTTCTGAAGCATCCTTTTTAGGAAATTCTTACTTAGTTTCTTAGTATTAAGTCATCAAGACCCCTTTCATACTAGTCAACAATCTGAGCTTTAGAATTAAGTCACTAAGGCCCTTTTTCCTCATTGTACTTATTCAAGAAGGAATTAAGCCTTTGAAGGCCCCTTCTTAATAGCTAATCAAACAGGAGTAAGCCTCTCAGTAAGCATCCTTATAAGAAAATTAGTATTGGATTAGGTCATTATGATCCTTTTCCTTTTCAAGCTATTCAGGTTGGAATTAAGCCAGTGAAGGCCCTTCTTGTTAAGCTGAATTTCACTATATTAGGATTTAAGCTATAGAAGACCCCTTTTCTAGCTCAAAATAAAAGATATTAAGGAGTGGAAATAAATCATTGAAGGCCCCATTCCTACAGACTACTCAGGATAGAAATTAAGTCCATATGACCCCTCGCTATCAAAAATACTTGAGGTTTAGAATTAAGTCATTGAAGACCCCTTTTCTTCAAGATCAACTACTTAGGTTGGAATCAAGTCCTTAATTACCCCTTCTTAATTGCTAACCAAGATAAGATTAAATCCCTAAGTGGTATCTTTCTCTAGCTAAAATTTATATAGTTTGGATAGAAGTAAGTACCATATTGGCATCCTGTGGTCATTTATTTGGAGTCATAGGGACACCGTGCAGATCTTAAGGGGTACATATTGAAGCAATCAAGTATGACATTAAGGTATGATGTACTATCTTGAAAGATAGAAGCATCACCCTATAATGGACTTAATCTCTTAATAAAGACTCCAAAGGCAGATGAGTCTAGATATATACCAAAGATCCTTCCCCTACTTTACATAGATCAGTAAAATAGTATTTATTTTATGCCAAGTACTTTAGTTCCCTATGGAGGCAAGCCCCCATAGTTAATCACATCCTAGGAAATGAAAGTTTCCTAAGAACACTCTCTGTTAAAGTCATCAATAAATATCTCCAAGGATTTCAAGGCTAGACTATCAAAGAATTGGTTGTTATTAGGAATCAAATGAGAAGGATTTGAATAAAAAGACTTATTGACAAATTTCATAGGAAGATAAGTAGTGAGTATCCAAGATACTAGGAAGCTTAGTGAATTCTCTAATCTACCCAATGATGAGGCTTTATATTTTTGAAGAAGAAAATTTATTTTGTTTAAATTAAATTTTTATAAGAGTGCTAGGATTTATAACCTAACAACACAAGATTATGAAGATTCCTATGAAAAGTGGACTTATACTCATAGAAAAAGAGAAATAAGCTACCTCAGAACCTAAGTCTATAATGCATTACCATAGGCTAGAAGTATGACTTAAAATCTAATCAGGGAGAATGTGATATAGTGGTTCGCCTCTATAAGAAAGAGTGAACACATCCTGACTCTTCTAAACTTACATCTGCCTAAAACCATGTGGGTTAGTCTTATATAGATATAAGATAGTTGGGTTGTTATTTAAATAGGAATGAAGCTAGAATCCTAAATTCACTCCATAATAGACTAGATAATTATTTTGTATACAAACATGACTTAGACAAATGCTAAATTTATAAACTTTAAAACCATTTTGACACATAATTTTGGACTTAAGATAGGGATATTTATGTCTACATGCATTATGAAATTCCAGGGCCATTAGAAGAGTCACTTACTACAAAGGACTATTCTCAAGCATGTCCTATCATCAATGTGGAGATCTTCTATTTTTAAGAGTGAAACAATATGATATGTATGATGTGATATTATACAACATTCGGCTATTGGGTTGCTAAACCTTTTATTTATCTTGATTATGAACCTAGGCCTTAAGATGAGGTTATGAGTTAAATTAATTTTAGTTATGAGTTATTAATAGGGTAGAAAAATTAATTTATTTCCTAAAGAGCCTACCTCATCCAGGCTACAGTTGAAGCATCCTATTAGAATAAGTCTTCAACCACTATGCATTTCTATAGTTCATGCTACCAGAATCTAAGTCTTAGATTTCTAATAAAATATCAACCCAAATTTTGAATAACTTTAATTTTTAAAATATAAAGCCCAACAATAGGATAGATGAAATTCTTACTTAGTTTCTTAGTATCTAAAAGAATTTCCTATTGGTCTCTAAAAAAACTCTTCCCCCTTTAAAGAATTCCCTATTAAATTTCTATAGTAACCTTCCTTTTAAGATAAACTTTAAAGTTCATAGAAATATAAATATATTTCTTTAATCAAGAGTATTCTTAGAAAGAGATCCTTCATTACTAAGATATAATTAACTATAGGGGCTTGCCCTTATAGGGAACTGTTAACCTTACAATAAATTAAATCTTGTTCTACTTCTCCAAATAGTTTATGAGAATAATCTCTAGTATATTGAAGACCCATTAGCCTTAAGAGTTCTTATTAAGTAATTAAATACATTATAGGATAATATTTTTATATTTTTAGATAATATATTTATCCCTTAATGATATATTTGATTACCTAAATAAGTATCCCCAAGATCTGCATGGTGTTCCAAATAAAAATTCCCAATAGATTTTTCTGGTGACTCTACTAGAGAACAGTTCTTCTCTCTATCTTTAGAAATATATTTTTAACTCTATACATTGGCAATGTACTTATGATTTTCATTGGTCAAGATTTCCTTTCATTCAATTGGGTATCCCTCCATTTCATACTTGGTAGAGTATACTCAACATCTACTAAATGGCATATCAAAATTCTCTATTTGTTGAAATCAAATAAGAGGGTTATATAACTCCTACATTTTCAAAAATAAAATTCTTCTTTTAAAAACTCTAACCATAAAATATGGCTAAATTTTTTTAGTGGGTCGAAAGTTGTTTTATTTTGACTGCATTATGTTGATTAAAAGATCATTATAATTTGATCAATTTTAAATATTTAATAATAGAAAATGATTGGATAGGTTATTTTCGCTACTACATCTAGGATTAGCTTTTCTGTGGGTAGTAAATTACCTGATGGCTTTGTTATCAACTTTGGATCTGGTTTTGAAGATTTGAACATTCCTGCTAATGGAGTGACTCTTACTACTATTAGTGATATGACTATTAATGATAAGAAGCATGTTTTAGAGTTTTTTAGAGTGCCCTATAGTACTCTTGCCACTAGTAGGGAGATGGCCATGGAGGCCCCTAAGGAGATCTAAATAGGCCCTACGTTAAAGAAAGTAAAATTTCTTATTACAGAGACACCTAATTCCTCTTTCCAATTATTTTTGAAATAGGTTTCACTTTTGAGCCTCCACTAATGACTAAAAGTCAAAAGAAAAATAGAGGTAGAAGGCTTTGAATACAAGCACTTAGGGAGAGAAAATAAAAGGAAATGATAGAAATTGAACAACCCCTTCCAGATACTTCCCCTCTCCTAGGAGGTAGTAGATTCCACCCTTTTTCTACAGCCCAGGGAGAAGAGAATGAATTTAGAATTGCGAGTTCTCCACCTCGCCCCTTTACTTATGAAAGTAGAAAGAACCTTAAAATGGTTGAAGATGAGCCATCTAATTATCATATTCCTGATATTGCATCTCCACTCTTTTTTCACTTTAATGACTGACATTGAGATGATCAACTAGATGGTTTACCATTCATAATAGACATTTAACATGATATAGATTTCATTCCATGTTTATAGTTACCAAATTTTTCATGGTATAGAATGATCTGCACTGAACATGCTAAGCTTACGAGATAGGTAGATAAAGTCTTAGGAAATGATTCACTTAAAAGAACTTGTATCTGTGGAGAATATTCATGTCATAATGCATATTTCAAAAATTTCTCAATTAGGTAATAAAATATGCCATTAAAGGATAATATACTATCTTAAGAGATCAAAATATCACCTTATAATGGATTTGAAGGTAAGACTCCTAAAATAGATTGTTCTACGATATTCCAGAGATTCTTCCCCTGAACTATATGGTGAATAGAACATTATTTTTTTTACTATAGGGTTCTTAGTTCCCTATAAGGGCAAGCCCTTATAGATAATTCCATCTTAAGAGAGAAATATTTTTTAAGCAAACTCTTGATTAAAGGAATTAATTTTTACCTCAAAATGGATTTCAAAGCTTATTTTAAAAGGATAGTTTATTTGAAAATTCAAAAGGACTCACTTCAAGGAGGAAGAGTTCTTTTTGGAAGTCAATGAGAATAAGTAGGAAATACTTTTGGATACTGAGATACTCGATTAGCATTTCAACTATCCTACTATTGGGCATAACATTTTTTGATGTTGAAATTATTGAGATTTTGAGTTGACATTTTATTAAAAATCTAGGACTTAGAGTTTAATAGTACAAGACTATAGAAATGTCTAAGAGATGAAGCCTTATTTCAATAATATGCTTCGAACCCTAATTTTAAAAGTACTTCAAACATAAGTTTGGAACTCAACTTAGTTTAATTCTTGGGAATTATAAGACTTCTTCTCACTTGAGAATAAAAATATATCCCTAACTCTTTTGGACTTACTTTTGGCTTAGAAGGGTTGCCAACTAACACCACCTAAGCAATTTTTAAAACTATGATTTCAGGCTTATGTTATGCAATATGGTTAGGTTGTTACACTTTAAAAAAAAGCAAGAGCCTAAACTCACTCCTTAACTTTAAGATAATGATAGGTATATTATGCACCTAATTAATGCAATAATTTTTATTTTTATGTAATTTGACATATAATTTCATTTAAGGCTTTAACTATGCAAATCATGCCTAAAATGAGATATTGTTAGAAAAATGATCATGGGCCAAATCAATAAAAGAAGGTACACTTCCCCAGGAAGTGTGATCATCCTCACAAATCAGATGGCCTCTTATGTATAATGGGTAAAGTGCCCAATTCAAAAAGTTCAAGGGAATATGCTCTTATGGTTCACAAAGTCTAGTTATTTTTATATACTTTTAGTTATTTTATACTCTGGGATTTATTTATAGTGAGGTTATGAGTTTTCATTTTATGTTTAAGTTGAATTAATCAAATTGGGTGGAAAAATTAGTTTTCATAAAAGCCTAATATATCCAAGCTTCATCAAAAAAACACATCAATCACAAAAAGTAACTTATGAAAACATGCAGTTTTATTACCCACCCCAAAATAAATCAAGCCAAATTTAATTAAACAAAATAGGCTAGTGCGGCTATGTATCGTCATACACCCTGAAAGAAAAGAAAAATAGGCAGTTGAGTTCTGCTCTTATATAATCTGGCCTAGAACTAAAGTTTTGATCTATGGGGGTCTTCATCGAGATCTTTACATTCTTCAAGGACTTCTTTAGGCTCTGTAGGGAACCACCAACAAGTAAAGTCAACTCCTACTTTTCCTTGACCCTATAGATCCTAACCAAATTCTAGGCTCAAATTACATTTGGAATTTTAAAAAATAAAATTCTAAACCCCTACAAAATAAATGTTAAGAAAAATATACAGCACACTTGCAATTATAATATAGAAATACAGGCTTAGCACCAATGGTTGCCAAGCCCACTTATCCTATTGGGCAATGCTTAGGGACTTAAGCAGCACCTGCAAGCAAACAATATTTATTATATTTTATGATAGTAGTCCCTTTAAGCACAACACCCTGTAAAAAATAGTGTTAGATTAAAAAGAATGCCCTAACATTCAAACTAACAAGTAAATAATCCTAGCCTTCCAATCTAAAATAATACGCCACAAAATAAGAAAAAGCATCGGTCTAATATTTAGTGTGTGAAAGGAAGGGTTTGTGTGGTATGGTTGTACTAGGCCTTTTTTATGTTCATGTTTAATTCAAGTTCAAAGTTTCTTCAATTTACCATCAGATGGTTTCACTTTAAATATTTTAAGGTGATTTTAAATTTTATTTCAATTTTAGGTTTATTTTTGTCTTAAAGTTGAATTTATATTTTAAAGAATGAAAAATAAAATAAATTCTGCTCAAAGGAAAACCCATTTTATTCAACATCCTAATCCTTATCGAATGAAATCATTATCCTAGGGTGAAGAAATCATCATGTTATGTGTCAAACTAGATATTTTAATTAATCATCATAATGTGTTTAAATATTTACATTGAGCTAAGTTAAATTTAATTGATGTTTATTTAATTTAATTAATATTTTAAAGATCACGTTTGCTAAAGTTATTTATTTTCATGTGTTATGATTGTTGACATTCAATTTTTGATTTATTGAGTTTTAGTTTGGTTTATTTCTATTTCAATAATTCAATTAATTTTAAAATTTATTTTTGATTTAATGTTTAACTCCTTTTCGCAGTCTGATTTTATAGATTTTATTAAAATTTATGTGGTTTATGTTAATTAAATAATTTTAATGTTTTTTAATGATCTTATACTTTTTCATTTAGGTTTGAATTAAATTAGTTAGTATGCTTTAATGTACTTAATTTGTGATTTGATTAAATTTTATGTTAATCTTTTTTTTTAATTCCAATTAAATTTTGATTGATTTGTTTTAGTTTATTAAACTTAGTTGATGGATTTGTATGTTGATTGCATTTTAATGATTATTTGGTTTAATTTAATGTAATTAATGTGATTTGCTTAAGTTTTATGTTGATTAATTTATTTTGATGTTATTTGGAACAAATAGTAATTTAATATGATTTAATTATTTGGAGTTCATGATTAACTTTATACACATTGATTTGACTAAAGGTTTAAACGAAATTTGTTATGATTATTTAATTTTGTATATTTTAGATTGAATAAAAGGGTTTTTTGTAATTTTATTGTTTAATTAGGTTTAATTTCTTATGCTTGTTTAACTCTTGTTAGACCCTTAATCTTGTCCAAGAAATCTATAGAAATGGAATAACTAGAGTACCAAAACCTACCCTCATTCTTGGTTTTAAATTTTTAAAGCATTTGAAATTTTATGGTATGAATGATTTAATCAATTTATACATCTTTAATCACATCTCATTTATCTATTCAATATTGAGTAAGTTTAAAATGATTTTAATTTTAATAGATTTTTACTTGAGTGTAGTATTCCACAATTAATTGACAAAAATTTTCAATTAATCATTTGATTTATTACAAAATTTTTAATTTTAAGCTTAAGATTTAAATAATTTCATTTCTTTAAGCCCAACGTATATGATTTTTATAATTCCTTAACTTTAGAGGGTTAAGAAAATTTTTTTAAATCCTCTGATGTTATTGGAAATGTTTGGAGTTCATTTTGGTAATTTATATAATTTTTAATTTATTATTTTGTTTAAATTAACCTAGACCTTGAAAGTTTAATAACTATTGATCCAGAAATTATTTTACTTTAACTTTTGTATAGTAAGTAGGGTTCTTTATGAATTTCATTTTCCTAAAGTTTCATCCTGATTAGAGGTGTATTTTAAGACTAATTAAGTTTTAGTGTTTTTAATAAAATATAAATTAGGCTTCAAATATCGGGAATTAATTAAGGAAATTAATTTTCTTTGATTCCTCTATGAAAGATGAATCTAGAGAGGGTTTATTTGCATTTCTTAGATTTTTGGTTGATTTATTATGAGTTTTTAAATTTTTTCATGATTATTTGAGTTATTTAATTCAATTAATCATTCATTAAGCCATTTTAAGGATTGATGAGTTTTAGTGAGCTTTGTTAATATGTTTTGAGTTTATTGATGTTTTTATGACATCATGAGCTGATTTTATAATTTTCCCAATTTTCTTAAATTATTATTAATTTATTTCATTAAATTAAGGTTTTAAAATTTATATCTCGCTATTAAATCACTAATAAGTTCTCAAATTTTTATCTAAGGTGTGCTTTAACCTTAATTTTTATTCTTTAAAGTTTCAAATTTATTGGTTGAGTATTTTGGGTTTAATTTAGATTTGATTATTTTTAATTAAACTAAATTTATCAAATAAAAATTATGGATTTTGAGTTTAATAGATTCTTTTTACTGAGATGAATCTATAGACCCCTCATTTATAATTTTTTATTGAGTACTTTATTTTGTATAAATTTTTAAAGTTTTAGAGCATTTTTTAAATTTAAAAAATTAGAATTTATTACTTAAACTAGTCAGCTCCACATGATGATAACTAAGCACTGCTTTTGATGTGGCAGCTTGCCATTGGACCACACAGGATCCATGTGGATCCCACTTGGAATGATGGTGAGGATGCGGGATCGTTAATGACCGTCTGATCGTAGATTAATGATCAAAATTAATCTCATAATTTCCTAAGAAATTAAATTGATTTTGTACTTCTAAATCATGATGTCTTTTCCAAATAAAAGAAATTGATTGTCATGATTTCATTTCTAACCTCCCATTAGAGAACCGAGAGCCATCCACCTTTAGGCATTGACTTTTAGCATTCTAAGTGATGATTCTTTGGTTTTTCAATTACAAAATGATCAAGGGATGACCTACAAGGGATCTACATGGCTTGATCTTATCCAAGTTCAAGTTTATTTTGTAAAAGACCAAATAAAATTAAAGGGGAGATCGATGAGATGGAATACCTCATCAGCGTTGATCCTCGATGACTCCCTTATTTTTTAAATACCTTAAGAGATTGAGATGAATCTTTGGGATGAAGTGGTGCTTTGTCTCCCTCAATTTTGATGTAGAGACCACTCACAGACATCACTCATCGAAGCTTGGTGTGGGGAGCAATCAGAGAGGTTAGAGAAGATAGGGAGAGTTTGTTTGAGTTCATTTTAAATTGGAGGTGTAGGAGTGATCATATGGTCGAATTGAAGCCTCAATCTCTTGCTTTATACTTGGCTGAGAACCATTTCAATTGTTTGATGTAGAGGTGGCCAATAAATTGAGCTCCTTTGAAGGTGTTAAAGGTGGTTAGTGGTTCATTCCTAGATGGCTAATTGGAATGATGAAGGGATTATGGATTGTTTTTGAGCTAAAGAGGTCGTTTTAGGAAATCCATGGCCTCAAGCTCACCTCTTCACCACCTTAATTCCTCTTAGGCTTGCTGATAGTTTCTTGGGTTTAGCCTAGGGTAAGCCATAGGCTAAGTTTGAGCTTATTTGAAGTATATTTATGCTCAATTAATTGGGTTAGATTCATTTAGGTTAAGTTGAATTAGGTTGGGTTAATTGCATTCTACTTAATTCATTGGACTTTGATTTAGGTTGCAATCATTTCTTTTATAGTCCATTCAATGATTTATGGACCAATTGATATAATTTTCATGTAAATTTAGCATGATTAAGATTAGTATGGGTTAAGTGACTTTCATTTCACTACTTTTAGTTTAAGTTATTTTGGATTGAATTATGGTAGATTCAATTGATTAATTGACATGAGATGATGATTGGAATTATTGTTAATTATTACTTAAATGATTTAGAGCACAATTAACTCATGTTATATAGATTTTACAAATTTGATTTAAGCCAATTTATCTTATTTTATCTCAATGGGATCAAGTTGGGTCACTTAGCTTATTTGTCCATCTTTGAGTTCTTTTTTAGGTTCAATTATTATTATTTAATCATTTGTGATGGTCTTCATTAATTAATTTTATTTGATTTGAATTAAAATTTCATTTTTAACCCAAAATTGACACATTTTGACCCAAATGGGTTAAGTTTGAGTTTGATAGAGTCAAATGGCCAATTTGACTCATCAAGGTGTGTATGAGCTCCAAACATATTGGGTCAAGTGATAGAAATGATTTGGAGGAATTATTTTAAATTGAATTAAAGAAGGTTTTGAATTTAACCCATTTGACCCAACTTGGGTTTAATGGTAAAGTTAGGTTCACATAAGTTAAATGATCAAATTAATCAAATTAAACTTAAATAATTATTGAATTATGTTCACTTATTATTTTCAAATGATTTTGGATGTTTGATTTTGATTAGTTTTAATTTAATTTGAATTTATATTCAAAAGGGTCTATTTGGTTTAAGCGGCCAAATCAACCCACTTGAATCTTCATTGAATTTGAATTCGTTTAGTTTTATGTTTTAAAGTGTTCCTTTGATAATTTTGAGTCCTTGGGATAACTCAATTTGACCATATTTTGCTTAATTGACCTTTGGCTTGGTGGGGCCCTCATGGGTCAATTCTAGCTGATCAATTTAGATCATTAGTTAGATTTATTTATATTTGTGCATTGATTCTATGCTTTTTAATTGATTTGTTTTGATTTTTTTATTTTTCGTGGACTTAGGTGATTTTGAGCTTAAATGAGTCAATTGGGCCAACCATCCCAACTACCTTAATATAAACTCAATTGAGTTTAGATTTCAATTCAATGTGTTTTATTTAGGTTTCTATTGAATTTTAGGGTTTAATTAGGTTCACTTAATACAATTAGGTTAGGTTAAGTTCTAGAAGGATTCACTAAGAAGACTTTGGCTTTTATCTTAAAATATTGAGCTTGATTTGATTTTGATTTCCAATTTTGGTTTAATTTAATTTATTGTTTGATGTTTGTTAGTTTGGTGATACACCTGGCCACTATGTATAGTATTCTAAGTGCTTGATTAAGAAATTTCTAATATAAGATTAGGGGTCCTTATTATTATGTCTGGGGATAATGTCAACCTCATCAATTAATAAGGTCAATAATGTCCTTATATAATTCTAGCATTACTGACACTAAAGAAAGATGGTACATAGAAAATGTGTATAAGCAATAAAGTATTAATATGATCATCATTAAGTTTAAAATTAAAATTCCCAAATTAGATAATTTGTTGGACTTATTAAAAATTCTAGACACTTCTCTAAATTAATCTTAAGAGTTGTTACCATCAGTTTAGAATTTGGTTAGGGGATGAGCAGGATATAGTTTTAAGGTTCTTGATGGAATTTATGAAGGGCTACTTATACCTTTTATATTATTTAATGCACTTAACACATTCAAGAGATTGATGACCATAATCTTTAATCCATTTATTAGGAAGTTTTTAGTAATCTACTTTGATGATATTCTTATCTTTATCCATAATGACAAGGAGCTCTTGTTCTTCAATAAATTAAAAGAAGCTAAGCTTTATATCAATCTTACAAAATAATTGTAAATATATTGAAGCCAGATCCTGCTCAAATCCAAGAAATATTAGATTAGCTAACTCCAAAGAATGTCACTGATGTTTGAAGTTTTCATGGCTTAACTAACTTTTATTTGATGTTTAAAGAATTTCATCATGATTCTTATTCTAATTTTGGATATTTTAAAGAAACATAAGTTTAATTTGACTTCATTTGCACAAAAATCCATGTAACAAAAAAAAGTTCTTATGACATAATCAATAGTGCTTGAACTTCTATATTATAATAAAACATTTAAGGTCTCTTGTGATGTTTTAGTCTTAAAATAAGAGGCATGTTTAGTCTAGATAATCATCATATAGCCTTCTATAATGAAAAGTTGAATGATCCGAAATAAAGGTACTCTACATATGATAAAAAAAATTTATACTATTATTCAAGACTTTGAAACAATAGAGACATTATCTACTAAATAGAGAGTTCATCATTAGCACTTATCATCATGCTCTAAAATATATCAACCCAAAGAATTGAATTTTAAGCATGTAAAATTGATTGAATTCTTTTAGGACTTCATATTTGTAATTAAAATAAGCCAAGGTAGAGAATAAGCCTAAAAAAGCACTTTCTAGTGCTACTTTCGTAATCACTTCCATAGAATTTCAAACTCAAGGATTTGAAAGACTAGGGAATTATTATTAGGTATGCCTAAATTTTTATTTGATATATTTAGAACATGCCCAAACAAACTTATTATTTGTTAGTTTAGGTGATGATTAAACCATGATTGAGAAATATCATTATAAAGGGAAGATATTTTTATCCCTAAGACTTCTATATGGCTATTTATTAATCATTGATTTGCACTCACAGGGAGTAGCATGACATTTGGAAAGCTAAAAATAATACACTTTCTATAACACAAATTTTTTTTGGTCATCATTGAAAAAAGATGTTAAAAAAGTAATAACCCTATGCTATACTAGTTGGAAAGCCAAAAGTACAAGGTATAAAGTACAAAAATATTTTACTTTGCACATCGACAATAGAAGAACATTTTCATAAATTTCTACTTGGGCTTTGCACAACAACTAAAGGACATAATAACATATTTATTATGGTAGATTGTTTCTCCCAAATGACTCACTTCTTAATTTCCTAAAAATCTAATGATGCATCTTTTATAGCAAGGTTGTTTTTTAAAGAGACTATTAGATTGCATAAACTCCCTTCCATAATTATTTCTAATAAAATTTTAAGTTTATATCTTATTTTTAAAGAATATTATGGAAGCTTATGGATATAACAGTTAAATTCTCTTCAACCTTTAACCTCCAAATTAATGGCCAAATTAAGGTAGTAAACATAACTTTAATAAATCTTTTGATAATTTTGGTTGTTAAAAGTTTAAAAAATTGGTACCAGCATCTTCCTATAAATGATTTTGCATATAATAGCAATGTCTCTAAGGACACAAATAGAACACCATTTGAGATAGTCTATAGCTACAATTCTTAGCATTCCTTCACATACATATTTTTTGAGCCTACATTCATATTTGCAAAAGATTTCAAAGTCTTCATGAAAGTTTCAAACATCAATTTAAATTCACTAATGTAAAATATGCTAAAATGAAAAATAAAATTAGAATTTTAAGGCATTCAATGTAGAGGATCGTGTATTAATTATAATTTATGTTGAGAGGTATTCATCCACTTAATTTAGAAACTACAAGCTAGGGCATTAGGCCATTTAATATTGATCAAAAATTCAGTATGAATGTTGCTCTTTAATTGCCAAAAAAAACATTTTATCAACATAGTTTTTAATGTGAAAGATTTAACATGATTTAACGGAATTAGATTTTCTCCAAATGTGCAGGATGAATCTTTTTAAGGCAAATAAAATCATTATTTACACATACCTTGCAAATATTTACTTTTTTATGAGGATGGCATTATTATAGATAAAGTAGATCAGAGTAAAGATCATAGGTTTTAGTCAAAAGGAGAGAAAAGCCAACAACATAGGACACTATTGACCTCACTTTTGGAGTGAGATTAACTATCCCCTCCTAAGACCTAGGATTTATCTAGGAACTAAGGGCTTCCTAAGATTATGACATTTCTAGTGGTTAGGCGAACACCGACCATAAGCCTAGAAGGCTCATGGGATTCAACCCTAGGGTTAGACTCTAGCTTAGCTTAAACAGGGCCCACCTACCCTAAACTCAATTAAGTCACATATTAAACAAACTTCCAAATTCTAACAAAATCATCACAATTTAAACCTCAAATATGAGCAATCAACCATATACCTAATTTGAGCCATTATGGTTCATTTCAATCAAGTGGCTAAGTTGACCTGATTCAATCCATTTGGGCTTTAAGAGGGTTCAATTCAAACTTAACCCAGTCCAATTGAAGTTGAACTCACCTAAACTCATCTGAACTTCAATTAAAAGTGTTTAAACCTTGATCACAACCTGATTTATGCCTAATAGAACTTAATTGGCCTTTAACCCAAGTCGACCCATCTGAACCCTATAGGGCCAAGATTTAAATTAATGTGATCTAAGTCCAATTGAATGAATCAAAGCCACAAGATCATTCTAGACACTTAATTGAACATTCAAATTCACTTATACCCTTTCAATTCCATCAATACTAGCCCAACTTGACCCATTTGACCTATAGAGTCCAAATAAGACAAAAGTTAATCTAGTCCAAATTGATTGCAATCAAAGCCATCAATCAACTTCAAATCCATAATTGAACATCTCTTAATATTCAATTAACAACAATTTAACCTAACCAAGCCAACTAGTTCACTTGACCCAATTTGGCCAAAAAGACTAAATTGAGTCAAAATTCAATTCAACTCTAATTAGACCAAACCAACTCCTTGAATCTCTTCTTAAATCATTATTAATCGTGATCATTCATCTAATTGCAACCAAATACATCCACTATAGCCAATTTGACCACTTGACCCAAGTTGACCCAACTTGACCTAAAAGGTTATGTTGGGCCAAATCTCATTTCAATCCAAATTGATTGCAACTAATACCTCCAATCAATAATAAATTGATTATTGAACACTCCCCAACCAATAATTGAAGCCAATTTGTTCAAACTAACCCAATTATTTTGTTTAGCCCGAATTGACCTAAAGGATCAAATAGAGCTAAAACTTATTCTAATTCAAATCAATTAAAACTAAATCCTCCAATCACTCTCAAATGATTAATCAAACATGATTCAACACCTCACCTAACCCAATTTGGTCAATTTTACCAAAATGGTCAACCTATCTCATTAACCCAAACAAACCAATATAAACTAAATCCAAATTCACTTCAAATTGAATCAAAGCAATTTCACATTCCAAATTATCATTTGAACATAATTTGCTAGCCATCTTAATTCAATTTAGTCAATTGATCAACTTAATCCATTTGAATCCAAATTGAACTACATAGGTCAAATTTAGCCAAACCCAACCAAACTTGGTGTGACTCATCTTTAGGTACCCCTTGACCTGCCCAAGTAAACATAACCTATGGTGAACCCAATTTGACGCAAACTAGGTGAACCAAGCATTCCAAATAAAATAAAATCCACATTTGGAAGACCTACCCACCCCCTTAGCCCATGGCAGCCACCTATGACCCTCTTTTGACATAAGACCACTGACCCAACCTAACCCAAAGCTGTTGGGCTCAGTCCTTAACCAAGGGGAGGACCTCTTCTCCTTAGCTAAACATTGGTCCACCTTAAAAAGGGTGCACACTCCATGGTCAGCTACTAGGCTCCCTCAGCTGCTCAAGCACATCCATCTCACCAGTCCCCTACCATCTTCGGCCACCTACATTTATCAGACTACTCCCAAAGGATGAACAAATCCCATGGCTTGGTTCACTTTGAGAGGGGAGTATACTCCTCCCCTTGCATTCAAACTCCACACAGATGATCACCAGAGCCAAGATATCAGTCCCTAAGCTTCCTGAGAGCCTCTTGAGCACCCCATCATTAACAAGATCAACCCGAGCCTCCCTTTTTTCCTACCTCACCAAAACTCCACCAAACACAAATTAACTTCACCCACTCCTTCCCCTCACTCTAGCGAGTCAAAACAAATCGAGCCTTACCTGATTCAAGCACTGAAATGTACTTTAAGACCAACATCAATGAGCTTCAAGGTGGTGTTTGGTCTAAAGGATGATCGATAGGGAGGTAGCTCATGATCTTTGCCGCAAGGCTTCACTTATTTAAGATGAAGCTACCTCAGTCATTGGTGGTCAATCTATATCTTCGACAAGATAAATTTTGATGACTATAAAAAACCATAGGATTCTTAGTGCTTTGTTAAAGAAATGTGCATTTAGTGTTGATCATATCATAGGATCTCCTCTAGATTTTCCTCTTGACCATTTTGAAATTGTTTCCACCATCAAATGAGCTCTGACCATCTCAGATCGGGTGGTAAAGGGAAGATAGTGTTTGTCTCTCACTACGACTTGATGACAGATCACCAACTGTCCATTCGACATGATTAGAATAAACATTCATGATTAATCATGATAGATATTTTGTTTAAACCATGATATTAATCTCCACCGTCTAATCTATAATCTAACAGATGAGGAGAAAGTGTGTCCACTAATGCTGACTCAACAACTATGTGCGATGGTTTAAGTAACCAATCATGTGGCACCAAGTGAAAAGTGATGTTGCTTCGACACTAACTCGATGCCGACTGTGAAAATGGATTAAATAGTATTAAAATGTGATTTAATTAGCCAGGACTATGAAAAATAATAATTAATTGTACAAAAATTCATAAAATACAAATAAATCTATTTTTAAAAGTTAGAAAGATGAGAATTAAGCAAAAATAAAACCCTTAATTTTTTTAAGTGAACAATGCTTAATTAAGGTTTAAAATTTCACTTAATTAGCTTAATTAGGAATTAATTACTAGGCTAATTAACTTGAAAATTGCTGTAATGATTCCTTGGGATTACCTCCACCTCCCATAATTTTGTCAAAATTATTTGTTAAGTAATTTGGGAAATCTTGATTTTTAAACCCTAATTAACCATTTTATGTATTTAATAATTATTTAAAATTAAAAAAAATTATAAAAATAATTATGAGATCTCAATTAAACATTAAGACAATAAAGTTGATCTTAAGGATTAATTGGGACCCCTAGTTCTAATTATTTCCCAAAAATCATCCTAAGAGGATCATAATTAATTAATTAATTAATTAATTAACATATAACTTAGAAAAATCATAGTAATTAACATAGTTCAAAAAAATTATTTTAACCAAACTCTTTTTTGTGCTTAGCTAATAAAGAAGTTTTTATTGAAATAAAGATCTCCAATTAGTTTAGGGTATTTTGGGTGTAATTAATGATTTTGTCTTTTCCTTCTTTATTTAAATAGCCCTTAATTATGAACCTAATTGCATTATAATTCTTAGGGCCTATTTATTTCATATTTATGCATTTTTGGTAATTTTACCTTAATTTTTGGGCTCATGTTTAAGGCTTAATTAGATTTAGAGGCTCTTTTGGGATTTATTTGATTAATTAATTAATTAATTAACATTAATTAAATCATAAAAGTCACCTAAATCACTTTTAAATTCCTTAATAAACAAAAATGGGCTAAGGGGTTACTTCAATAATCTCATCTCTTTTTTAGGATTAAATGGTTCAAATTCCTAAAATCAATCCTGAGCAAGTTTGATTAGGCTTAAAGATGCTTGTATTAATGTGAATATCCTTAAGAATTAATGAACCAAATGGGCTATTTGATGGTGTTTAATTACTTTGCTTGAGTTGTTCATAAGTTTTTTTTTTTTTTTTTGTGTTTCATGTGTTCATGAATCCATATTCCAAAAAAAATGAAAGATTACATTAATTTCATGCATTTGAATTAAATAATGTAGCTATTATCACTAGTACATTTTAAATTATTTTCTTGGTTCATAGCTATTAATCTAAATTTAAATTAATAGAAATTATTAAAACTTAATTATAATTCCTACATGTATGAGCTATGATTTGAAAGGTATATAGTCGGGAAACCTGAGGTCACAGGACTACTAGTTTGAAAGAGTTCTTAATGCCTCGTATCTCTGGTATAACAATGGCACATACCTTAAAATTTATAGTAAATTATATATTAAGTATAAATGATTTTTTTAATTACATTTAATAAAAAATTTATAAATCCATCCTTATGTCCATATATGTGTGCATATGTATATAAATTAACAATTATATAGTATGGATATCCCGAGAACACTAGACTTTGAGTAGTCTGAAAGGTTCTCTAATTTCCTCACTTACTTAGTTCAACAATGGAATGCACTTATGTATATTGATATACATATGTGTTTGTATATGCATAAAATTAAAACTCTTATTCCTATGATATTCAACATCATGTAGCCATAATTTATAGTAAATATTAATTATTGAAGGTATATTAGTTCATCCATGCATTAAGTGTGGAGTAACTAAATGATATATACATATGTTCATTAAATCTCATTATCTAATTATATGTACACATTAAAATAAATACTAAAGAATAATGAAGTAAGGTTGAGAGAATATCATCAAGTCAACTATACTTTAGTTTCATTAATCTTAAGAGTTTCTATACATGTAAGATAACTTCCTTAAGCCAAATCCAAACATAAGCTTTTGTAAAACTTGCAACACTTCATTAAGAGAATTAAAAACTATAGAATCTACCTCTAAGATCCATCCTAAATTTAGGGATTAAGGTAGGTTTCACCTTTCCTTCCTCTCTTTATAACTCTAAATTTAAATGAAACTCAAAATCAAATTGAAAGCTTAAGTTTAAAATTACTTCAAATTATTAATTATGTAAAGCATAACCACCCTCAATAGGAATTTAAGCATACATCATTAAAAGGTTTCAAACACCAAAGCATAATCATAGCCTACCACAGTAAACCCAGCACACACATTGGAATGCTAAGTCACTAATCCCAGTCTTTAGTTAGGCCGATAATGGTTGTGAAGATGTGATATTTTATTTTATGATGTACTCTTTTTAGACTGGAAGTTAAGATTATTTATGCATAGTCTGGATGTTAGGGTGATATAAGACTCATGTTATTTTATGTAGAATATTGTGGTTGAGAGGTTGCCATAATAATAATTATTATAAATATTTATTACTTGCAAGTGCTACTTAAATCTCTAAGAATAATCCATTAGGATAAGTGCACTTGGTCCCAAGATAGGGTGCTAAGACCAAATGAATGAAATATAACTTCTTTGTTTGAATGTGTGTGTTAAGCTAACTTTTATTTTGCATATGTAGTAAGATTTAATTTCCATAAAAATGTAATTCTTGCAATAGGAATAAAATTAGAGCTATTGCGTTTAGGATGAGTAGTAGCTAGACAAGGTGTATGATAGTACCTGGCCACACCAACCTTTTATTTTTTTAATCAGTAATTATTGATTGTTGTGTTTACATTGATTGTGTAATAGAAATGGAATGCTTTTTATAAATTTCTTAAAGTTTGATTGTTTGTTGTGTGTCTTAGATACAATAGGCTCTTTAGAAAACTTAATTTTTCTACCCTAATTAATAAATTTCAACTAAATTTAATGAACTCATAATCTCATTATAAAACCTAAGTATATTAATCAAGAAATAAAAGATTTAGCAACTCCTTAGCTATATGGTTGTATGTTTCAATATCACACATGTATATTATCTCACTCTTGAAAATAGGGGATCTCCAGTCTTGCATGATAAAGGACAAGGCTTAACCTGTGAAGGTAGTCCCTTGTAGTGGAGAACACCTCTTCTTGTCAATTTAGCCCATAATATAATTTTATCATTCATTTAGGCATAAACTCTCCCAAGTTGGAGTCCAAAATAATGAGTAAAAAAAATTTGTAAATTTGATTGCATTAGTTTAATTCATAATCTATATATCAGTCATGATCTAGTCTCTTAGAGAGTGAGTTTAGGGCTCTAGATTCATTCCTAATAAATAGTAGCCTAACTATATTGCATTTACAAAAGATTGGCAACATAGTTGTGAATCGTAGGAGGTGTTAGCTGGCAATCACTCCAGTTGACTATAAGTCCAAAACAGTAATAATTTGTTCACTCTCTCTAGTGGAGGTAAACCAATGCATCCCACCTTCCTCTCATAGATTTAAGTCGAGCTCTTAGCTTATGCTAGAGAACTTTAAATAGGTTTTGAGACTACTTGTTCCTAGTTTTCTATGGGTATAAGTCTTCACCTCTTAAACATTTTCACAATCTTGTATTGTTGGAATCTTAGTCTTAGCATTATAATAAAATGTCAATTCCAATAAATATAACTTTCACCTTCAAAAATATAAAGCCTTATTATAGGGTAGACTGAAGCGCTCATTAGGCTTCTTATTATTATGAGTGCTTCCTACTCATTCTCTTTTAGAGTTTGTAAAGAACTCTTCCTACCTTGAACTCTCCCACTTAATTCACAATAATTAATAATGCTTTGATCACCAAACTTTCAAATCTTGAAAACATTAGTTGACTACTTTAATTTAGAGTAATCATAGGAAACTCACATTTCCTAGGATGTAATTACCTATAGGGACTTGCCCCTATAGGGAACTAAAGAACCTGGCTTAAAATAAACTCTACTTACTTTTTACATTTAAAATAATGGAAAGGTCTTTGGTATACGTAGACCCATCAGCCTTATGAGTCCTTATTATATGATTCAGTCCATTGTAAGGTGATTTTTCTACCTTTCAGCATAGTACAACATTCCTTGATGTCAAACTCGATACGATTTCAAATAAAAAACACCATAGACACTTGGATGATTAGAGTGAACTTATAAAAGCTAAATTCAAAGCTTATAGCTAACTTCTTGGAATTTAACTCTTTCGAGAATATCTCTTTTGCTTTTGGGTACAAGGGAAATGGTGTGCATAAGCATAATGTCACATAATAAGAGCTAAATAAATCAAAGTAGATGAAGACTAATTATAAATGTCCCATTATAAGGAGCAAGAGTGTCAAGTGATGAAATCAAGTTTAATGAAATGAAGAGTATGTGTTAATTATCATGTTAACGTTGTTTCATATAAGTAGTTCATATATTTTATGTTAGAAGTCAAAACTTGTTAGATTATATTGTGTACTTATTGTTAATTATTATGCATGATGTAATATAAAAAAGGGGAATGGCCAAAGTGTTAAATGCCATTATAATTAATTAATTAATTAATTAATTAATTATAACAATTAAATTTGACTTGGAGTGGCATACCGCTCTCCACTAGTCTCTCTTTTCCCCCATTTCTCAAGTTTGAATGGTTATAACCTATAAAAACTATGGTTTATTGCTAGAGTGTACTGTTGATGATATAGAGAATAAAAATGGAAAGAAGTTCCACCATTAGTGAGGGCTTGATCATTGAACAATCAAAAATAATGATTTGGTGATTTTTTTCTTACATAGGCTACTTTTGGTGAGTGTTTAAATTTATCCTTTTAGTATTTTGTGTAATATCTATTTTTTTTAAAATCTTTTATTATGTTATGAAATTATTTTCCTTAACCAAAAAGTGAGTTTTCTAAGTATTATTTGTGGTTAGCAATGCTAGGACTTGATTGACTAGTTAAGGTTGTGGTTGATGTGTAGTACCCTTAAACTTCACCAAATTTTATGAAACCTTTCAGAAATATTTTTAACACATTTGTTTTTAGATTTCATGTGTTATTTGGGGCTTAGTTTTAGGGATTTTTAAACTTCTATCCAACCTAAGTTTAATTTCAGAGAGTTGGCCTAACTATTTTTACTATGACTAGTCCTAGAAGAAAATCTTAGAAAATATTTAAAACTTTACAAAATTAATTAAACTTTCAAAATAACAAATAGACTTCATACTCTACAATTTGATTTTTATTTCATAAATTTTGAGGTGCTAGTGAGAGTTCTAGTTGCTAGTAAATTGGATTGAAGATTTGAATCAGTTTCTTATTTATGTGTTGGTCGACCCAAAATCATAAAATAATGCACCAGCAACTCTAATTGAACCCACTAGAGCCCTCCCCTACTTTTCTAGACAACTTGGAAGAGACCCTCCATTTACAAATTGGGTCTTTGAAGTTAACCAAGTTCTACCCACACGACATTGTTAGAAAGTTATATTTATTGCACATCAGCTGCAGACTTGAAAAAAAGCATAATAAGGGCTAGGAGTTCAAATGACTTTAAAAAGATAGTGTTAAGGAAAGCATAAATTCTTTATAATCATTTAGTATCCATTTCTCTTAGCAAGGCAACGAAATTGTAAAAGCCTTTCTACCAAATTAAAGAATACTAACTCATTGAGCTTTCTGTGAACAAATAGAATAGAGATAATAAGCCTTATTGTACTTGCCTTCTCTACATGAGAACTTATCAATGCTTCTTTAGGCATGAAAAACTTTTATTTCCTAAGTAAATATTTTACAAAAAGTAACTTAATCTCTAAACCACTCAATAACCCATAAAGTTGGCCAACTTTAAACATGAGGGGATTGGCCGAACTTAATTAAGAGTTTTTTACTATAAGTGTGTGTTAACCAAGTTGAAGGGTGGTCAAGCATCAAACTGATGGTCTGAAGGGAAATTAAACTACTCATTGTAAGAAATCCTAAGCATTGAATTAATAGTTCTACAAGTAAGCCAAAGCCCAAGAGGAAGGGCAAGTTGCACTTAAAATGGTACCCTCATCTATGTGCATACTTGCTCTGTAGTATCGTGCATATTTAAATTACTAATAAATAATCATGTGAGAGACTATTTTAATAAGGATCTGAATCGCCCCTTTATGATGAGCTTTGCAAATAAATAGTGTAAGATTATTTCATAATTAATAATTCTAAATGAGTTCCTTTGTGAGACATAAGGTGTTATGCATCCAAGGAAATGGCTATATTTATAGCAAGCTAACTCCACCTTTTACGATAGCTCTATAATGAGTAGCACATAAATCCTCTATATTCTATAAGTCTAGAGAAGTACCCCCCATGTAGACCTAAGAGTTAGATGTAAGGTGAGGTGCACCATACAAAACTACACTTAGTCTCATAAACCTTAATTTACTGACCTAAGTGAGTGGCCTAATGAAAATTCAAGTGTTTGCATAAGTTAATATAGGCTTGGAAGCAACCAATGAAGTTACCATAATGATGTGTTTTACACTTACATATGAGTACAAAAATAGCTAATTATTGATGATTATCCTAGAGAAATTTATTAACATAGAGGAGGGCACTCTAAAACTAATATAAGTAATATATATATATATATATATACATACAAGCTTGCTAGGAAAGCCTTCACAGGCTTGCTAGGAAAGCCTTCACAGTGAGCCATCATCATAATAAGATTGAATCTATAGAAGAGAGAGACTCGATAATAAACACTCGCTGCACATATGGCGGGTCAAAGAAGGAAGCTTGAAGAATGAAGTATAAAAATTAGCTACATTTTTAGACTTTCCTATGGTTGGTGAGTGACTAAGGAAGACCAAACAACCTAAATAATCAAAGTTCAATGACTCTACATTGACATACCAATCCACTATTTAAGAGTAGTCACATATCATAGAAAGAAGTAGGTCAGGTCCCTCACTCGAATGATTTATAGAGCTCCCTACTCGCCATAGAAACCTCACTTAGTGTCTAGGAGGGTACCCATAAGTACTCGACTTACCTTACATGTACTTACCATATTTAATTACTCTCCTCCCTTCCCTCTTATTATATAAAAGAGTTTTCAAGGGGGGGGGGCACATATTTCTTTTAAATCTTGGTAGAATAATTAAATTAGAGCCTTTTGTTGGTATATTTTTCTTAACCCTATTTTCCAGGTAACTCGGAGGGTGCTGCCTCACTTTGTGTGCATATTTGAATATAACATTCTTTTAGGTGGGGTGAGTGTGGTTGAGGCTGAGGATTAGGAATCAGTTATAAAGTGAAGTAGGACACTTAGATAAAATCATTCAACCGATATGTAGTAGAACACCCAACAATTCACTATGTATTAGGGTTTGAGAGATATGGAAGATATAATCACTGCCTAGTGTATGTGGCTATGGAGAAAACTAGCCATAAAGAATTGAAGGCCAAAGAGAATGAGTGGTCCTTGGGATTAGAATTTCCCCAATATCATTTAGTAAGAAGGGAGCTATTTAAAACCCCCAGCCTAAATGATGAATCATATTATGTTGGTGAAGAAGAATACAAGAAGGGGAAGGACAATCCAACCAATGCATTTAAAATCCTGCATATACACAGGTTCAAAATCGTACACTTGGAATCATACAAATTGTTGGAGAACCCCATTGCTCAGAGAGCATATTTTGAGTCAACAACATCATGTTGAAATTGGATGACACGATGATGTGCAAACTTTCTTTATCACCTTAAAAGAATCAGCCCTCAAAAGGTTCTCGCATCTCTTATTAGGGGGCATTAACTTATTCTCTGATTTTAAAAGAATTCTCACCACACAATTTGTCATTGCTTAAAAGCCTCTCTGAAGAGTTCTTAGGCTCTTCTACAAATGAGAGAAGAACATGATGAATCTTTAAGAAAGTTCATCACTCACTTTCAATGAGAGATACTAGAGATTAAAGCTTTGAAACCAATGGTAGCCCATGCTACACTCATTGAAGGAATAAGGGAAGGACATTTTAAATATGCCCTTAGACTTAAATAGCCCAAAACACTCACTGAATTACTTGAGTTATCAAACAATGATGTTAATGCCAAAAAGTATAACAACATCATTAGTCTGGAGTTGTTGAATCATATAAAGGATTTGATGAAGAAATCTTCAGAGCAATACTTATAGATAGGTATAGAGATTAAAGATCATATAAGAGAATGCAACCCAAAGAGCCTACACTTCGGTGAGATTTTAAAAATCTCACAACTCTCTATCGAAGAGCTAAGTACTCATAACTTGCCTTGGTAGCTTCTAAGAAATAGTACTTGTTTCAGATCATAATCAAATTTTAATAAGCTTTCATATCTAGGTGGTTGTTCACATCTTCTTTTAAGCCTAAAAAGCAATAATAACATCCAAATAATAATGATTATAATAACCAAATGCAAGTAATGATTTTTGAATAATATAAAATCAATGTTTTCATCTTGATTAAAATCTTCAATCCTTATTAAGATCCTAACACCTATTGATGGGTCTCCAATAATCTCAATGATGATTCAACATATATCTCCAATCTCTTAGTCTCCCTCTAACAAGCTTATTTTCTTCAAAAGCTAGATTTTCAATTCAAGATAAAGTAATTATCATCTTTAGGTTTTAGAAAGGAAAGAGATAATAGATTCATTAAAACACAATAAATTCTTCTTCCAACAAAATTTTAAAATCTTTTTTTTTTCAAAGATAGGTTGCTTCACAAATTAAAAAAAATTAAAAACTAAAATTTCATTATTTAATATGAAGCATTTATACCCAAAATTATGCATTACAAGTTTCAGACTATTAACAAGAATGAACTTTAAAATAGATAAGGAATATTTTTTTTTCTATTTTTATGCCAGTGGTACCTAACCCAAGTACTTTACAAGTTTAGATGACCTTTTCTTTGCTCTTTATTTTCAATGAATTTTCTATCTATCAAGTGTTAAGCACTTGCTATGAAAATACCACAAGCCATCACTGGTCTCTGAGTAAAGGCAAGTTCATAAAATAGAATTAGGCTAGAATTTTAAAAACCTAAACTTACTTAGGTCCCATACATTTAGAAAGAGTACTTAGAATCCATGCATATAATGAGTTTAAATGTGAATGACGTATGCATAGATTAGTAATGTGCTTGAACATACCATAAGAGAAATAATGAATGTTAGAGAAAGAATGCATGAACTTTTAGCTTTAAAATTTCTTTTCGAATGGATGTGCTCTTTGCAATTCTCAATTTCTCTTTTCAAAGTGTCATTGGCTCATTCAAGAAAGCCAACTTTTTCAAATTGGTCATGTTCATTTTTGGCTTTTGAATTTTTAGCTCTTTGTACTCATTTGTTTTAATTTTTTTGTGTTAATCAAGAAATGTGTTATGAATCATTCCCAAGAAAGAAAATTTTCCTTGGAAATGAATAATTTTTTCAAATATTTGGATAACATATGTAATTCATCATAAAGTTCAAGAGTTCATCGTAACTAAGATTATTTACTTGATCATCATCAATGTTGCATGAATCCCCCTTAGTAATCAAACAAAAGTTTTTGGCTTCTTGTATAGCTTCTTCAGAAGATTCTAAATCTAAGTTGATCGAGAAAGCATGATGAGTTTTCTATTGCTTTTCTTTTTATTTCTTTCTTCCTCTTATTTATATTTCTGGTTTGTGTTCCTAAGTGAAGCACACTCCCATTTAGTATGGCTTAGTTTCTTACATTCATAAAAAATAAGCTTAGTAACTTTTGGGTTTTTGATTTTACCTTCACATTTCTTTTGATCAAATATTTTCTTCTTATCTTTTATGAAGTTTTTGAACTTCTTAGTCATAAATGCTTCATTTTTAGTTTTAATGGTGCTTTCCTCCTCACTATATTCATAAGTATTAGTTTTCAGAGTAATCATGTTTTCTTATTTTTTTGCTACACTTGTCAGAATTTCTTTGCAAAATATTTTGTTCATGAGTAATAAGAGAACTAAGCAATTGATCAAATGAATAAAAATATAAACTATGGATTTAGAAATGGATGTAACCTTGGCATTCTAAGATTCAAACAAACAACATAAAATTATATTTATTTTTTCAACATTTGTAAACTCTCTTCCTAAAGCATGTAGTGAAGTGATGATTTTTGTAAAATGCGTGTACATGTTACAAATACACTCATGAGGTAACATATTAAAAAGCTCAATATTATGCAAGGGCATATTGATTTTAATTGTTTAACATCACTAGAAACACAATTTTTTTTCTAGATTTTTTACCTGTTTTGTAAGTGGAAACACTCATGTAATCTTCAAAATTTAAAGCATAGAAAAAAGAAGTTTAAACATTTTAAATTCCATTAGAAAAACTCTCTCTCTCTCTCTCTCTCTCTCTCTCTCTCTCTCTCTTCCAATGAACATGAATTGAAGAGAATTTTAAATGTTTGTCATTAACTACATCGTGTGGTGATATATATATATATCTAACTTTAATCATATTCCATATTTGAAAATCAATTTATTGAAAGAAAGTTTGTGTACACATTTTTCAAAAATCAAAAGGAATATCATCAAAGAGAGGTGGTCGAGTAATAGTGTACCCTTCCATAGTGTTTCTATTTTCCATATGTGCTATTGATGAATCTGCTTGCAATTGTTAAAATGTGAAACAAGCAACTCACTATGATACTACTTGTCAGATTTGGCCTACCAAAGAGGTGTGTGGATTTTGAAATTTTTCATAAACAAAAAATCAAATCAAAATTTTATTGATCAATAATAGATAATCTTAAAAGAATAAAACCAACAATCCAAATATAATGAAAAGAGTGCAAAAATATACAAAAAAAAAAAAGAAAAAAGTAGCATAAAGAATTATAATGGTTAAGTCTAATTAACATATGTCCATTCTCTAGATCTCCTCAAAAAATTAATGAACTCTCCTTTCGCACAACAAGCCAAAGTGAAATGCCTCTCTTCTTAGTAGGAAATGGAGAACGCTACACCCACTCCCTTTCTCCTTCAAGGAAAGAGAGATGCCACACCCTCTCCATGGTATAAAGAAAAACATCTTACAACATAAATCTTTTACAAATTCTCTATTAAAAATAATTTCAAGTTAAAGCACAAGACTCAAAGATAAGGTGAAGGAAAAGAACAACCAAGATGAATGTATAACTTTACCAACAACTAAGTCCTTAAGGGAAAAGATGATGATAAAAGTTTTCCCACTTTTCTCTTAAGTTCAATACTATTCCCTAAGCCCCCTTTTGGATTTCTATCCTTTTGTTTATTATAAGGGGTATTTATAAGGAGAAAGATAAATTAAAAATTAGAAATTTTAATTTAGAAAAAATAGTACAATCATACTACATGATCTAACATTGAATTGTATGATCAACTCATTTCTCTAAGGTTAGGGGCTCTAGACAATATGATTGTCCCATTATCTATCACTATTTGTATTGTATGACCAAGGATGTATTGTACAAATAGTATAAATTAAATTTTTAACTTTTTGTCTGTTTGTCATAGATAATCACATTGTACTATACGAACATATCAAGAAAATTATGTAATTACAAAATAAAATTGTACTATACGATCAATTAAAATAGACATAATTTATAATTAACTGACTTAATCTTGGTGACAAAAATAATTAACAAAATGGATATTCAAGCAATACGATCATGATTGTTGAGTACAATTAGTTCAAATCTAGTAAATTCTTTAGAACTGACTTAATTATGACTATTAAAATTAATTAATTAATATGGACAATCATCAAGTATGATATGAATGATACAGTATGATTTTCATAAAAAAAAATTATTTTACATTCTCTCAAATGTGTGTGTGCTTGGTTATTTTCAACATTTAATATGAAGTTAAAATAAAACATTAGTACTAGACATGACAACACAATATTTGAACTTGACTTAGGTCTTCTAGCATTTACCATTTCTTATTTACAATCTTCATGGGTTATTTTTTTATCAAGCTTTGCAAATCAGTCATTGTTCATGCTCTCATAGTGAATCTTCATTAAACTGCTTAATTGTAGGTCTTGCATTAAAAGCTTACCACAACTTGCACACACAAATGATCAGTGAAAATAGCTATTAAACTAGAAATATATATGATCATCAAAACTTAGAATATTATGTGAAGGCTTATGAAGTTAATAATTTTAAATTTTAAAATTAAAGCTCTCTCTCTCTCTTTCTCTCTCTCTCTATAACCAATATTTTACTTTTCTACATCACTTGGAAGTAGTGTAAGAGCCAACCAATGATGAAATCCCATAAGTGCTAGTGCATATTTGTATCATAGACAATTTTATTATACATTAGAATTCTTCACTTAAGGATAGATAGCATATATTACATATCTTATCTCATAAAATAAAGCTATAGGTAGATATGAATTTAATCATGCCTTTTTTTTTTCTAAGAAACCCCATATAGGGGGAATTTTATTGCCACAAAAAAGAAGGTTACAAGGTCCTTAAAAGGGGATAAACTCTAAAACTACTACTCGAAGAGCTACAACCAGCCTAGAGAAAATCCCCTATCTAATTACATCCAAAAAAGCAAGTAAAAGCAAAAGAATAAAAGATACATAGATATCAGCAATGGAAAATCTAGGCCAAAGCAGAACCGTATGTAGAATCAACAGGAAATGAACCTTCAATGTACCTGCAAAAATAAAGGAAAGCTGCATCTGCAAATATGAAAAGGGAAGAATTAGTATAGATGCAATAAGAGGGCAGCAGAATAATGATTGAAGTGAAAGTTTGAGGGAGAGGGCTGAAGATATTCACACCAAATTGGGGCAGATACAAATGTGTGCATCCAAGCAACCATTGTATGGATACAACACAAGAGTTACTACTAAACTAATAAGGGGTGAAGCCATCATAGCCCATAAAGCCAAAGGATGAAGGATTTGTGTTCCTTAGTACCTACAAATCTAAATAAAGCCAAATATAATGTATATGAAAAATGCAAGCCATTATCCCAAATAGGATAACCATTAGCCATTATATGCACCATAGCATCAGAATCCCTACCCAACACATGATAGAAAAAACAAGTGGCTCATGGGCGTGAGGAATCCATGCATCAATCAAACACACAAGCACTTGATCAAGCCATGATCATAACCAAAATTATACCAAGAAAGCCAATTGCAAGACAAAACTAGGCGATGAAAAATCACCACACCAATCGACCCTCTAGACTAAACAGCACCAAACCAGCCAAAAGAAGGAACCATGACTAAGTATTGATGGGAGCAAAATCACAAAGTGTCCAGAATTCCAAAAAATAGCACATTCCGCAAAATTTGAGGAATAGAAAAACATTCCCAGACTATTGGAGAAAACCAAGAAACCAAATGCAAGAGTTAGCTGATGGAAATAAACCAAAGATACAAATCAGCCATACATACAGGCCAAACTAGACCAACAATAGGCCAAAAAAAGGGCCCATGTCAGCAAATATTGATGTGAGCAACAAACACAAAGAAACTAGAAACTACACAAACAACATATTCCAGTAGTGCCTTGATAGCCTTAATGTACAAAGTATTCACACTTGACCAAAATAAGGTTATAAGTCCAAAGTTGAGTAACACCGATTCTGTGTAATTAAACTATCCCATTTCTCTCTTTCTATGGACATTTCTCTTTTTATTTACTGATCATAAGTCCTCCATCTTTTCCATCATTTTCTAAATCTTGTATCTACAAAATTGTCATTTTTTCTACCTCAAGGTTGTAAGTTTAACTTTAGATGACACAACTCATGGTTACTCATAGAGTGTTTAATGGCTAGTTGGGTTGACTATCTAACCAAGATAAATAACCTTAAGCTTGACAAGTTAACTAATGGATCCATGAAAAACAAATACCAAAATATATTATTATCATCATTATTATCTCCCTTTAAAAAATTATTAAAAACTCTTAAATTATTAAAGACTTCTACTTACATGAAGTAATATTCTTAAAATTATTAACTAAGATTTTTAGAAAATTATATAATTAAATAATTAAATTATAAAATATTTAATTCTTAACATTTGTAAAAGGCACTAAATATTTCTTTAATAAATGACGATAAACTCTAATCACTAAATACATCTCTTAGAAGTATTTATGGACTATCAAACCACCAAGGATAAAAGTATGGTATTTTCATTTTAAAATAAAAAAAATTTGTAAATAATTTAATAAAACTTTTAAAAAAAATTCCAAGAAGATTTCTTTGATATTTAAAAACACTAAGGATTACTATATGGATCGTTGGCTTGGGGTCACAGAGAACTTTTGCCAAATGAAACAAGAATACAAACAGATATATTAAAGATAACTTAGAAACTTACAGGACAGACTCTGAAAATATAAGAAGACTTGAGAAGAAAACTTCAACTTCAATGGTTGTGTGTTTTCAACTCATACAAATACAACTATATATAATAGGGTTACTAGCACCTGGTTTTCTGAAAACCATTTACCAGCCCATGGTTTTAGCCCATGGTTTTGCAAAAGTTGGCAGAGCATGTGCCAAAAGTACAATAATTCAAACTTTAGTAGGCACACCATGTGCCTTGATAATTAATAGGTAGTGGCATGTATTAGAGTCTGTAAAGTTAAGCTGGCATGTGAAATGAGGGGCCCACTATGCTCCACTAAACAAAGTCTCTCTGCTTTGGCAGTGAGGCAGAAAAGCTGTTGAATAATGTCGTTCAGCCTTTTCTGTCGAGGGTAGAGGTCGCGATTACTTTTTTTCCCGATACTCTTTTAGTGTATTCTCTCTTGTTTTCGATATCCAGGAGAATCAGATTTCTTTGAGTATAATGGCGGTTTGTTCTTTTTCAACTTGATAAGCTGCCCTTCTGAGTTGATCGGATGTATCAAGTTTGATGGGGTAGTTGAGGGTCTCGAATAGTAGAACTTCATGCATCTCATCTTTCTGATAGGGAAAACTTCTGGATGATGACCCTTTCCGTATGAGTTTTGGACCGTCCTTGATTTCGATTTTTTGAAGGATTCTTGGAGTGTATCTTCGTTGAAGCTAATTCTTCATTAGGAATTCTTTTGAACCAGTTGTCAGGGCATTTTTCAATTCACTTTTGCTTACTTGGATTAGCTTTTGTGTTGCTATCCATACGTCCTTTTCCATGTCTTTGTTGATTTCTTCGAGCTCCGTCCATTTTGGTAAAACAGAATTGATTTCTTCTTCACTGGCTATTCCTGCACATAAAATAAAAGTTAGTCGAGAAAGATTGTCAGCTAGCACATTGTTTTTCCCATCGATGTGCTCGAAGTTAACTGTAATCCCCAGTCCGCTGATGTAATCAGTGAAGTTAAGCCACCGAACTCTAGAGGGTTTATTTTGGGCTGTTTTATTATAGAATGAAATGATGGCAGCCGCTCGGGTGATTTCTCGTCCGGATAGTGGATTTTAGAGCATTTAGTGTCTCCATGCAAGCGTGGATTTGCATCAATGGTGGATTTGGTTGTTGGAAATTTTCCACTTGTATGCATATCCTTTCTATTTTTAGGATCCTCCTTTTTTGTTTTCCACTTACATATACCTCCCCATCCTTCCATACAACCATCGTTTCTAGTACAATATAAGCTTTTTTTAGGGGTATTTCCGGTCAGTAGTTTTTGTACAATGGATTTGATTTTTCGTATAAGCTCCCAGTCATGGATTTTACTGAAAACCAACATTGGAGAGTCAACTCCAACCCGATCTTTGATTCATCTCAACAACATCGGCTAACCTAGTGCCTGAAAACATGCGAACAGATGGGCCACCCACCGCGCGTCACCAACACTATTCTGAGGAACGAATCTTAGCTGTCAACAATAATCGAGATAAATCTACCTTTTATCAATCTTATCAAAGATTAATCCAAGAAGGGATGCAGCACATCCACCTTGGACTAATAATGATCCGTATACACGCTTTACACCGAAGAGATGCAGGGACTACAGCACTGATTGTACTCAGAGACACCAGATGGCGTTCAGACGTCTCTATCATCGGGACCATGGAAATTGATTTATCTACGAGAACGCAATTGGTATATATCTCCCCTGATCTTATGCTCTCTATACATGATTTTATTAATCACATAGAGCTAGTCATCTTGTCGCATGGATATGAGGATTGGCAAGGAGGTGAATCTAATCTCCTCATCACCAGAGCTTTAGTCGCACGGTTAACGAATACCAGCCATACGGGGTTTCGTTATAATATCTCTGGAGTAGCAAATTACCTTGCTTCACCGCATCTCGCTTTGCTGGCGCCATACTATTTCTGAGGAAGCTCTTGGAATCTCATCCAGGCACCAACTCTCCGTGTACCTCAATCCTCATAACTCACCAGCGTATTGACGGTTCAATCCGTGTCATTTTCTTCCTATACTCATGTACCCCCAAACCATTACTACCCAAGAAGATGACCAATTTGCCCTCATGGCCTTTTCGATAATCCAATTTGGGACACCTCCGACAATGAGGAAGAAGACGATGACTCCGACTTCTCCCTCTTCTTATACCTAAATAATTGTCTAAATGAAGCTTTACCAGCTTTCTCGGAGCATGGTGGGGACAATACTGAACTACTACCATACCCAATGCTTAAACCAGACCTTGAACTTCCCAAACCTGAACTTCCCAAACTGAACTTCCCAAAAGCTCCACATACTGTTTCACCATAAATGATCAGCTTGACTATCCTAAACTCAAAAGAATGGCAGATAAAGCCGATCACTTATACACATCTGTTTCATCTTCCTATCTTCCACCTAATGAACCTGTTATGGGACCGGTAATGTATCCACCGGCAACCTCTTCAACCTCCCATGGCTACACTCCACCTCCTACTTATTATCAAAACTATAGACCCTGGAGTTCTGATTTTAAGAAATCCTATGGCCGTATATGGAATTTGCCATCGATTTTCTAAGGAGTCCTACTAGTGCTACCAGAAGACTTCGCACTATACGACGACGTAATTTCTAGATGGGAGTCCATAACTCTTAACTTGCTAAATGATAAGCAGTTTGCAGATAATAAATGCAAGGTACTGTTCATAGAAAATCTGCTAGGAGAAGATGAAAAGAAGATTTGGATCCAATGGAGAATGGCATGCGAGGAAGAATATGAAAGACTGGTAAACATTGCTGATGACCCGCAAAATGTCTTATCACAAATACGACGTATTATCCTCCTAGAAGATCCATACCAGGGCCCTATAGAAGAGTAGAATAGAGCGTACCAGGACCTAGAAAGGCTAAGCTGTGACCAGATCAAAAATATGTTCAACTATATGAACGATTATAAAACACTGGCGGCAAGGTCCGGGAGGATGTACATTAACTCAGAACTATCCGATAAGTTTTTCAAGAAAATGCCGGCGATCCTAGGAGACGAAATTGAAGCAGCTTTCAAAATCAAATACCCAGGATGCACGGTCGGAGTGCTGCCAAGGATAAGATTCACATATCAATACTTGGCCGATTTATGTAAAAAGACTGCAATACAAAGAGGAATTAAAGATTTATCAATATGCCGACAAATTCCAATCCCTGGCTATTACAATAACACCAGGAAATACGGCCTCCGAAAATCAAAGAATTATAAGGGTAAACCTCATGACACTCATATAAGAGTGATCAAAAACAAAAACAAGACTCGTTCCATAGGTGGAGAAGAAGGACATTTCGCGCGGGAATGTAAAAATAAAAGAGGAAACATGGCTAGAGCAGCCATACTGAAGGATTTGGACCTACCAGAGGACTACGACGTCCTCTCTGTTGACCTAAATGAAGATCCATCCGACGCAATCTGCAGCATATCAGAAGGAGAACGAGCAAATACGATAAGCCACATAAGGCGAGCGCTCGAAGATCTCCCGCCTGAAGAATACGAATTCATGGTAACCACAAAGGACTTAGGATGGAGGTGCGTCCAACTTACTTACAAGAAAAAAATGTGGGGAACACAACAAACCTATTCAAGGTCCACATTCAAAATGCACATACTGTGCAATCATCACCAACATTGGTATGAGAATCCATTGCACAATATGTAAAATCTCGGCGTGTCCAATGTGCGCCAAATTTTATTTAGAAATTGAAATTCAGAAAGAACTAACGCTTCAGACTTATCAGTCAAAAGATGCATTGATCCACGAATTAGTAAAATATTCAGATCACCTTACTGAAGAGAACAAACGGTTAAGACAGCATATACAAGATGTCTTAAAGGAACAGCTGGAAGAGGCAAGAAGCGAATTTCTACCAATAGATAAAGGAAAAAGGCCTATCAGAACGAAGGCGAAGAATGTTCTAAAGTCAGAATTCTCAACGAAATCGTCAAGGAACAAGCAGAGAAGGCACCAAGGAAGGTTATAAATCGCCTCTATAATCTAATAATCTTCTTTAATGTTCCAGATATCCAAGAATTCCGCATCCAAGAAATCATAGATACAGGAGCTACGGCATGTTGTGTAAACACCAAAGATGTTCCAGAAAAGGTAAGAGAAAAGCTAAATTATGAAATTCTATTCCATGGAGTAAACTCCGTTACAAAAGCAGAAATAAGGATAAAGAACGGAACAATGACCATTGGTGAACACAAATTCAGAATACCACTGGTATACTGTATGGAAATGGAAACAAAAGACGGAATCCAGATGTTGTTAGGATGCAATTTTCTGAGAAGTTTAAATGGAGGTATAAGAATCGAAGGTAACGTTGTGACTTTTTATAAGGAAATAACACCTATCATTACTTCCACAGAATTAGAAGTCACAAACAAACAGTTATCAGAACTCGAGATAGACTACGACTTCTACGTCTCATTATAGCCTGAATGGATCCACCAGTCATTAGAGCATAATCCATTTATGAGAAAATTCAGGGGAATCCTACAGAAATTAAAAGGATACATCGGGAAGATCCGTTTTGGAGCAAGAATCGTATCTTGTAAAATTGAGATAATTAATCCTGATCTAACTATCCAGGACAGGCCGCTGAAGCATGTGACGCCATTAATGCAAGAACAGTTCAAACGACACATTGAAGGCCTCCTTGCACTTAAAGTAATACGACCCAGCAAGAGTCATCATCGAACAATGGCTATGATTGTAAATTCAGGAACCTCAATCGATGAGGTAAGTGGAAAAGAAATCAAAGGTAAAGAACGAATGGTATTTAATTACAGATCTCTTAATGATAATACTTACAAGGATCAATACTCTCTACCTGGTATAAACACCTTGCTGAAGAAAATAGGCAATAGTCAAATATACTCAAAATTTGACTTAAAAAGTGGGTTCCATCAAGTTTATGCACGATTCAATTGAATGGATCATTCATTACCCTACTGATTTTAATGGTTAGTCATGCCTTTTGGGCTAAGAACGCACCCACGTTCAAAGAAAAATGGATAACTGCTTTAGCCAATGTTCTAAATTTTTAATTGTGTATATAGATGACATCTTAATTTTCAGTGATACTGAAGAGGAACACCGAGGACATTTAGAACAATTCCTGCAAATTGTAGAAAAGGAAGGACTGGTTCTCTCTCCCACAAAAATGAAGATTAAATTGACTTCCTGAGTGACTATTGGAAACAGAAAGATAAAATTACAGCCGCATATTATTAAAAGAATCACAGACTTTCCAGAAGAAAAGCTAAAGGAAAAGCAAGGGATGAGATCTTGGCTCGGTATCTTAAATTATGCAAGATCTTATATACCCAATTTGGGTACCTTACTAGGGCCACTCTATCAGAAAGCATCACCACATGGCGATAAGAGGATTAAAAGCCACGACTGGGAGCTTATACGAAAAATCAAATCCATTGTACAAAAACTACCAGATCTGGAAATACCCCCTGAAAAAGCCTATATTGTACTAGAAACTGATGGTTGTATGGAAGGATGGGGAGGTATATGTAAGTGGAAAAACAAAAAGGAGGATCCTAAAAATACAGAAAGGATATGTGCATACAAGTGGAAAATTTCTAACAACCAAATCCACCATTGATGAAATCCACGCTTGCATGGAGACACTAAATGCTCTAAAAATCCACTATCTGGATAAACGAGAAATCACCGAGCGATGAGCCATCATTTCATTCTATAATAAAACAGCCCAAAATAAACCCTCTAGAGTTCGGTGGAAACTTTGATTACATCAGGTGGGATTGATTAACTTCGAGCACATCAATGGGAAAAACAATGTGCTAGTGACAATCTTTCTCGACTAACTTTATTTTATGTGAATAGTGAAGAAGAAATCAATTCTATTTTACCAAAATGGACGGAGCTTGAGGAAATCAACAAAGACATGGAAAAGGACGTATGGATAGCAACACAAAAGCTAATGCAAGTAAGCAAAAATGGATCGAAAAATGCCCTGACAACTGGTTCAAAAGAATTCCTAATGAAGAATGTAGCTTCAACAAAGACGCACTCCAAGAATCCTTCAAAAAATACGTCGAAATCAAGGACGGTCCAGAACTCATATGGAAAGGCTCATCATCCAGAAGTTTTCCCTATCAGAAAGATGAGATGCATGAAGATCTACTATTCGAGACCCTCAACTACCCCATCAAACTTGATACATCCGATCAACTCAGAAGGGCAGCTTACCAAGTTGAAAAAGAACAAACTGCCATTATACTCAAAGAAATACAGATTCTCCTACGGATATATGAAAATAAGAGAGAATACACTAAAAGAGTATCAGGAGGAAAAAGTAATGCGTACAAAGACCTCTACCCTCAGATGCGCGACAACGAGAAAAGGCTGAACGACATTATTCAGCAACTTTTCTGCCTCACTACCAAAGCACAGAGAGACTTTGTTTAGTGGAGCATAGTGGGCCCCTCAATTCACATGCCTAACTTTTCTGACACCTGCATGGGGCATGACTACCTATTAATTATTGTACCTAAGGCACATGGTGTGCCAGCTACTAAAGTTTGAATTATTATACTTTTGGCACATGCTCTGCCAACTTTTGCAAAACCATGGGCTAAACCATAAAACCATAGTAAATGGTTTTAAAACCAGTGCTAGTAACCCTATATATATAGTTGTATTTGTATGAGTTGAAAACACACAACCAGAAGTTGAAGTTTTCTTCTCAAGTCTTCTTATATTTTTCCGTCCGTAAGTTTCTAAGTTATCTTTAATATATCTGTTTGTATTCTTGTTTCATTTGGCAAAAGTTCTCTGTGACCCCAAGCCAACGATCCATATAGTAATCCTTTTGGTATGGTGAAACAGGTATTGTTTGTGGAGCTTTCTGGTTTGGGAAGTTCAGGTTTGGGAAGTTCAGGTTTGGGAAGTTCAGGCTCTAGTTTAAGCATTGGGTATGGTAGTAGTTCAGTATTGTCCCCACCATGCTCCAGGAAAGCTGGTAAAGCTTCATTTAGACAATTATTTAGGTATAAGAAGAGGGAGAAGTCGGAGTCATCATCTTCTTCCTCATTGTCGGAGGTGTCCCAAATTGGATTATCAGAAAAGGCCATGAGGGCAAATTGGTCATCTTCTTGGGCAGTAATGGTTTGGGGGGTATGAGGAGTATAGGAAGAAAATGATAGACGGATGGAACCGTCAATACCCTGGTGAGTTATGAGGGATTGAGGTACCTGGAGAGTTGGTGCCTCGGATGGTCGCAGATTCCAAGAGCTTCCTTGTAGCTCTGTAATAGTATGGCGTCGGCCAGGCAGAGCTGAGATGCCGTGTGAAGCAAGGTAATTTGCTACTCCAGAGATATTATAACGAAACCCCCGGTATTCACCGACTAAAGCTCACGTGATGAGGAGATTAGATTCACCTCCTTGCCAATCCTCATATCCATGCGTCAAGATGACTAGCTCTATGTGATTCATAAAATCATGTATAGAGAGCATAAGATCAGGGGCGATATGTACCAATTGCATTCCCGTAGATAAATCAATTTCCATGGTCCCGATGATAGAGACGAGCGCCCTCGTGTCTCTACAATCGATGTAGTCCACGCATCTCTTCGGTGTAAAGCGTGTATACGGATCATTATTAGTCCAAGGTGGATGTGCTGCATCCCTTCTTGGATTAATCTTTGATAAGATTGCTGTCTGATAAAAGGTAGATTTATTTGATTATTGTTGACAGCTAAGATTCGTTCCTCGGAATAGTGTTGGTAGGACGGTGCTGGCAGTCTTCGTCAGATATTCGAGCACTAGGTTAGCCCGACGTTGTTGAGAGATCTGTAACTCAGCATCGGGTTGGAGTTGACTCTCCAACGTTGGTTGATATCTTCGATGATTTGGTAATCATTTTTGTAATTCATCAGCAAGTCTGGATCTCATCCGATAGCCTCGGATTTGATCTTCTACAGGATTATTCGATGTAGAAGGATCTGGGTTTCTGAAAGAGGCAGATGACAGACGAGTTTGAGTTGCAGATGGTGCAGCCATTTTTAGTTGGAAGATTTTTTTTCTTTTGGAATATCTCCTTAGGATTTTGAAAAACAAAGAATTTCTTGGTGGAAGCTTTTGGTGGTGGTGAAGGTTTCCCGAGGGAAAGGTTTTGAAGTTGATCTTGTAGAGCAGATATTGAAGATTCGACACTTTCTGCTGCAAGCTTAGGTGCAGACTGGATTAGATCCAAGCGTTCTTCGAGACGCCTGACCTTTTCAATAGTGACAAGAAGAAGTTGAATAATAGTATTATTCTGTTTGACTATAGTGCTGAAGGCGGAGGAACTATTAATGCAAGTCTCAGTAGGGTTGGTAAACCCGCAAGGAGGGGGATCAATAGTTTCGGTAGACTTAAGAGCAGTTTTATAGTCAGAACTTATAGAGGATAGTTTCCAGTCACTCATGAAATTAACGAGTTATGCTAGGATAAAGAAGGGTATGCTCTGAGTTTGATTGATCTGGTACTAAAATAATTCAAGATGAGAGCTCATTATGACAGAGATAAGTTCCGGTCTGCCACCTCCTTTTTCCTATGATCGCTATTCTCGATCTCAAAGTCCCCGTTACTGTTGAAAGATCGAGACAGATCTTACCGTGTTAATAACAAAGAAAACATCAAGAGGATACAATAGTACTGAAAAATCGCCCTCAGAACATACAGAAGAGTTTAGCCCAACATAACTCTGATACCAAAAGGATTTGTTTTGTTGTTTTGCTATTTTCATTCAAGTGCTATTTTTTTGTTTTAAATCTGTAAGACTACAAGTCTACAACTTCTTATAATAGATAACCTATTGGATGTTAGATGTGATTGAGTATTCAGTATGCTATGGCATCAGAGGATTTTGGATTATTATTGTGTTTCATTTCATTTCTATCTAGCCATTGATGGTTGCTTTTATTGATTCTTTCAGGTTTCAGGTTTGGCACTTTGGTAACTTGGTTAGCTGTTCAGCTTGTTCTCACTTCTCGGTGGACCTAAAATGGTTCCCTTTTTTTGCAGCCTCTTTACTTTCATTAGAACTATTTTTCTGGATTAGTTAATTAGACTTATTAAGTGCTTTTTTTTGCATCCTCTTTACTTCTAGTGGGCTGTTCTACATTTTGGTGAATGGTGTTGTTGTATATAGTATACTTGTATTTGTTGTTATTTTTTTCTATAATTGTTGGCTACTTGCCTACTTGGCTGTTGTTGCTTTGACTGCAAAGCCTAAGTTACTTTAAACTTTGAAGAAACTAGAAGGAATGAACAATGCAAATATGCAACACATTCAAACTAAACACTAACAGTAAACAGTAAACAACATCACAGTCTTGAAGATTCACAAGAATCATAACCAACAGAGGCTCTCATACAACAGAGGAGTCATGCTCCTAAAAAAATCACATAATCGCAATAACTATAGATTGGTGAAAGGCCACAAAGATCTGTGAGACTGTGACATACCTGAGTGGGTCAAGCAGTTGAAAAGAAAGGAAATCATAGAGAAGAGCCAGAGCATCAGACGACTCAAAAAAGTAAGAACGAGAGAGAGGGATAGAGTCACAAAGCCATAGAGGATCAGATTCACATATAAGACTCTCCACTTGCTCGATACGCCAAACGCCACACAGTGATGCAAGAACAAGAGAAATCTGAGAGGCAGGACTCAGGAGGAAGGGATTGTAGATTGTGGAGTGCTTGCTGCACTACTGCTTGTGCTCAGATGCTTGAAGCTGAGAGACGAGGAGAAGTGGATATTGGAGAACTTCAGGCGAGAGGCTCGAGGTCAAGAAGAAGAACCAAACAACGCCAATCACTCACCATTGAAACACCAGAAAGACTTAAGCAAATAATAAAGAATTGCTTGGAGAAGTTGAATAGGCTAAAAGCCTAAAATAAATATCAAAATAATGCAGTTATGAAATTGAGGAATCACGCGCGCCCTCATTACTGCACCTTATCGACCTTATCGAGAACACGAAAGCAGTTCTCTGTTAGGTGTTTGGCTTGTTTCGAATTCAAACAAAAATTATATGTTTGTGCTTGGCTCATTAGTTTAGCACACGCTAATTTTTTTAGTCAACACGAGCTATTCGGGAATAATGAGCTGTTTTGACAGCCATATTCATCTTAGAAGCATATTTTTAGTTACTTAAGGCAATTTACTTTTTTATAATATCATAAAAGCTTTGAAAAATTTTAAGCAAATGATATTATTCATATTGAATTGATAGGACATTTGAGGTATTGATTACATAAAATTTTATAAGGTAAGCTCTTCATAATTTTAAAAATAGTATTTAGCCAAATTTGAGAAAACTAAATATAAGTCTAAATTTCTTTTAAAAAAATTTAAATGAACCTTAGTATATACCTGTAAGTAGGACTAACTATCAATTTGAGGTTGAAATGCATAAAAGTTTTAATTTAGTGCTAGATAATTTTCACAATGCCTTCAAAAAATATAACATTAAAAGATATAATTGAAGGTAGGACATGTAAACATATAATTTTCTTAAGGAATAGTCTAATAATATGAAAAGCATCATTAATCTTTTAAATTGTTCAAAAATTTTGCCATCTTAAAGAATTAACCAACTATCACAAAAATGTGATCATATCAGCAAGTTGTACAGTCAATCTTAACATAAATAAATTGAGAGATCTTCCTAAGGCTTATAAGAGATAGGTAATGTAATGTATTGACTGGACTAATATTTAGTGGATTAGGCATATTTATAAATTAGGCAATGGGCTACCAATTTTTGAATATCTTTCTTAATTTAATGCTAGTAAGAATAAGTTTTCATCAAATATATGACATTATTATTTTTCTAAAATGTTAAGAAATCCATCCATAATATAGTTTCAAGATAAAAAAAATTATTTAAGTGATGTTCTATAAATATAGAATTATATTCTCTTACATAAATTTGTAATCATCAAGAATATTTATTATAAATTTGAAGGTTTATTTATGTTCTGTCTAAGTGACATTAATCCAATGAAAGTCAAGGAAAATTGGATACTTATCTTATAAAGTTAATAAAATCTATGGATTTTGAGTTCTAAAGAATGTTTGATCAAAGCTACCATTAATAATGCTTATACATTGTTGAATCAAAATTTTACCATGGAGAGATACAGGACTTTACTTTAGGAACTTGGGAAGCAAGGCTAAATCAAGTGTGATAAAGCAAGTAAAAAAGTAAGGTAAAAAAATGTAAAGTGAAGCTAGAAATCTCACTATATCAAAAAAAGAGTAAAAGTATGGTGGATCAGAGTGTAAGAATCTCTCTCTCTCTAATTAAAAGTGTCCAAAAGAAAAAAATATCTTTACATGCACGCTAGAATTTCCATTTTCATAAGAGGGATGTGATTACATATAAAAACTGCATATAATAAAAATACACATCAACTATGTCAATTATATAAGGAGTTCACTAATGTCTTGGAGAGTAAGCGAGTGATGTGTGCCGAGTGGCAAGCTTCTAGGTACATTCACATGTTTTGGTAGGGCCAATTATCTGATGTGAATCTTTGACTAAATGGTTTTCTGGATGTGGGCAAGTCTTCATGTATAAGGTGGGTCATTGGATACTAAGTTCCTAATTCGGGTGGTTTATCTTCGTGTTCACCCTACTTAAAGCGAGTCTTCTTGGGTGAATGATCTACTTGCATAAATTTTTCCTATAATCTATAGAAGTTTCTATGTTGGTCCTCCATCTCCTTATAAGAAATTTCTTTGTCCACTTATATTTCTTAATTATACATTTAGCTCTTTGATTATTCTACTCCTTTTAAAGACAACTCAAAAGAAGGATAGAAAAATGAAAGCAAATATTAATTACTAAAATTTCATGCAAAAATTTTGACTATAAATCTTTTACATCACATCACCTTTGACTTGATTAATTCTTTTGGGGTTTTTCTCTAGGCTCTAGGCAATATAATGAATCCTAACCTCAGAGAATTTATTTTTTTTATTATTATTTTTTTATTATCTAGGTCTCACTTTTCCTTACTAGTTTCTTTTTGTTAGTAGATTTAGCATTTGTCATAGAGTCTAAAAGGCCTTACCATGATATAGATTCTCTCATGAATTATTCTAGCTTATAGTAGAAGAAAAAAAGGCTAAGAAGGTGATTAGAGAGCCTATTTTGTAGCACCTCTTGTCAAGGTGAGTTCTCTTACACCAGTTAGGAGTGAAACTATTCCCTAGCCAAGGACACGTTAGTAGATGCTAGTGTTGAGGGGAGTGTTGCTATAGAATTCAAAGATAGTTTTCTCTAGAAAAGTGTTGAGTGTTCAGAGGGAAGCTAAAGATTTTCTTTCTATCCAATAAATGAAGGTCAACATAAGCATGTTATCGAAAACCACTTCTCAGCAAAGGAAAGTTGAAGATTGTCTCATTGTTGTATAAATATCTATTTTGGTAATTTATTATTCCTTGCCTTAATCAAAGTGATCTTTTTGATATCATAGTTAAGCATTTCAATTTTTTGTGAATTCATGGAGGGAGATGATGCCAAGTCACCAGATCCCATGGCCAACTCTTGGACACAATAGGTAGATCAGAGATGAGTATTGTTTTCATATTATGTGAGTTATTTAGGCATCATCTAAGTGATGAAAAAGTTTATTTAACCCAACAATGACTTCCTTTCTTAAGGATGACAACTTTGACCAAATTCCTTCTAGCAATTCTTTTATTTATATTTAAGGATATTACTCCTTGTTGTGTAGGGGTGACTTCAATGGAAGTGGCTCCTATTATTGCCAACCTCCCAGTAGTTTTGTTGAGTGGTGACTTGGTGACACCAACTTTTCTTTTAAGGGTAGATATCTCTTTATTTGAAAAATAATTGGCCACCCAACTTTCTTGACCATCAAAGCAACTAGTTTTACCTTAATAGTTATCCAAGAGATGATGGCAAGCTTTCTTCATTCACTCATTATGATAGCAACAAGTTCAAGGACAAAGAGTCCTCCAATGTTAAGAAGCTATGACACCTAAGAGGGGGTGAATTGAGTAAACAAAATATTTCTCAAATTAAAACTTAATTTGTAAAACTTTGTAGAAACCTTAGTTGCAAAGGTAAATACAATTAATTATAAAGAGAGAAAGCAACCAAGAAAGAAAAGTAAAGTGCAGAAAAAGTAAAAAATAAGCAGCACTGATTTTTATGTGGTTCGACCAAACCCAAAAATTAGTCTACATCTATGCCTTATCACCTGACTAAGAATTCACTAAACAGGAAGAGATTACACCCAATTTTCTAATCTTTCTTACACCAGGCAAGTATAACCCTAACTCTGTACTTTCTCACAATAAGCAAGTACAACCCCAACTCTATACTTTCTCACAACATGCAAATACAACCCTAACACTTCATAATAAGAACAAAAAATATAATTTGTATGTTCAACTCTCAATTTTAAAATGATTTTGAACTCAACCCATTACTACACAATGATAAGACAAATAAAGAGAAGAGAGCTCAATATTTATGTTATGTGTTGACTGATTTTAAAATAATGCAAATAATAGCTCAATTTTAAATTCAATGAAATATTTAAAATGATTTAATGAAATCTTGCATAAGATGAAAGATCAAAGATATCAAAAGAGCTTTTTTAAAACACTTGAAAAGAGTAGAGATCAAAGACAATCAAAACAAAAACTTAAAGAGAAAATATCATATCAAACTGAATATCTTTTTAAATTACTCGAATATGAATGAAAATGAATTTAAAAATATATTAAACTTCAAAGCACATGAATTTATTTCATCTAAAATAAGACAATGAAATTTCGAATTCAAAAGATTGAAATGAAATAGAAATACTTACTCAAGTCCTTAATGTATGATCAATGACAGCAATGACTTAATTTTGATCTTCCTAAGGCTTGAAAGAAGCTTAAAAGGGTTGAAATAAATCTCCACTTGAATGATGTTGAAGATGTAATGGAAGGATATGATATAAAGAACAATCTCTTCAAGCAAACTTTAGTGTTGTTATTTACTTTGGGACCACCACGCTTCACGGCACTCGAATCGACGCCTGATACCAATACCAAGGGTTTCTTGTGTAATTCTAACTACTTGGCTGATGGTAGGCATGTGTTTAGTTTATAACTACTTGGCCTATGACAGCCATATGACTGAATTAGCTTCGTTATCTGACTACGGTAATTACTATTTTTACTACGGTAATTAATATTTTTACTATCACCGTGGTAACTACTTGGCTGATGGCTTGGCAAGTGTTTCTATTCCTAACTACTTGGCCTATGGCAGCCATGTGACTGAATTAGCTTCTTTATTTTACTACGGTAATTTTTATTTTTACTGTTACCGTGGTAACTTTTACTTTTACCTAGGTAAGTTTTAATGTTACTATTATTCAGATACATGTCTACTTTTGCTAAGGTAACTTTTTATTTTTACCCTGGTAATTTTTATTTTTACCACAGTAAACTCTACTTTTACTTTTACTATGGTAAATTTTTACTTTTACCCTAACATGAGAGCTACCCGTTAAACGGCTCATGTTTTTATGCTAATTCCTCTTTTCTTATCTATTACAGGTTCAAGGAGATTGTGGATACTTTATGCATTTTTGGAGCTAAATATTACTGCAGATTTTGAGTGATGAGTGGGAGTGACTGTACCATTTTTTAACTATTTTTAACTATTACGGTTACTATTCCTAACAGATACGTGTTTACTATGCATTTAGTATTTTCATTGGATGCATCTGATGCCTAAATCCCTCTGGCAATTTAATATTAATGAACACTGTTGCTATATAATTTTATATTCATCGTAACTGTTACTTAAAATTTGTTATATTATATTTTAATGGAAATTTACAGCATGGTATTATTACAATTCCTAAATTACAAATATACCAAAATCCTTCATGCATGCATATGAAATGATTTATTTCTAGGTGATGATGAAATTTGAAAATTGCAAATCTATCCTAATGCTTACTGTTCAACAGAGAGGAAACGAAATATATTCATATGGCTATGTACAGAAAAACAGAGAAATAGAGAGGATGCAAAATATTCATCAGAGGCTAATATAACATATTTGTATATAATCCTAATATGATGTTGTGATATAATATGAGATGAAGAATTCTACGCTTTGGGTAGATATGATCAATAAATTCATCACTCAGTTTCTATAATATAAGCATCATCCTCAACTTAACTTAATTTATATTCAACAAGAACATGATTAATCGAATAACATACACCTACAATCAATTATAATTCTTCCTATTTGATGACACCGCTCGCGCCACACGCGGGACTTACAGCATACCTTCATCACTTTCAGAAGCCAATAAGGAATCCAATCATAGAGGTTATTAGCTAAATTCATGAAAACTGCTTAGTATATAAACTTTAAAAGAGGATCGGCATATAGCCTATATTTGCAGTAGGGAGACAACATTAATTCCCCATGAGACAATTAATCATATCTCCCAGAACAAATATAACTACGCATGATAATGAAACAAACAAACATTTTATTAGGAAAATAAAAACTAAATCCTTAAGCTCACGGTTCTACTATTAAAAAGAGGAAAGGCGATGTTTGAAATAATTTTGATATATCTACCGACCAGCCTTATTTATAACCAAAACACACCGACTGAAGGAAATAAAATAAACAGAAAGCAGTTACACAAGGACATAAAACAGGCTGGCATGATTCCTTCTGGCTAAGTTTTGCTTATGTGGCCTGGGTCCCACATAATTAATTGTGTAAGGTGGCGGGGCCCACCTTCTTCTTATGCCTTCTGCAATGTTCTGGAGGAATAAATGGCGGGGTCCACTATAGAGGCGGTGGATTTCTTTATTCCTCGGCCAGTACTTGCTTTCTTCTTGGGAAGGAAAGTAATAAATCTGATCTTGTTGTTGTAGAAAGGCGGTAGATAAAAGATACAAATTACATCCCATCATTCCGAGTATTTGTTCTGTTTAGCATTTCATGTAACTCTTCATCATCAAGGCCTTCAAACCAATTATCTTCAATTGATGGATTTCTTTTGAAATGGGGAAAGCGGTGGAAAATAGTCTGATAATCTCCTGACTGTATTAGTGAATGCCAGGTTAAACTCTGGATATGTGAAAAGAGATTGGCATGCCTTTGTGGACAGTAGTAGTGAAATTGAAAAGCTTTTCCTCTTATTATTCTGGTATTGAGGAAGATCATCATATTTTTGTCCTGATAGACTAAATGAACATGCCATCTTGGCTTAAAAAATCCATACTGGGCTTTGGAAATCTGGTATAATCGATGATGAAGAAGACTTTTTTCAGCATCTGTTGTTATGGGATGATGCTCATCATCCTTTTGCTCAGCAATAAAATCCCTGGGAGTTTGTATTATCTCTATGACATGTTTTGCTGCATCCATCAAATCATAAAAATATGGTTCCACAGATTGAATAAGCAGGGTGATGGAGGACATGTCGTGATCTTCAAATATGAAGCATAATATTCGTTGTAACTCAGGATGCTGTAGGGATGAAATCTGCTCGAAACGAGATTCTCTGCTGATAATTATTTTTGATATAAATCCATAATCTAGCGATTTTAATAGGTGATGATGATAGGATTTGACATATGCTAAATGGAGAGAAAGAGTAACAATCGAAAGGACAAGAGAATTAGAAACGAAATACATCTGAGGATTATCAAGATCTAGGGTTTGATAGGAATAAGAAATCCCTAGAATAGGTTTATTTTCAGTATAGTCTGTTCTAATTCTCTCTTGACATTCTACCATATCCTTTTGCTTTGTATTTTTCACAGATTGAAAAAGTTTACTCTTTATTTCTAGTGGGATATGTGGTAGATAGACATACTAGAACTGCTTTTCCAGATTATCTTTTGTAATATCTAAAATTATTTTAACTAATTCTTCTCTTTCTGAGGCAAGCTGCTTATTTTTTGCTTGCTCTTTTTCCAATTCTTTTTCTAATTTTTCAATTTTTTGATCTTGCTCATTGATTTCTGAGAAACATTGGTTTAGGTAATGTAAGGTGCTGGTCATAGAACTGGGGTCTGAACCAATATACCAGAGTTTCTCAAGTAGGGTTTGCTGGGTTTGGCTCAGTGGTTTGGTAGGGATAGTATAATGGATCTGACGGTTTGTGCCGGCTCTATTGGGTAAGGAGGAAAGGTGTACAAAGCTTGGTGGTGGATGAGGTGGAGCAAAGGGTATATGTGGAGGAGAAGGGTTTGGGTTTTGTGAGGAGGATGGCTTTTGTGGATTCGGATCCATGAGATTGTACCTACAAGAAACAAAAGACAAGCATAATAAAATTAAATATATTTCCTACTGAATTATCCATAGATTAATTCCTGTATTCCTAATCCCTAATTTCTAAGTGATAATTCTTGCGAATCATCTGCTTATGGTGGTTTAAAATCCGTAGATTTTAAATCTTTCTTTGGGTATTTCATCGCTCGGGATAAGAAATCAGTAAGAAAATTATTTTTCCCTTTTATATGCTCGAATGTAACATTGTAGCCATTACCTTCAATAGTAGTTATAAAATTTACCCATCTCTTACTATATACTTTCTTTTCATTTTTATTTTTATAAAAGTGCACTATAGCTTCACAATCCGTGCGAACTGTAAAGTCCTTTTGTAGAAATAACTTAAATGCATGCAATGCATTGATGACTCCTAATATTTCATAATCTAATGATGTCATGGATGCTGGAAGTTGCCTGAAATTACCTGAAGCATACCTGCATAATTTTTCAGTATTTTGAAATGCTTCTTTGTATGGTTTCACTTTTAATTCTGCTCCCCAGCCATCTTGTGAGGCATCAACTATTACTATTTTGTAATCTGTTTCTAATGGAAGGGTCAATTTTGGAAGATGTTTAACTTGCTCTTTTACTTTCTGGATAATTTTTACATCTTCTAGATTGAAGTATTTCTGACCTGTTGTAGAAGTTTTCTTATATAGGGATTTTATAGTTTTTCCTAAATCCTTAATATAAGGTCTGGCATAATTTAATAATCCTAAGAATTTCTGTAATTCCTTAGTGTCTTCTAATTTATCTGGAAATTCTAATACTTTCTTTGCTAGCTGAAATGATTCATCTAAAGGTTTGGGAATGTAATAAGTGTGAATGGGTTCCTGCTTATAACAGGTGGCTAAATAAGTTGCTAAGACAGGGTCGGACGCGGCATAGGTTGGTGGTGTGGTAGGAGGTGTATTCAACCCACCACGCTTCACAGCATAACTCTAATTCCTATTGGTCTGGATAAGGGCTGCACGTTTACTAATGACTAGATAATTTTTACTCAGTGTGATCTGGCCATCCATGCTAAGCATAAAGTTTAATCCTAAGATAAACTCCATATTTGGTGCAGAGTGCACGAGAATTTTGGGTAATATATATTTTTCAGTAAGATTCATGGTCTCATAATCTATGAAGAATTGAATTTGACTGTTCATGAGACATTTATCAAATGCTAATGTATGAGCACCTACAAGATGTGTTGTAATATTTGTAGGGTGGAAATCTATGAATAGTGGTGGTAATAGATTCCTAGTTATTACTGAGTTTGTACTACCACTATATTATTGCGATGATTTGATCTATCCTCAAAAGTAATTTTTGTCATTACAGCCAATAATGAGGTTGGATATGTTTTAGCTACCATCGTATTTGATTCAATTTGCGCTAAATCAATCTTGTTAATTTTTATACTATCTTCAGGATCATCATTTGTATTGATTTCTGTAAGATCTTCAGAATCTTCAATATCATCTATTTTATTGATTTCTAGAATATCTTCAGAATTTCTAATATCATCCTCAGGATTACTAATAGTATCATCCATAGTATTAGAGGCACTAGATGATTCTGATCCTTGGATAGAAGTGCATTTTCCTTTTATAGCTACTTTTAACTTTCAGATTTCTGACCTAATCTTATGCTTATCCTTTCTATACTTATGCATGAATTCCTTATGTTGAATTTCACGGATTTTATCCCTTTCTTCTAATTTTTCTAATCTGAAGAGTATCTTATCCATTCCTCGATTATTTTTCCTATTTCCAAATTGATTTTTCTAGGCTTTTGCTAAGTCTATCGTCTCCTTAGGTTTAATATAATCACGATGATTACGATTATGATGTTTTTGTAAACATAAATGGCATATTTCTATAAGACATAGTTGACATCTATACCTTTGATGTTTATCTGGGTAATAGTTACAATGGATACATTCCTTAGTCATACTACCTTTTCCTAACTCAAAGAGATGTTCACATTATTCATTCTTGTTGCACTTTCCATCTTTCTACAGCATTGATTAATCAATTCATAGCATCATCAGATGTTTGTGATTCAATATCTGATTCCTCATCTGTTATACTATATATTGTATCCTTGGATTCATTTGAGGATATGCTAACTACATCATCTTCTAAACCTTGGATTAATAAACTTCTATTTTTATTATAACTGTGTTTATTACATTGATTTGCTAAATGATCAGGGGATCCACCGATATAACAATGACATTTTCTAGTACTAGGTAGTTTGACATTTCTATCTTTCCTATATACTGTTCTTTTTTATTTTCTTAAAATTTTTCTTTTCCTATAAGGTTTTTCAGGAAAATTTTGAGTAGTATAGATATTACGATAGAATTTGTAAGACTGTTTCTTTACTTGTTTTTGGATTTTATATTCCCTACATTTTTCTTGTAAGATATTAAATGTAAAGACAATCCTTGGTCCTATTCCAATATTCCTAGTAGTTTCTGGAGTATAAGTAGTCTTCCATTTCTCATTGATTTCTTTACCTAATTCTCCAGGTAATTTGATTAAAAACCTATTGGATATTTCTTCATCAAAATATCTTCCTGCTCTACTGGCATATGTCACATATAATTTGCAGAATTTATCTATTTGTGACCAGTCTGCTAAACTAAGTTGTTCTAAGTTTCTATAAGCATGATCTTGAATATTTGTATTCTGTCTGCTAGGATCAAAGCCTAAGATTAATGTTCTAATGAACTTGGTAAAGTTATATGGATTATCTCCAAATTGGCGTGATTCTATTCTTTACTTTAGCTTCATTGAATATATTTGCGGCAGTTTCTCCTAATAATGTTTCTAAGAATGCAAACATATCTCCTATTCCACTCTTATCACTATTTGCCCAAGCACGTACTGCATCAAATTCCCATGTGGAGATTACTGATTCCCACATCTGAGGATTGTTCAGATTTATGGTTAAGATTGTACCATTCCTATGTGCTGGCATTAGATTAATACGTTCTACAGGTTCAACTGTTCCTTTGTACTTGTAATTATTTTCTTCTTTATAATCAGTGCGAGATGTACCAGGTCTATATGGTCTTCCTGGTTCTCCATCTTCTCCTGATGGTGGTACAGGATCAAACCTAGGACGTTTTCCTCTATCGGATGAAGTTCCTGCTACTACTTCTCCTAAATCCATTTGCTGATTCATCTTAATTTCTTCTTTCTGATATTGAGAATCTATCATCTTCCAATCAAAGTCTTGATTTGATTTATTCTCATATGCTAATTCAAAATCATATCGATTTTGTAATTTCGAATATGCTGTTTTCATACTAAATACATAATCCTGTAATTCTTCATATGTATTGATCTGACTAAAATCAATTTCTTCCATTCTCTGCTAGTGTAATTCTTCTATTACTACAGGCTCATGTAATCCTTCTATTCCTACAATTATATGTGTAAAATGGCTTTTTATTTTTCTGACATATTCGGTGTTAGGAACATGAGGATATCTAGTTGCTAATTTCCTTACTTTCTCTGTATTTATTTCTAATTCCTGAAGAATCTGTTCATACAGTCCCTTTATTTTTTCTTCAGTATTAATGGTCTTAATAGTAATAGGTAGCAAATTTATATTTTCTATTTCCTGGATTAATTGCTCATATAGTGCTTTTACTTCTTCTATATTACTATTCCTATTTGTATTTTGGAAATATTCTGCTAATTCTAAACCCATGTTTAATGTCTTAACTCAGAATAATCTACTTGTATATTAGGAACTACTTACTGTGGGTAATGGGCCTACTTGATTTCCTATTATTCTTACAGCAACAGGTTTCTAAGATTGACTGCTCTGATACCAATGTGGGGGATCAGAGGGTTTATAATGAAATTGTATGTGTTTAATATCCATATCGTGATGGAGTATGGGATTTGTTATTTACTTTGGGACCACCACGCTTCACAGTGCACTCTGAATCGACTGCTCTGATACCAATGTGGGGGTACATGTCTCACCCAAGAGAGAAACCAAAGGAGAGAAGAAAGAGTTTTGCACTTCAAATCAAGAAATACTCCATGAACTTTATTAGCAAGTGGTCAGCCTCATTGGAGAGAAGCAAGAAGAGAAATAGCTAACACATAAGCTCATTATATAGATGAGTGGATCGGCCAAAGCATGAAGAAAATAAGAGGGAAATACACTTAAGGAAGTAATTTGATTATGGACATTTGGCACATACAAATAATTTTAAAATAATTTCAAATTTGAATGCAAAGGGTCAGTCAATCAAGAGATAAAAGAGAAGGAGAGATCACTTAGGTTAATTAAGCAATCTCAAAATAAATATTCATCATGTAAATTTTCGGCAAGGTAAGTTCAATGGGGGGAAATTAAGGTAAGTTATTTGAAATAATAAATCACATGATAAAAAAGCTTGAATTCAAATTGAAATAAGCCATACAGTGGTAGGACAATGCAAAGAAGCACGAAGGATATTAATAAATTAGCATAAATGAATTAAATCCAATAAGGAAATAGTTAATCATAAAGAGAATTTGAATTAATTCAGAAATGAATTGAACTTGTTTGGTTTATTGCATAGGCCAACCAAATACTTTCTAGGAGGGATTCAATCAAGATTAATTCAAATAATAAGATATATTAAATTAACTAAATTGCATTGAATGAGAAAGGCAAGATATAAAATTAAAAACCAAGATAATATCAAGAGGATTTCGACCAACTTAATTCCAAATATGGGTCAATCTCAAATTAATGCAATAAATCACATGAAAATTATGAGAAATCAATTTAATAAACTTCTTCAAATAATTACATAAATTAATTTAATCAAAAATAAATAATAAGGGGCCTGCCACAAAATTTCCTAAAATGAAAAGTCAAATAAAGAAAATGCATTTTATTTAAAATATAATTGTATTTAATTTTAAATCAAATTATATTAAGTTAATTAAATTCAAATAAGATAATTAAAAATTCGTTATGGGTCAGCCACATCATGCCATAGATGAATAAAACTCATTTGGAAACACATTAAGGCAAACTGCAATTTAAACTTCAAAAGTATTTAAATTTAAAAATTTTATAAATAAGTGAAAATAATATTACAATAATTTTAATAAATCCCATAATATTTCTCATCCCAAAATTCATAAAAAAAAATTGGGACAAAACAAAATTAATTTGGAAGAGATTGTTGATAGGAGAGAGAAAGTAGAGAATAGGAGAGAGAAAAATAATAATTTGAATAATGCATAGATAATTTAACTCTCATGTAAAAATAAATGGATAGTTTATAAGACCACACATGAAAATAACTTAATGAAGTTGAAATAAATCCAACACACTTTAAAACATAATGGATAAAGCTTAATCTCATGCAAGTACTTAAATTATCCAAAAAGGATAATTCCAAGAATATTTTAAAAATTATTGTGATTAAAAATATAAAAGATATCCAAAAATTTAAATAAATAAAATGGAGATATTTAAGTCATTATTTTTATATAATTGATCTCTTATTTATCTTATTATTACAAAACTTAGAAAGATTTCCAAAATGCCCTAGTATGGTTGACCTTGACTTTTTAAATTTGATTACGCATACTGAGTCTGGTTAGCTTCCTAAAATAATTGAAATAAAATAATAATTTCATCTAATCATATGTTTGTTATCATCAAATCAATTGCATATGCAATGAGGCTCATGGAGTCAACATCCCACACACAAGGAGGTGATGTCAAATGGGAGCTTAAGCCATCCTCCATTCATGTTGAGTTCATTTCTTTTTCAAGAAGAGTAACTATCCTTAAAGAAGGTGTGAACATAGTGGGACAGATAGTAGTTGAGTTTTAAAAGAGGCTAGAAGCTATAAAAGTTGAATCGCACCAAAGGTTGATTACTATGGAGACCATGTCACAGTAGAGGCTAGCAACCTTGAAAGCTAAATCTCAATAAAGGTTGGTGACCATTGAACCCCAATTGACTGCGCTTCATATCTACATTGAATCAAGTGGGTCTTCTCTTTTCATTAAGGGTGCAAACTTTAAGTTTGATTATCTATCCAAAGAAGGAGCACTCACCATGAATAACACTCAGATTTAATATTTAAGCAATTTAAAAAATGATGTAAATAAAATAGGGGTGAGTATATGTAAAATTTTATATTATTGTAATAAATAAATACTTATTTAAATAAAATAAATGTTCATATTTCTTACTCACCTTTTCAATTTTATGGTGAGTCCTCTTAATGCATTGTGATTGCGAGTAGATTCTTTAAATGCTTTGTCATGACTTCTACTGACTGAGATTTTTATGGGGTTTGGTAAAGATTTATTCATTAAATGTTTAATATGATGCTCACATTTTTTAGATCTTTTTTTAGGCCTATAAAGTTTCTTTGGTCATAGTTAGGAAAGTATTTATTACATTTTTTGTGGTTTTAGAGCGAGTGGTTTTCTATTAGTGCAAGTTACTTTTCTCTTTCTTATCAATCCTCCTTTTTTAACAAATTATAATTATGGCCATGGTGGCTCTTAAGAAGGCATCCACCAATTTGTGATGAGTGTGTTCGATAAGTAATTAGTTCTTAACATGGCGAAACAACATTTCATCTTCTATGGGTATTATTACAACAATTCAAAATTTTTAATGAGAGTTGCTTGCGAGGATAAGGAATCAAGCACATTGATGAAGAACAAGTTGTGCGATCCATTCGACCACTTCCAATTTGGCCTCAAATTCCCTCTCTACGCTAAGTGGGTAGAAATTCAAGACTTCTATGGTGAGGTGCTTGTTCAAGTGCTACCGAACTTTGTGGTAAGTGTCACAATCTTTACTTTATTCTTAAACTAGTAGAGATTGGCATGGAGCTTGATTGTCTTCTGCCTCATCTTTCAATCAATGGGCACAAAGATCGGGTCATCCAATTCTCAGTGGTTCACTTGAAAATAGTCAACTTACTGAACAAGTTGAGGAACTATAATTTTAAGTATTGGTTTTCTGTTCTATGACAAGAATATATGTGTACTTATCATATAAGCTCATTGAATGAATATATACATTAAATGAATTAACTCAATGAGTTTAATGAATGTACTCACTTGTTGACTATGTACTTACCGAATGCACTTATTAAATGAATAAACTTTCTTTATGAAATGAATAAGCTTGCAAAGTTTAATGAATGAACTCATTGAATATATTTGTTGAATAAAATTACTTGAATTTATTCATTGATTAGTTATTTTTGGTATTCACTTCACATTATTAAGGGAATATTGAGTCTCCAACTGAATAAAGTGTGTTTGGGGATATTATAGCTCACTAAGATATTCGAGCCATGTAACCTCATCAAGTTGATTAGGCGAGTGTACTTTATGCTTGAGGGGTATGAGGTCTCATTTAGTAACTTGAGCCAAAGTAGCTCATTAGGTTTCTTAGGCTAATATGTTGCTCACCAAGTCACTTAAGCAATGTAGCTCACCAAGTCTAAATAAATGTGACTTATCGAGTGAATGTCTTTTTAAAATCATTTAATTTCTATTTCTGATTTTTAAATAATATGTTTTGTGAATATTAAAAGCCATACAACAAATGAGTATGAAGACATTTATTTAAGACATTTGACATGTCAGATTATTTTTACATCAAAAATAAATTAAGAAAGTAATAACTTATTTGTAAAGGAAATAAATACCAAGATAGAAATTCCATTAAGGAAGTATTCTCGTGATGAGGGTCATGCGAGCTGTTACTGGTTCATGATTTTGTTATGGAATTATCTTCTTTTTAGGGCTTCTCATGAACTCATTGAGCTTTCCACTTTGATGAGTTCCTCAACAAAGCTTTTAAGGTGTCAACATTCTTCGGTTCATTGTCATACCTATAGTCACAATGATAGGTATAATACCTAGATCAATCATGAACAGCATTAGCCTTTAATGGGTGGTCATTTAAAGTACTCTTTATTTTAAATGGTCTCCATTTACTCGACCATTGACACCCTAAATGGTGTGAATGCAATCAATTGTAAGTACTCACCACATTCATGGAAAGCAAGTGTATTTTGAATTCATGGCTATGCATAGGTTCTTCTTCTCATTGAACATGATGTCTTCTCCCCTTGTCATACCTTCTGACTCAAAATTTATCTTTGGATAGTCACTCTAAATGTGACATTTTTTTGAAGTCTCTTTTATGAATTACCATCATTGACTAGGCAACCTCGTTGTACTATTTAACATTCACATTGCCATTTGCTAACTCCAATAATTTCATGAGTGTTTTGGATTGTTAAAGTCTAAGAGCATACTTGAATGGTCCATCTTTGAGGCCTTGGGTAGTGCAACTTACATGACTATGGGCTCCAAATCTTTTACTTCCAACATTTCTCTTTGGAAGTGAGTAATGAACTTCATGGAGAACTCGTTTGCCTCTTATTTTTAAGTATAAGAGGGATTATGAATGATTTAATAATTTATGGGCACTAGAGAACTATGTGAGGAACATTTTGTTGAATTCCACAAATAAAGTGATAACTTCCACAGTTAGATGTAAGAACTATTTATGAATCGACTCATTCAAAGTAATGAAGAGCAATTAACATTTCATCATGTTGTTTAAGTCTAACAACAATATAATAGACTCAAAATATGTTACGTGGTCAACAAGATCAATGCGACCTTTGAATGATTTTAGGTGTGAATTCTTAAACTTTGGTGGGGTGAGCCTCTATGATTTTCCTAGAGAAAGCAATAATTTGAGTATTATTCATATGTTCTCCTCTAATGACTTTTTTTGTACTCGCTTAATAAGACACATCATTAATGGACAGTGTCTTGGATAATTCCCTTCTATGATGTTGAGTTTGATGAGTCATCAAGCTAGAACCATCATTATTTCTTACCACATTTAGAATTTTAGTATTATATCTTTCCAAGCCACCTAGACTAGGCAAGTGATTTTATCTTTTCTGTTGTTTAAGTCTTATTGTGTAACAAACTGTTATACAATCTCCCCCATGCCTATCAAGCTATGTTGTGTTGATGAGCTTATTTTGTTAATATCTTGACTTATTATCCTTGGCATCATCAATGATCATCACACCTAAAAAGAATTGAGACTAAATTTATCCATAGAGAGATGTAAGACCTTATTTTAGGCACTTGGGAAGTAGGGCTAGATCAGGTGGGATAAAGTAAGAAAAAGATAAGATAAAAATAATTAAAAGAAGTAAGAAATCTCACTATGTTAGAGTAAGATTTACAAGCATGGGCATCTATTTACATGAATCTCTCCCTCCCCTAGTAGAAGTGTCCAAAATAAAATAATAATAATAAACCTCACCCTCTCAAGAATTCCCCTTTTTATTAGAGAGGGTGACTACATATAGAAAGTACATATAAGAAACATATAGATCAGATATGTTCATTACATAAGGTACTCACCAATGTGCTGGTGAGTAGGTGAGTGATTTGTGCCAAGTGATGAGCTTCTGAGTGCAGTCACTTGTGTTGGTGGGGTGAGTTGTCTGATGTGAATGCTTAGCTATATGGTTGATTGTACATAGGTGAGTCTTCATGTATAAGGTGGCTTACTGGATACTAACAAGCTGACTAGGGTTGTCTCACCTCGTGTTTGCCCTACCTAGAGTGAGTCTTCATGGGCAAGTGATATACTTGCATAAGTTTTGCCTCTAACTAGTAAATGTTATTATGTTAGTTCTCCATCACCTTACAAGGACTCATTATGTCCATTCATATTTCTTGGGTATACATGCATGTTTATTCTTTTATTATAAGTTTATTTTTAAGATTAAAATAAAAATCTTATAGAAACTCAACCCACTTAATATGTTTATGGCTTAACTTTTATTGAGTATTTATAAATTTAAGGGCGTGATGATCTAAGTTAAGAATAAACTTTTTATGTAGAAGGTAATATTTTCTAATCCTCAAGCATTTGAACATAGCATAAAATTTTCTATCATATGTTGAGTATTATCTTTGTCCTCATTTAATTCTTTACAAAAAAAAATGATTTTTGAACCACAGATCCATGTAATTCTAACTCTAGAAGAATCCTACGCAATAGAAAGTTTTGATTCATAGACTAAAACTAATAAATTGTACAAAATAAATAAAAAACCTCACTCTATTAAAAAAAACACTATATATGTTAATGTATAGCTCTTACTTTCTTAAGGTCTAGTAGATGCCTTCTTTCACTTGGGCTAAAATAAAGATATCTTCAAAGTAATAGGTTTCTAATATAGTATTCATGAGGCTTATTAACATCAAAATGCCATTAGAATTAAATTTAAAATTATTCCTAAGCAATCAACATAGCAAACCTAATCATCTCATTAGCTTGACTTTTGTAAGACTTAGCAGGAGCTCATGTAAGAGGATCTTTTGTTAGATTTTTCTAACAACTTAGGAGTGGGCATTGCTAAACTTGGGCTATATTTCTTTCATTGCTAAGATACAACCAATCTTTCATTTCTATAGGTGTTGATTTTCAAGCAATCAAATCTATCCATTTGATTAAGTTATTTACACCATTGATCATGAGGTCCTAAGATTTTTCTAGGCCAACTTCAAAATATTTTGGGAGATTTAACCCAAGGTTGAGTCAAAGGAACTTATCTTCCTTCACTATAAACATAGACATATAGGTAAGTGCCCTCCATTATCAATCATATAAATCCTAGTAGTCAATTTAATTTCAAAATTATATTTTCACAAAATCTTGGTTAACTAAAATAAGTCATTCAAAATGAAGGATGACTACAAATCATAAAGCCAAACATTAGTCAAACCTTAGGTCCAATATAAGATGACATTCACTAATCATTCTAATAATCATAAATTTTTTTTTAAAACTTCATTTGTATTTAAATGGACACTTTAGGAATTATTAGTAGGTTTTATTCCATCAAATTGACCTAATTGACCCCTAATAACACCCAAATGGACCAAAACATTAAAATAATTGGCCAAATATGATTCAAATAATTTCTCTTAACATCTCATATAATTTTCACAATTTTCTTGTGCCCAATTGTCCATTAGTTTAATCCCAAAGGGTCTTAAGAATTGTTTTGACTCATTAACACCTATATGCCACATAGGCATCAATTAACCATCATAACCTTCATAATAAATTTAATTCTTAAACATCAATGCAGCCAAGAATGTTCTAAATAATTATCTACTTGAACCCAAGTTGATTTGACCACTCCATGTAGGTCAAAGAAATTATAAAAATCAAAGGTTCCAATTTATAACCAAATAAGCATATCTTTACATTCAAACTAAAATTTACCAATCAAAAAGGAAAATAGCTTCATGAAATTTTACATGAAACTAGAAGAGAGTGTTATTTACCCTTTCTTAGTTCTCATTAAACCAAATTGACCATGTATTGTTGGTCCAATTATAAGGCCAAGGTGATAGCCTTACCCATTAAGCTAAAATTCTTCAAATATTCCATAGGGATTTACTTCAAACCAAAAAAAAAAGTTAAGAACCAATTTTGACTTTATTCTAAACTAAAACTTAACCCATTTTCCATTAAGCCTAATCAATGCATAATCTATTTTAGGCTAGTTAAGATACACACAAGCTCCTCTAATGGCGAACAAAACCATTGAATCAACTTGGATCCATGTATATCCATTCATTGAATCCTCCAACACCTCCCCATCCCTTGCAGCCTCATCTTAGTAGACCTCCCTTCGATCAATAATAAGCTGAGCTCAACCATGTGTTGAGCTCATATTGCCCAAAGGCTATAAATATACCTTCAATTATCTTGATTAAGATGTTAACCAGCATAACCTCAATCTCATGTCTCCAAACTTAACTTTTCCCCACCTCATCACCCATCTAGTGGATCCTGAAACTAAGTCATGGCCATAGTTCATCAAAATTTTCTCCATATAATGAATTAATAGGAGGCAACCAAGGAAAACTTGAAAGGGAGTTTATCTAAGCTAGTTGAAGCTTTCAAATTGACTCCCAAGCAAGTCAAAGTTTGCAAGGTTAAATTTCTCTTCTCCCTATTTGTCATGTATTCAGGTTTAGGCAATGTCATGGCACAGTGAGCCATAGGATCTCTCCCTCTCCTTCTTCTCATGCTTCTAGTGAGGAAATTTTCTTGAGAATCTTTGGAGAGGGAAAAGTTTTCTCAAGTTAAACTCGAGCCATGCTGACCCAAGCCTAGCCACTTGTCACAAGTCATGGCTTGCTTCAATACAAGAGATGACCATAGCACCATTGGATTTAATCTATTTAAATCAAATAGCCCTCATTTGTCCAAGCTAACTTTTAGTTTGTTATTTTGATTTTTTTTCTTTAGATTATCACTATGTATCATGGCTTAAAATATTTAGGGTAGACACCTTTTGGAATTTATAACATTGAAAAATATCAAATCTAAACTAATTAACTTAATCATAGTTTTAAAAATTTTAAGTCCTTTTTATTTTAAATGTTCTAAGAACTTAGAAACCTAAAAAAATTATAAGACTTACACATAAGGTGTAAAATAATATTAGAAATATCTAATAAAAGTTTTAGTTTAATTGGAATAAAAAATCTATGAATTTCTAAATTCATTATTTCACTACTCAAAAATTATAAAAAATTAAAATATTCAATAAAATTATGAAAAATAGGAGAATATTTACAACATCAATCTAATCTTATAAAAAAATTTTAAAATTTTTTTATAAAAATGAATAAGTTATGTAATTTTTATTTTGTCAAATAACTAATCAAACAAAAATAAAAATAATAAATAAATTTGACAATATTATGAAAACCATAATTAATGTTTAAAATGATTATCTAACCTCATTAAAACAATTTCATAATTTTCTAATTTACTAAAAAGATAATTATAAAATAAAGAAAATTAAAAATATATTAAAATTAGCATAGAAAATTAACAAAATTCCTAATATATTAATCTAAGACTTCTTTGGAAATTTTATATTTTAAATTAACATAAACAATTTATGAATCTTTAAAGTTATTTAAGTAATATTTAAATCAGTAAAAATAAAAATAAATTTATTAAAATTATGAATAATTTACTAAATATTTAGATTCATAATTCAAATATTATATAAAAATTCCATATAGTTTTAATGATATTATGAATAGTGAAAATTATTTAGGTTGACATTTGTAGTTTGATAAATTAAATAAATAGTTAACAATTGCTAGAAATCTAAAAAATTCACAGATATTTGAAGTAATAACTTATATCTTTTACAAAATATAAATAAATCTTATAAAATCAATATAATAGTTGAAAATTAATCTCACACAATAAATTATTAGCTTAATAATTTATTAAATAATTAGTAATTATAAAATCTTCAAAAATTATAAAATAGTTCAAATAACTTTTAGAAATTAAATTATATTAATTTAAAAATTCATAATAAAATCTATAATGAATTCTATAAATGAAAATTATTTATAAAGCTAACGTGAAAAAAGCAAATCTTTAGCCAGCTAAAGAAGATAATTGAAAGATGCAAAGAAAATGGGTAGAGGCGCTACCATAAGTCTTGAGGACAACCCACTTTGCAACCAATCAAACTTCATTCACTTTGTCTCATTGGATAGAGGCCTTTCAACTAGTCAAGTACAACTTCTACAGCTAATGAGTGATGGTGACTAATGGATATGAATATAATGAGGCCTAGTTAGAAGAAATAAATAGAGAAAGCATGCAAATGATAGTGGACTTATTAGACTAACTTATAAGGCAAGAGGAAACCAAAAGAATAATTTCAATGTTCTACAATGCCAATGTAAAGGAATAGAATTTTTACTTCAGTGATAAAGTACAAAAGAAAGTAGATATAGTAGATCATCAAATAGCATATAGTAAACTATAATCAAACTAGAATTATCATTATATCATCAAGAAGAAAATTAACCCGGGTTCTTATCAACTATAAATGCACTCAAAAAGGAGGTGTTAATAACTTAGGGAGTCTGTGATATCTATTATTTATGCTTATAATGAAAGGTTTCTCTTCTTGAATCTATTATTTGATCATTTCACATGTTTAATTTTTTTATTGGTTTTCATAAAGCCCACCGGAGGTAACAAGTTAAATCAACAAGCATATAAAATAACTCACCAGGGATCAGGGAATTTTGCCCCCATAGACTCAGTGAGCATCAGACACTCATTGGCAAAATAATGAGATGCTGGACTATGCTGGTCATCCCAAGCTCAAAAACTTATTATAAGATCAACAAAGCCTTCTACACACTCAATGACTTAAAATTTTATTTATTATTAAGTGAATCTTAGACTCTTTGGCGAAATAATATGCAAATTCCCATAGAATTAACTCTTCTGATAGAAGGGCTTGCTTTTGTAATTTTCATTAACTAACACCCTCGACTATCAAATGATATGTACTACCATCCCAACTTATATTTAAATTTAAATATGATAATACTAGCTAATAAATAATAGATGCAACATAAGTAATTAACTTTTATGATATGAGTAGCCACCTTAACATTATGAGTCTTATAGAAGTAGCATAAGACATATTAAGATCACCTCAATAAGTATTCTACTCTCTACCTTTGAAGGTCAACTCAACATTTATTCATATTCTCTTATAGTAGCTGCCTTATACTTTTGAAGGAGTTTGTTCCATAGTTAATGATTGTCAATGTTTCAACCAACCCATATGGAGAATCTATTCCAAAAAAATAAAGGCCCATCAAGAATAGAAATTAGAGTCAAATCAAGTGATTCTAAGAACTTTATTTAAGCCTTAATTTTTAGACCAAGGGCACCTCAACCATCACCTCTCAATAATCAAATGAAAAAGGTGAAGTACACACATCCCAAAGATGTCCATAGTATAATAAAAATTAATTTTATTTCTTTTACTAAGGAAAAAATATTTTACTTGAATCACTAATTCTCTTATTCTTTGACAAGTCATATTCTAAAGGAGTAATTAATTAAGGAACAAAATGTATAACTAGAGTATACATAAGGTCGACCAACCTACCACATAACTAAGCCCAAATAAAGTTACAACTCTCTTAAAGGCCAAGGATCAAGTCCCAACTAAGTAGTGACCAAGAAGTTTCCAATAAGAAACCCACCACCTCACCTCACCATATCTTGTCAAGCAAACTCACCTGACCTACTTGCTAGAGTACTCTAGTAATGAATTTGTCAATCACTCAGCTAAGGTATAGCAAAGAAAGGACTCATTCAAAGCACTCACCCACTACCATGAACCTAAGTCATCCCATGAAAAGGGCCACATTAGAAAAAATCTACCTTTATTGCTACTCTAGGACATTATACATATGCTTTTATCAAATTAGTCTAGTGTACTTGTACCTTCTCATTTTTTATTTTTTACTAATAGCTCTCCAACCATATAAATAATATGTATAGATGTATATTTGGGACTTTTTTAAAAATTTATGCTTCCAAGTTCTATATAAATTATGTACTTATTTATCTAAGTGTTATTAATGCAATACACTTATTCTTTTTCTCCCTCTCTCTCCTCTACTCACTTGAGTCAACTATCTTCTCTTTTTTTCTTCTTTCTCATTCACTCTCTTCTCCCTACCTCATGAGGCCGTTGACATAAGGTCAAGTGTCACCCTCAAATAAATCAAGATCCAATATATTATGTATTATGTAATATTTTTTAAATTTAATTGATTAATTAAAATTTTCAAATCAATTATTACAATTTCCCAACTTTAACAAATTTTATAGATAAACTAGAAATGATTCTATTGTTGGATCAAAATTTATCGATGGAATGACACCAGGCCTTATTAATGAGCCTTGTTGGGAGAAGTAAGAGGGTGTAGAGAGTAAAAACATTGAAAAGAGTAAAGAGAAAGTGAGGAAAGTGAGTAGTATCCACAAATCCTAAAAATATGGAGAGTACGACAATAATCATAACACAAGATTCCATGGATTTAGTAATATCTAAAAAGTGATTCAAAGTTCAAAAGTCATGAAAGAGGTCCCTAAGATGCATCTTGGCCATTTTTACTACACTCATGGCTATGAGAAATACATTGAATAAATAAAGATACGATATATACTCCAAGGATGAATCAAACATTAACACATATACAATAGCTCATTTTAGCGAACATCTATCTAAGAGTGCAGGCTACTCATGTGGCCCACTCGCCATAATCCTGAGGAGTGGTAAGTCCACTATCTTGGGTCCATAAAGAGTCGTGAATGCCTAATGAGTTATTTTATAGAGATCACACATTTGTTATGTTAGGCGAGTTCTAAGGTTTTTTTTTTGGATGTATTTTGTAAGTGGATGGCAAGTTCCTAGATGCTAGATTAGAGATGAGTCTAACATCTACTAAGTTGGCTGATAACATGTGAGAAACAGCCACATGACCTAGCAAGTCAACTAATGGCTAGTACTTAAGTTCATCAGAACCATGTGTGATTCAAGCTTGCCTTCTTTGAGCAAGTCCATCTACATGAGGTATACCTTAGGTATACACATAGTTCCTTGATTCTGTCACTCCTTATAGAAGTGGCATGCAACAAGCATGATAGAATTAAAGGTAAGAATGATGTAAAGTCAACTAGAATAATTACCAATTATTAAAGCATTAACTATTTGAATAAAATATTTTTAGAATTCTATCACATCACAATTAATCACTAAAGTAATTGTTTAAGATGCTCATGCTTATAAGTTGGTAGTTGGTGGAGGCATAGGGCCTTACTTTATTCTCTCCATTGCTTTATCAATTTCCACCATTGTGTGAGGGATGGAAAGTAAGATGAAAATCACTAATATTATTGAATACTCCATGTGAGTGGGTCTTCACATGGCCAAAAAAGTGTAGAGTTGATGTCGAGAAGGAGCTTCATGTTTTTAGTCACCTAGAGGTCATGATTGCTAGTTCCATATGATGGCTTCATTAGCAAATGAGGTTCCAACCGAGTTTCCTCAACCAGATATTCCTCCACTAGATAAGCGAAGTGTGCCTCATGAATGGGAGGAATAATCATCACTTGTACAGTACTAAAGAAAGAATGTGGTACATAAGAGGGTGCTCTCTCCATTATACCATGAGTTAGTTAAGGCTTGTCTCACCAAGAAAACATTTCTTTTGGTTTCTAATGAATTTATTATTATTAAAATATTTATATTAAATTCTTATTGCTTATTAGCCAAGTTAACAAGTTACATGGACTCATCTGAGAGGAGTAGCCTACTACCAAGTGCCTTAGAAGGTGAGGAGGTGTCCTAAGCATTTCTAGCTAGCACATAAATGATCGCTTATTTTTTAGTTATTAGTTTGAACACTAAATTTGCAAGAAGAAAACTTGATTTCCAAAGGACTTCTTAATCCGAGAGTGACACCTTTCGAGAATCACCTCATAGTAGTGCCCATAATAGTGATTTTCAAATTATATCCAAAAATTATTTCCTTTGTTCTATAAGGCTAACTTCGTTTGAGACAGCTACTCTTATGGTAAACTTTTAAATTGCTTCTCCTCATGATACAACTTTTACATCTTGTGGTCTCATTACTCTTTCATGCAAGGAGTCGAGCATCTTAACCAAATAGAGGATAAGTTGTCCTCTTTCTCTAATTGAGGTGGCAAGTTCCCTTATCTCAAAGAAATTGGGAGAATTCACATCCACTCATAAACCATATCTAGCTCATAGAAAGGGCTATGATCTAGGGAATAGCTAGTTTGGTGGTCTACTCATGGACTCTCTTGGCTCACAACATGAGCGATGGCCATGAACTGCAGAAGGATGAGTTGGCCATGTTATGAGCTAAGTTTGCTTCCCTATTTGTGAAGATAAGCCTTCTTGAATTGGGTATGATTTCAACTATAATAATTGTCTCAAAGTTTCTTTCTTTGTAGGAGAAAGTGAGGAAGCTATGCATTAAGGTAGTTGTTGCTTACCATATGAACAAGTTAACTAGGTCAACCTAGTTCAATGTAGGCAATGATACTTATTTTATAATACATAATACAGAAGAAAGTTATATCCCTTGAGTGGCTATTAGATCTTGTACTTAAATAAATTTTATGAGTTAGGTTCTCTCTATAATAAATGTAATGTCAAGTGTATTGTAAATGATGTTGATGGTAATTTGGCTAGAGAGTCCCACAATAGTAGCAAAGGAAAGATAATGAGTGTTAAAGTCAATCCCTTCAATCATAAAATTCCTTTAGTCTTTGAGTACAACTTCATCTCATCCCTTTTATTCCCATTCCCAATAGCACCCAATTGGGAGTGTTTAAGCAAAGCACTGAATTAAAACTCACCTAAATGAATCTTGGCATTAGTCCTATTAATTTTGTCTCTTTTTTCACTAGAGATGCATGGATGATTAAAAATGGAGAAAACTCAGTTCTCCCATGTTAAGAATTGTTAGGCATCACAACTTCAAGAGTTTGGGTTGATATTACTATTTTATTACCACTCTCTTTTGAACTATTAGTTTGATAAGTTCTAAATTTGTGAAACTTTCATGTAATTATAATGTATTAATTATATTTTTTATATATTATAATGTATTTATTTTCATGTAATTAGTACTACCTTTGATAGTCGCAAGTCTGGATGTGAAAAATGGAGGGTTGCGATAGGCAGTCAACAACCAGCGTAAAACTAGTCAAAATAATCATGACATGAATCATTTAAAATATTGTGTTAATTCTAGGGTGTCCCCTAGAAGAGACACGTTGTATGACTTGAATATAGTGAAAAGTGTGCAATGTACACTACATCGGTGCCCGGGTGAAGTGTTAAATAAGCAAGGGTTCCCACATTATGGACTGATATGGGCAAAGAAGTTAGTCCATGAAACTAGAATTAGGTTATGAACTTGGAATATAAGTACTCTTACAAGTAAATTAATGGAATTAAAAGATATTATGGTTCATAGGAAGATGAATATTTTATGTGTTCAAGAAACTAAATGGGTTGGGGAGAAGGCCAAGGAGATTGATAGTTTAGGTTTTAAACATTGGTATTCAAGTAGAAGTCAAATTAGAAATGGCGTAGGTGTGATTATAAATAAAAGTTTGGAAGATAATGTTATAAATATTAATAGATGTGGAGATAGAATTATAGCTTTAAAGATTAATGTTGATACTAAGATTATCAATGTTATACATGTTTATGCTCCTCAAGTACGTATGGATGTAGGCTCAAAAGAAAAAATTTAGAATGAATTAGAGGGATTAATATAAAAGATACCTCTTGAATAAAAAAGTATTTATTGAACGAGATTTAAATGGACATGTTGATAGAGTAGTAGAATATTTTAAAAGTATTCGTGGTGGTTATGGATTTGGAGTGACTAATGAAGAAGGTAGGACTATATTAGATTTTGCTTTAGCCTATGATTTTGTAGTTGATAATACTTTATTTAAGAAAAGAGATGAGCATATTATTACTTATAAAAATGGATCTAGTAAAACACAGATTGATTATTTTATGATAAGAAAAATAGATCATTTAGATTGTAAAGATTGTAAGGTCATTCCATGTGAAAGTTTAAGTACCCAACATCGATTGTTAGTTTTATATTTTAAGATGAAAGATTGGAAGATGAAAAATAAATCAAATTATTGTCCTAGGATTAGATGGTGACATTTAAAGAATACTAATAAAAATATTTTTAAGAGCAACCTACAAGAGCTTAGAATTTGAAATGTTCATAACTAAGCCAATGTTATATGGGAAAAAGTACAAAGTAAAATTAAGCAAGTTGCAAAAATTGTGCATGAAGAATCAAAAGGAAAAGCTTCTTTTAATAAAAATAGTTGGTGGTGGAGTCAGAATGTGCAAGAAAAGATAAGAAATAAGAAGTAATGTTATAAAACTTAGTTTAGATGTAAAAACTCATAGAATTGGGAAAGATATAAGTGCCCATAAAGATTCTAAGAAAGTAATATATTATGCAAAACAATTAGCTTTTAGTGATTATACAATAGATTTGATACTAAAGAAGGTGAAAGATGTATGTATAAGTTAGCCAACCAAAGAGATAAAAGAAGTATATATCTAGTTCAAGTGAGCTGTATTAAGGATGAAAATCATAAAGTTCTTTTCTTAGAAAAGGACAATGAAAATAGGTGGATGAGGTATTTGATAAACTTTTTAATGAAGGATCTAAAAATATGATTGATTTTAACAACCTTAATACCCTAAAGAAAAATAGAGAATTTTGTTTTTATCATCATATTAGTAAATTTGAACTTAGAGAATCTTTAAAGAAAATCAAAGGTGGAAAAATAGTAGGACCTGATGATATTCCAATAGACGTGTAGAAATATTTAGAAGATCAAGGAATTTCTTAGCTTACAAATCCTTTTAATGTTATTTTAAAGACTAAAAAGATGCCAAATGAGTGGAGAAAGAGTTTGTTGGTTCTTATTTTTAAGAATAAAGGTGATGCACAAGAGTGTGCAAATTATAGAGGAATTAAGTTAATGTGTCATACATTGAAATAATGGGAGAGAGTAATTGAGCATAGATTACGATGTGATGCAAAAGTTTCTCACAATTAGTTTGGTTTCATGCCAAGTAGATCTACTATGGATGTCATACATTTTTTAAGAGGTTTGATGGAGAAGTATAGAGAAAGTAAAGAGGATCTACATATGATATTTATTGATTTAGAGAAAGCATATGATAAAGTTTTAAGAGATTTTCTTTGGATAGTTCTAGAAAAGAAAAGGGTTAATATTGGTTATATTTAAGTCTTTAAGGATATGTATACTAGAGCTGTTACTTGTGTCCAAACACAAGACGGATTGACAAAATATTGGATTTCATCAAGGATCAGCTTTAAGCCCATATCTTTTTTGCTTTAGTTATGGATGTTCTTACTAGGCATTTCTGGAAGATGTACCTTGGTGTATGCTTTTTGATGACATTCTTCCTGTTGATAAGACTAGAGAGGGAGTCCAAGAGAAACTTGAATTATGGAGGTTAACCTTAGAGTCTAAAGGTTTTCATTTAAGTAGATCTAAAATTCAATATATGGAGTGTAATTTTAGTTGTAGAAGTTCTAGTGATAGTGTTGTGGCATTAAGTAAACAAATCATTAAAAAGAGTGAGTGAATCAGATATTTAGGCTCTATTGTTAAAAATGATGGTGAAATAGATGGAGATGTTATTAGTAGAATTCAAGTTGGATGGTTGAATTGGAGGAATGCATCTGGCTTGTTGTGTGATAGAAAAGTACTACTTAAACTTAAGGGAAAATTTTATAAGATGGTGGTAAGACCTGCAATGATTTATGATGCAGAATATTGGCCAATAAAAGAGACGCATAAGACTAAGTTAAGTGTTGTAGAGATGAGGATGCTCAAGTGGATGAGAGTGGCTTTACTCTTAGAGATAAAATGTGAAATGAGTATGTTCAAGAAAAAGTTGGAGTAGCTCCAGTGGCAGATAAGATTACAGAGAGTCACCTTAGATGGTTTGGCCACATAAAGCGTTGGCCATCCGATGACCCAGTTAGGATAGTAGATGCATTAGATTTTTCTTATGTTAAGAAAGGTAGATGTAGACCAAAAATGACTTTGGTCAAGATGTATAAAAAAATGACCTTAGTATACTTGAATTAAATGCAAATTTGACACATAATAGGACACAATGGAGGTGAAGGATGCATGTAGCCAACCCCACTTGGTGGGATAAAGGCCTATTGTTGTTGGTGGTGTATAATGTATTTATTTTAAGTATATTTAGTTTTGTAATAGGAAAATTCTCAAAAAAATGAAAAAGAAGAAATTTAGGCTTATTTCTTAAGCATAGTAAAAGCAATGTCACGTCATTGAAAATAGCCTAAATTGGAGCAAATCAACAGCAAGACCAATGCCTAAGCACTATATCAACAATACCACGGTGTTGGATCAGGCTTATTTTGGCATACTTTTTAGCAAGCTCAGCAACGTGGCATTGTATTGAAGGAAAAATAAGAAGCAAAAGCAGCAAGCACAACAGCACAATGTCACTGCAACTTCCACATTGCTACAACCTGATAGAAAAGATTCATAACAATTCAGTGATGGTTTCAAGTAATTTTTTAGTCAGTTTTGGCTAGAGCATAGGAGTAATTGATTAAGACTAATTTTAGGCTATAAATTGGAGAAATTTTTTAAGTGTAAAAGACTTTTTCAAATTTTTGGCAAGAGGGAGAGTGAGCGTGAGAGTGTTTCTATTTTCTGTGAAGCATTTAGAGAGTGACACTCCAAGTGATATGAGAGTGTTGTTAGGGTAGTGTTAATAGTATTTTTCTTAAGTGGTGGAGATGGAGATCAACAATCAAGGATTTTTGGGCAAAGATGCTAGACATTTTCATGAAGAAGTAGTAGAGGATCATGAATGGTGGACTTAGAAGACTTATTCAGTGTGATCTTTCCTTTCTTCTCTAGGTATATTATGTCTTGTTTTACTATGCTTAATGAGATTTTCCTTTTCTCTACTATAAAGCACTAATCTATAGAATGCTCTAAATTTATGTGAACTTTTTGGATGTTTGTATTGTATTAGACTATATTTTGTGGATTAATATAAAAAAATTAGTTGTGTTTTTCATGAATGGTGTTTTGCTTTCCTCTGTGCTTTATTTACTTATGATATGGCTAATTACGAAGTTAAAATCAAGTGTGGTCTAGAGATATCGATGAAGTCCTAGAAGAATAATTGAGAAAAAGGCAACCAAATGTACTAAATAATCATTAATGTGCTAGATAATCCAAAAGTGCAAAATATCCATTAAACATATGATTATTTTTAGATTCGTAATCATTTAAAGTGACTTATGGGTAATGCAGCTAATCAAAATTTACTTGACACTAGGTAGAGAACTAGATTAAGTGATTCATTTTGTTATACTTATCTAAACATATTTTTACTCCTGGTTGACACTACAAGCTTAAAATTAAATCTACTACTTAGTTTATTATAATACATAATCCAAATAATTCATAAATTCATAGTGCTACTTTTAAAATTAATAATAACACCTATATTTTTTATAAAAATATAAAATATAAACTTTTTTCTTATAATATCTTACAAAATAGTAGATAGTCATTTTAATTAAGCACTTTATATTTTGTTGTATAAAAATCAAGCTCTAAAAAGATTAGTACTTAATATAAAATTTTTCTTTAATCCTCGTGGAAATGATACTCTACTCATTCTATATTACTTAATGTGACACTTGCACTTGTGTATAATATAAAATACCAATCATAGTTCCACTCAAATAACCAATATTCCCAAATTCTAAATATAATATTGGTTAATGAGTATGATAAAAGAGAGTTTCATAGCTCAAGATTCCTCAATCATAATAGTGTCCTAAGGCTCCATAACCTATTGAACACAAACATCCTCCATTTAAGTGGTTTCATTTGCAATGTCATTATTATCATTTCATTATTTTAAATGAAGCCAATGGTCTTAGAGGAAAGATATACAAACCTTTTGGGAGGAGGATGACTATCATTCCCCTCTAATTTTTATTTCCCACCAAAAATACTCTTTAGCTTTTGAACCCTATTGCCTTCATTTAGAGGTGCATCCTTAGCTTTCTCATCTTTGTCACCTTCAACAACTTCATAGACCTCTTTATACTTTATAGTAAATCCTCCTTTACCTTTGTTGTGGGAGGAAGTGACCATTGGTTGCTTCCCATAATATTTAATCTCTTATGATTACTTTAATAAATAATTATTTAAAATCATTGCAAGTTATTAAATAATTCAAATTATTTCAAATTATTTGAAACAAATTTATTAAATAATTTTATTAAAATATAAAATGACATTTTTAAATAAAACCAATCAATCACATTGAACACTCAATTCTAACTAAATAAAAGGTAAGTAAAAGACAATTGTAAAATAATATAAATTTAAATAAAAACCAAATAAAGTTAAACAAGTCCTAAGAACTCAAAATAATTTGAAACATAAATAATTAAACATCGACCAATATAAAATAATTCTTAAGATAAATTGACTTATGTTAATGGGTAATTAGCAAGTGTGGCTGGCTTAGCTAAGTCAGACTAAGTCAGACCCATAGGTTAAATAATGCCCTTGAACACAATTAAACTTGAATTTTTTTTTAAAATAATAACTTAGATCATTTCAAATTATAAACATATTAAATAATTTAGGAGAAAAATTTTAGAACTCTTGTGTATATCACAACTTCTTTGACATGCATTTGTATTAGACTAGGCATGTACCATATGCACTTAGCTCAGTAGATCATTGAGTCTGATTAATTTAATTTTACTATCTTTATGAGATTGATTTTATCAATCAACTCTATTTACATCAGTTCATGTTATAATGTTCTCCTTTTTGAGGTAGATCAACTTGTTGTGGATACACATAAACTTCAATTCTTCTACATAATATTCTAGGTTTTGATTAATCTTTAAACCAACTTGATAGACAACTACATCTTATTAAATATTATGATTGTTAACAACTTAGCAACCTTTATTTGTTGATTTTCTTGCACTTTACTAATTCTTTTGATTAAGTGTTATCCTCCCATACACAAGACACATGTTGAGAAATCATTACAAGTTGGTCATGCACACTATGACCTAAGTCATTCTTAATATGGTCACCTTCTTACAACCCTACTAGATTTATTTGATGAACTTGATGAATTGGATCAAGTTTAATAATAACTGATCAATAACTATTTGTTAGTCTTTACCCAACTTAGTCGTACACATATGACTAAATTATTCCTTAGTCCAGTTAGTCACTAAAACTAACCAAAATCAGGACATAAGTATACACTTGTGAATAGTCCTATTCCTTTCTTTTAAATGTATGATCTCCATTCATTTCACCTTTAAACATTGTCATCTTTTAATTGCTTTGTTTTGGATCTTTAGTATTCAATGTTTTCATTAATATCAAGTTTTCATTCATTGGTTGATCGTACTAACTATAATTCATCATATTGATGCTTATGCATGACAATCAACATTTTAAGATAGATTATAATCTATTAGAACCAAGACTTGTCATAAATTATGATTAAGTAGTTCTATTTATTAGATGAAATTTTAATATTATTATTTGATTATAAAAATTTTATACTTTATGATAAAATTATAAAATATTGGATGATGATTGATTACTCACTTAGTTATGTCAAGATTATTCTTAAGAAAAAAGTTATTTTAGAGTGAGGGAGATTGTAGTTAAGTCACTTTATTAATGTTACTTTTTTGGCTATTTGAAACAAGGTTATGAGAATATGGCTAAAATACATTTACTTCAATTACTTGGGAAAATCATAAGTGGCTTCACTACCTACTATTATATTATTATTTGGTTAGAAAAATATTTTTTGTAGGTGTCAAATGTAATGTCAATGTTTTACTTACTTTTTACAAAGGGTCATGCATCAAAATTATAATTTTATGATATTATGTTAACTCAATGATATGTAACTTTACTTCTCTTATACTATCATAGCTCCATTTAGATTAGGAGTTTTTCTTGATATAAAACACTTCTTTTGGACTTTTCTTATGTAAAAACAAAATATAAACTAAATTTCTCAAACCAATACCTAGACATTTCATCCCTTGGAGGATAGACATACAATCTAAACTATAAGGACTAGAAGTAAAGGAAAATGTAATTTATATTTTATTTATTAAATTTTTTAGCTCATATTTAGGAGAAGAGCTCGGCTACTCTTTTATATTTTTCTTTGATCTAGGTATTATAAATGGGCTGCCAGTCGCACTAGCCTTTTGACCTTATTCTTTTATAGCCATCACAACATGGTGACTTTCTTGATTACCTTGTTTGTTTGTATTATGACTTTTCCTTTTCCTTGTTTTAATTTGTTTTCTTAGATCTATATACTATGATTGGCTCTTAGGATGAAAATTTATATTTTTTATCAAAAAATTTAAGTAACTATTAAAAAAATTTTTGTCTAACATTTTAAATGTTAAAAAAAGGTCCCTCTCTCATTATCTTTTTTTTTTCTTTTAATTAAAACCCCTTAGCTCCATTGAATCTTTTGAAAGAGTGATAAAATTAAACCTTTTCAGCATTACTTGTTGAAACCCATCATAAGATGACTTTAACTTAAAACATGTATTAGAAAAATTTTCTAAGGACATATAATTTGCATGTCATGCATAACTTCCTTAAGATAAAGCCTTAGGTAGGCATGGTTTTCAATAAAAAGGAGGTCTTTGTACACTAGGTTGCAACAACCTGACTTAGATAGATTTGTGGGACTGATTTCGATGATCTAGTCATAAAATAGGTTATCACTCATCTTTTCTTTTTGTGGGAATTTCTTTGCTCATGTAAAGACTATAACCCTGCACCTTTTTAGACTTCTTCCTTATAAGTCTCCACTTAGGATTCCTTATTTTCTTTCTATAGTTTAGGGTCATGAAACTAACTCTAGATGATGCAACTCAAGGTTGCTAATAGAGTGTCTTCTAATTATTTTGGGAATACTTTCCAACTTAAATGATTACGGGCTTGACAACTTAATATAATGTATTCATGATATCTTGACTAAATATGTTTCTACAATTTTATTAATCTCCTCCCTTCACCCATAACCCCTTTGATCCCAACATACTCCTTGTAGAGTCCTTGACGATTTAATACTAGTTATTATGTAGGCACTTGATATTTTGGACAATCATCTTGCTTGATTATGATGATTCACCATCAGCCTTACAAATTGACATTCCATATATGGATTGTCCAATTATCATAATTCCTGTTAAATTGGCATTTTCCTTTAAACTTCCCAAAAAAATCAAAATTAATATTTATGCATTCATTAATTAAGAATTTATTATTGAGGTATCAGGAAGCATAATCAACCAAGATATATGCATATCCTTAGGAGAATGTGTAACCAACAGTCTTTTTTTCTTCATTAACTTAGTAAAATACTTATATATAAATATTTATCATAAGTTTAGATAAGAGAAAATCTAACTTAGATTATATCTCTTATCTCTTCTTTATAAAATATTTCGTTTATAGCGTACATCACTTAATATATTTATACTTTCAATAGTAAGGTCTATGTGGTAATGGAAGTCCTGTCCAATCACAATTCCATATGCCCATGCCCAATCAAAACCTATGCATAATTTGACAAAGTTTGCCTCAGAAATCTGACTTTGCTAATACAACCTATATACCATCTATAAGAATGAGTACAACCTAAACAAATGTATAATATACAATCTATCACAAGTCAACAACTTAAAGGAAAAATATATAACTAGATCTGAACAAATTTAGATCATGGTGTTTGTAACATGAAAGACTGAAAAAGAAATAAGTGATTTGATAATTTGATTTTAATCACCTACTAACATGCAGCATTTTTAAAGAAGAGATAAATATTTTATCGTAATTTTTATTATTTAGATCTTAACTTATGTTAGTTAAATTTTGTATAAAATACACCAATATTTTAAAATAAAAGTATATATTACTCACTTATATTTTAATATGTACTTTTTCAGCTCACTAAATTAGAACTTCACACAAAAAATTTTCCACCAAAATATATTAAGATAAAACTATATTTTTCTTACTAGTTATATGATTCATATTATTTAGTCCAAGCAAATTAGACATATGACTTAAGAAGACATAGCATAATTTTTTTCAACTAAAAGTTAACATTAATCAAATGTACAAATGCTTTGTTTATTTAATTAAAAATAAAGCACTTAAAAATGACTATTATAGAATTTTTTCATTTAAATATTTGAATGCCTTCAAATATGAAAATTTCAACAAATTTATGCTTATTTGAAGAATTTTCTATTTTTCATAAAATTATTATTATTATTAAATCACAAAATTGTCTCCACACCTTTCATATGCGACAATTTAATACCAGAGAATCACTAATTTAGTTCAAATAATTAGCAATGATATTCTAATGTTTAATTAGCAACAAACTAATATGCTTAATGTTTTTTAAATTATTATTATTATTATTATTATTATTAGTATTATAATAATAATAATTATTATTATTATTATTATTATTATTATTCTTCTTCTTCTTATTGTTGTTGTTGTTGTTATTGTTGTTGTTGTTGTTTTTGTTATTATTAATTTTAGTTATGATTATTATAGACAACAAAATTTGTCTTACTTCTTCCATATTGGTAAAAAAAATTCTTCGCCATCTTAAACAAAAATTCATAAAGTTGAAATTCATTTAATAAATGTTAGTTAACAGATTTTAAGGAATCTCTATCTTATAGTTTGGCATTTTAAATGTATTATTTGCATTGAAATAAAAATAGTTGCACAATGTACTTATGGACAACTTGATGGTGATAAAAAAAAAGTATCAATTTTAAACATAACTTTGGAAACAAGGATTTAAGGGGATATGGAAGATTCTTTTAAATACATATTGGGATAACCCAAACTGGGCTTAAATGTTAGGACCATGCCTTGCCTATATGTCACTATCCTCAAAATTTTAGATAATAATAAAGAATAACTTAATATAATGTCATCCAATTTTATTATAATCTTAATTATTACTCTGTCATCTATACACATACTCCAAGTTTCATCTTTCCTAAGAGTTAAAATAGATAGTATGACACAAGGACTAACGCTTTCTTGGATAAAATCTTTCTGTAGGAGTTCATTGACTTATCATTTTAATTCTACATGTTATGTTGGTTTCATCCTATAATGGGGTAACTTAGGTATTTATGAACTAAGAATCAGGTCTATAGTGTGACGTATGTCTCATAGTGGTGGTATTTCATTAGATAAGTTATCAGAGATTAAATCAATAAATTCAGATAATACATCAAAGCCCACAACAGGTATGTGGTGATCCTTAACATTATTGAAGAGTTCTCAAAGATGTAAAAAAAATGTAGGATCATTGAACTCCCTAAATAAGGATCTAAACCCTAAAATAGTGGTTTGTATTATAGAAGATTTGCACATATGAAAATGTATATCATAAGTATCCCTCCTATCATTGGGTGGTGTTATCACTATCAACTAGAGTTTCATAATTTTCTTTTGGTTGAGTTTAGTTTGACTTCATAATTGGATTTGTGAGGAGGTGCAAAAATAATTCTATGACGGGTGTAATTAAACTCATTTTATTAGGCTTCATGGAGACTAATTTGATTATTTTCTCATCATATTTGAATACATAAATATTTTCACAACCATATTAGATTACATTGAAATCATAAAGCTATGATGTTCCTAATAGGATATGAGTTATTTTTATTAGAAGGACATCACATCAAATTTGATCAATATAGTTACTTATCCTAATTAAAACAAGACATCTGTTAGTGATAAGTAGGGATGTGTGATTTACCCAACTGACTTGGAATGTTTCTGAGTGAAGTTCAATTGTAAGATTTTCTCTAGTAATAGCATGGGTTGATATAACATTTATAGCAATACCTTCATCTATTACCAGCTTACACCTCTTTTCCTAACATAAGATATATATTAAAAAAATATTTCTCCTTCTCCAATCTTTTCCTTTCCTAGAAGCAATCATACACCTTATAACTGATATTGGATTATTTATATTTCAACCCACTTCTTCATCTGATAATGGTGTATCATCATGTATCTCTTCAATATTATCTTCTTCTCCTAAATCTTCTGATTCATCTAGGAACATGATTTTAGCCCTACATTAATTTTGCATATGACCCTTATTATGATATTTAAAGAAGAATATTTCTCTCATATTTTTAAAAGTATATTCAGTTGAGGTCATATTAGAAGGGTTGTTCAATGTTAAAGGATTATGATTAATAAAAAACTTTTGAGGTTGGGATGTGGTTAGATATTTAGAGGATATTTAACATTTCATCTTGGATGAAGATGTAACTTTTTTATGCTTTTATAGGTGAAAAGCATAGTGAAAAGCTTCCTTTAAGGTCTAAAGGTCATTAAGCTCCACTTAATTTCTATTATCTCCTTTTAAAGCAATGACAAATGTAATAGCTACTTGACACTCTTGTTTAGTGTAGTGTGTTCTAGCTATTATGACCTTAAATTTATTCATATATTTCACTACTAATATATTCTCTTATTTAGTAGTAGTCAATTACTCGTGAAGTTTTTTATCATGATTTCTAGGACAATACTTAACCCTTAAAATTTCTTTCATTTCTACTCATGTCATGAGGTTTCTATCAAGTATCTCTTTTTTTAGCTAAAATATTATTTTAATATATTTTCTTATAACCCACTAATTTCATTTTAGCATATGTAGTTCATTAATAATCATCCATGTGATACCAATCGAAGAAATTGTCTATTTTGGTTAACCAATCAAAATATTTATTAGGGTCATGAACACCATCATACATTGGGGCTTCTATTTTAACTTAATTCATAGGTTCATGTAAAGTTTAAGGGACCCTAAGATTGTCATGTCTAAGGATGTTCCTCAGGTTTGGCCTTCTAGTAGAATAGTCATCTCTAGAAAATTTAATATTTTCCCCTCTTATAGGCTCTAAGTCATCCGGATATAGGTTAGCTAGTGAGGTTTGAAGCCTAGTACTCAAGGTTTGAACTTGTGTGGCTAGGTTCATAAGAAGGTCTTCTACCTTAGTGAGTTTTTCTTCACTTCGCATTATGATCTCATTTACCTCCTAGTTAAGTCTTATAGTTAGTCCAAGCTAATAGATTTACGTGGCATATTATGAACAAAAGACTGCAAATGTGTCACCCCAAATGAGGTTTTAAATATGTCTTAAGTAAACTGGACTTACATAATAAGATGCACAATTTTGAAAATGACTAGCTTTTGGTAAACATAAAGTAACTTATAAATATTATAAAATATTAGGCAAGCATACGAAAAGACAAATATCATATCTTTAAGGACATGAGTTTGATTTTTATGCAATTTTTACATATTAGGTCTTTCTATTTTAGTAAACTCTCCCTTACTCAAGTTGTCACTCAAGAATTATGGATTGTAGTTAGGTTAAGTAGGGAAAAGCTAGTCCTCATGAGTGGAGATAACTAGTTAATAGTAAAATAAATGATTATAAGATTGCCTACCATATGAATTTAACATGAGTTTTCCAGTGAATTCAATAAATCTATAAAAAAATTACACAAAATTTGAAATACAAAACTAACCTTGCTTAGATTTGATATAGATTATTTATGAGCACTTTCTCCCAGCCTTCAAACCTAGACACCAATATGGAGCATTGTAGAAAGGATGTTGTAGCATATAGAGAAAGAAGAAATGCTTCAAGGTCTTCCACTCATCAAAGTGGAAGGGATGCAAAAAAGTTCTACTCACCCAAGAAAAATTGTAGTAAAGGATCACCAAATCCTCCAGACAGTCGGCTACTAAGCTCTAACCAAAGATTCAACACTCAATTTTTCCACACAAAATAAGTCTAATCTTCAGTAAGTCAAATTAAATTTTTTATTCAAGTTACAACAATCCGAGGGATGTATCACTTTGAAAAAATCACAAAGATACTAAAAATAATCTAACCTATAATTTCATAGCGCCAAGGTGCTACATACAAATGCCATAGAGCCACAGGCAAGCACCACAACGATATAAGCCAGTGCCACAAGCAAGCACCAAGGCACTGGCTTCTCTATCTAAACACCCTTACAGGAATCAACTGAAGCACCGAGGCACTAGAAATCAAGCGCCTAGGCACTATGATGCTAATGTACTTTTGATATTAAAATAATAAATGCCTTCAATCACAACTCCCTCATAATACTTAAACATGATAAGATGCATCTACTACTATATAATACAACACATGAGACATAAATATAGAATACCACAACACATAAAGTAAATAAAAATCCTCATAAGTTTTAGCTTTAGTTTGGGATCTTGTGATAGGTCATTTATTCTTTTGTTGTGCTTACATCATTGGGATTTCTTAGAATTAGGCAAGAGAGATGGATGACAAAGATAAATTTTCAAATAGTATATTAAAGTAAAGATTTATGATCCATTACGACTTTCGCCAAAAAAATATCAACAAGACCATAAGAAATAACTATGAATATTGTGACCTCACCAAAGAATTATAAAATTCATAACCTTGCATAATATCGCTTTGAAAAGAAAGTCACCAAATAACTCCTTAACCAAAAATCATAGAAACTATTGGCTCTGATACCAAATTTGATGAGGACTTTGAGGTGGATATTTTAAGATGATCTAATTAGTGTTTGGGTACTTTCATAAATGCTTTAAAAAGTGAGGATGAGTATGGAGAGACTAAATTTATAGTGGAGTTTAAGTTATGGACTTAAATGTGGTTTGTTATTATTAGATAAAACCTAATCCAGAATATGATATACCAACTTTTTAAATTTGATACTCTTACTATAGAATTCCAAATGAGCTGAAATAAAATATATCATATAGGGGTTGAAATCTAAAAAAATTTTAAATTTTGTGGAGTAATATTTGTATTTTTTGAGATTATTTTTTATCTCTCGGACAGAGAATAATTTTTGTGGGCAACGTCACTATAGCAAGAAAGAGACTTTTAGAAAATGATATGAAGCTTAGAAAATAAAGCTAAAACATTGGAGAATTGTAGATTTGAGTTTTTATTTTTGATATAGATATTTTCACTCAATTTTGATAAGTTTAAGTTTACTTGTTAAGTACTAAAATAAAATTAGTTATTACTGTAAGAAACCCTAGACTAATGATTCCTATATATATAATAAGCTAATCACTAGAAGAGATTACCAAACCTATTTTCATGATGAGGCTAGCCACCAAGAAAATCCTTGTGAGCTTTTCTCGCTTAAAATATTTTCATAACATCTAAGATTTTTTTTTTTTTAAATTAAAAGGCTTCCATTATAATGAAAACAAGGATGATAAAAATAGATAGAATGTCAGCAATCAAATATTTTCATAATGTCAAAGACTACCATTTCATTTTAGCAATCAAATATTTAGGTTCATAATAAGAGACTTTAAAACTAACAAAAAAGAGGTAAGAGGGATGGGTTGGCCAAGTGTATGAATGAGAAAGAGGGAGTGATTACACATGTATGACACTCAAGAACAACACTCCAAAGAGCCATGATCTACAATCTTCAATGAAATATAATTGATTAATATATTTAATTTTTAATTAATAATTTTTTATGAACTTTACATAATACTTCCCCATATGTTTGAAAAATCAATTTTCAAATATAAAATTTTGTATTTTAGAAATTTTAACATTAATAATTTGGAACTCAATATTTTTTCAAGATTATAAATACTTTACAAACAATGTTAGAAAAATCAATTATGGTCTATTTTAATTTGAAAAAATTTTACATGCATTTCGTATCTCAGAGAGATCATTTTAATTGTATTTCTTAAGCCATGATGAGTATTACACATGCATTTAAAAAAATAATTAATAGTGAGTTTTACAATTTTAAAATCATAGAAAATAATATTTTAATTTAAATATTCCAAAAAAAATTAAGATATTTAGGATATATTTGCACACCTCCTTGCATTATCATGGAGTTTTCTATAGTCATTTGATATGTTAAGTAATTAGAATACAATAATTTTTTAATTATTAAAATAATAAAAAACATCTAAAATATATAACAAGATTTTGATATGTTTAAGATACAAAAAAGATTCTCTAAATATTTAATTTCATTATTTTCGACCATTTGGTATTTTTGAAAGAAAAATCTCAGTAGTTTTGGTCACTATTTGGAGCATATTTAAATTTTCTTCCAGTAATTTCAACGAATTTTATAATTTAAAATATATCTTTTTTAATTGTTAATTATAAATAAATATTTAAATATCAATAGAAATTTTAATTTGCAAGTCATTTCAATATTTGAGTACATTTTCATGGTTTACAAATTCATCTTGGATACTTTTAAGTTCTTAAATACAAAACTATTTATTTTTAAACTTTTAAAAATAAGATAATGAACAAAATTCAATTTTATGCAAAATATTTTTTGTTCATTTAAAAGCATCTCTATTTAAATTAGAAATACATATTTTAATCAATTTAGTTAGTCAAAATTTAATTTTGCTTCACTAGTTCAGAAACCCTTATATATAATTGGTAGTTCTCACAGACTTTTACCATTAGGTCATAATTATGAAAACATTAAGTAATTTAAAAAATCCTTCTAATATTTGGGATTTAACTTTTACTAGTTTATAGACATTTAAAAGCTTACTCACATAATCTAATTAAAAATCCACCTATAGTCCAAATTATCTAAATTAATTTTCAATTTTTTTTAAATTTCTTATAAATTAGAAAACTTGTACTTTGACTTTGACTATCTACTTAAATTTGAATTTTCAAAGCTTCAGCTTTTTAACTTTTGAAAGATTATTTATAAATATTAACTTCAATTTCAAAATGTCCAGAATTTTTGAAATCTTTGAATTTCATATTATTTGACAATTTTGGAGATTCCATATAATTTGCAAAAATTACTTGGAAAGTTTCAAAGTATTCAAAACAAAATTTTATTCAATTTAATGCAAGTTTCTCACAACAAAATTTCATACTTTGTAGATAGTTAACTTTGGTTAACTTGAGTTAACTAATTCTTCTAATAACAAGTGTTCCTTGGTGATGTGCATTCAACATCCAACAATTCATCTTTTATATTCATCATTATCCTCCTCCTCCTCCTCCACTTCCTCTTTCCCTTTACATCTGTCTTAACACATTTTCTTCAATCTTACTTCTGTGGTAGTCATCTGAGCTTCCATACAAGCAGTCATCCAAGCTTCTATGTTCTCAGCCATTGTAGCAACATGCCTTCTAACTATCTCATATATTAAATCAATGCTCATTCTAGATAAGGAATGGCATGCATCATAGGTCAATCCCTGCAAACCTAAGTCATATATTCTTCCCATTTTCATACCTCCAACAGCTTCTCCCCAAATATCAAACTATGACTATTTTGACTGTCCTATTGAACTACTTGCACCAATAGAACTTTGACCATCACCTCCTTCAACCTGATGTCATCATCCTATAAAAAATTGTGATTTTATTTATACAAAATATATTTTCAACAAAATTGTGAATCAAAAATAATAATTTTACTTATGTAAACTCTATGTAATGAAACATCAGCCCACTATTAGTCAACTTGGTGCTAATGCATTCTACTATATAATTCTGTAGTTGTAGGCTCCATTCCAAGTGCTTGTTTTTATAAACATACTAAAAAAATTAGTAAGTGGTGCTTATAACTTTGACTAATAGAAGTAGTAAATAACTTACCAGTCTTATCCTATACTCAGTATGAGGAACTATGCCTCCAGTATGTAAGGAGCTACCCATGTCTGCACAATCATATGATCGATTTTGTTTAGCTTGGTCTCTTTTATGATAATAATTTAGAGATGCACAAGCTCTACACAACTCAGCCCATACTTCCTCCCCAATCTAAAAAGGTCTCTGTCCAAACTTATGCTTGTCCGTGAACATATCACATAAGTGGGCAGTGCTTCTTGGCTCAAAATTATTTCTAATATTTTAGTTGTATTTTAGCAGCTAACAAAATTAGTTATGTTACATAAAATATAATTAATGATAATTAGTATACTATGAACTTAATCTATTGTATTGAATAAGTGTAAAGAGCTAAGATAATACTTTACATTCTTTGAACCATATTTCCCCCACATCTATTAGCACTTTCTTCCATGATACATAAAGAGCATCAAATTTGCTCCTTATTATGTATCTTATTTTGTGTATTGCTTGCCTCAATTGGTTGAACCTAAAAAATAAACTTAAGTTTAGCACTAAAATAGTTAAAGACTAAAAGTAATGCAAACAAACTTACATGTCTCCCTCTAGCTCAATAATTATATTTGGCGTAGGTGTGTCAACTCCAACATGCTCGATAAGCATCGATGGATCAATTTGATAAGTGGTGGCGATGATAGCTGGGATTGTTATGACCTGTGTGTGCTTGAAATGGATTAAATAGTGTACTGTCTATAGGCTCTAGAGAGTGATAGGTACATGCATGTGCAAGTTCAGCAAGTCAAGGTGGTGAGATCGAAAAAGAGGTCATGGTACTGATAATAGTGATAATCAGAACACTGGGTAGAGAAACAATCTTTTTCTTCATCTGGAAGATGATCATGATTAATTTACAAGGGATATTATCACCACCACCAAAAGCTATTTATAACAAAAAGATAATTATAATGGTCAGATCATCAAGAAACAAAATAAAGAAAGGTACTAAAGTTAAAGAAAATAGTCCATGCATAATTACAATTCCTACAAAAAGTAAAAAAAATAAACATTTGTAGGAAACATAAAAAAGATAGTGCATAAATACAGTAAAAAATAGAAAAAGAAGTACATCCTAAGTATTAAACAAAGAAGATGTAATGTAAGGTTTTACTATTTGTAAAGAGAAAATAAAAAAATAATCTACCTTCAATGTACATGTTGTGTACTAATCCTCATCATCCTCACTGCTCATTACTAATTGAAGAACTTTCTTATAATCACCACCAACATCTTATAAACTTATTATTGGCTCAACATTATAACTGGAAGTCCAAAATTTGTCATTTCCTCTTCTTAATGGAAAGTTCAATAATGTTTTGAACTTCAACACTTGCTTTAAGCTTGATTTTAATTATCACTACCAATATATATTTTTCTTTTATTCTTTATGATATCTAAGGTTATACATCAAGTGTCTTAATACATAGAGATAAAAGGATCAAACTAACCCAAAATTAATCCACTTTTAATTGAACCAAACCATAATTTGCACTTGATCCAAAATTGGTCTTTGAACACCTCCCAATAATCAATCAATTTATCAATTTGACCCATACTAACCCAACCCAACCCAATTTTACCTTTAAATCTAAATCCAAATTAAATAAAATCACCACTTACAAGCAACCCTAAAATATTAATTGAATATAACCCAACTCTCAATTGCAACAAATTTAACCAATTTGGCCAAATTGACTAACCTAACCCATTTGACCTATATGAACACAACTGAGCCAAATTAAAATGTACTTTGAATTGGATCAAACCAATTGCACCAACACACTCCTAGTTATCATTTGAACATAATAGAATAGTCCCTTATGCCCAATTTTTTCAATTGGTCAACCTAGCCTAATTAAATCCAAATTAACCTAAATAGGTCACATTTAGCCAAACCAACCAAACTTAGCATGATGCTTCCTTAGGTTCCCTTGTGATGTAGCAATCAAATGAAGAAAGGACATATCACAAGGTCTCAAACCAAAGCTTGAACTCAAAAGGACTTTTAGTAGAATTTGTGATGTGGATTTATGTTTCATATTGTGCTCATGGATGTATTTGATCATGTTTAAGTGTTGTATAGGTGTTACGATTAAAAATATATGAGCTTATGTGTTAATTTACATTGGTGTGATTCTGGCACCTAGGCACTATCTTTCTGGCACTTTGGTGTTGCATTTTATAGGTTTCAGTATTTGGAGACTGAGAAGCTAGCACCTTAGCACTGAGATATGATGCCTCAGTGCTGGGCGATGGCGTTGTGGTGCTAGGTCATGGTGTCTCAGCATTGTGAAATGCATATTCTAACTTTCTTTTCAATTTTTTAGTATTTTTCTCTCAAAGGGATGAGTCTTTTAGAGCATTATACTTATTTAAACACCATTTCTAATTTAAAGAATGACTTGGATTTTATGAATAAAATTGGAGCAAAACTTCTTAGTTGGAGTTTAGATTCAAACTCTTAAGCATTAGAGGCATTATTTATTGTAAGGAGGTGAAGGAAGAATTCTATATATGGGTGTAAATGATCTTTTCTAAGTAGGCTTTATAGAGAAAAACTTAATTACTTTCTCATTATGTTTAAATATGTAAGTGTTTTCACGTCCATAATGGATCACATTTAAGCCATAAAGTGATGGTCTTCCTAATAGGATATGAGTTATTTCTATTGGAAGAACATAACACCCCATTTTGATCATTATAGCTACTAATTTTAATTGGAACAAGATATTTGTTTATGATAGGTAGGGATATGTGACTAACCCAACTGACTTAGAATAGTTTTAGGAAAGATTCAATTATAAGATTAGCTCTAGTTATAGCATGGGTTAATATAACATTCATAGCACTACCTCCATCTATTTATAACTGACACATCATTTCTTTCCATAAGATATACATAAACAAAATATTATTCCTTCTCCAGTCTTCTTCTTCTCTAGAAGTAATCATAAATCTCATAACTAATATTGGATTATCTATATTCAAATCTACTTCTTCATCTATTATGGATGCATCATCACTTATCTCTTCAATATTCTCTTCTTCTTCTAAATTCTCCAATTCTAGAAATAAGATTTTTCCTCTACATTGATTTTGCATTTGACCCTTCTTATGGCATTTAAAGTGAACTATCTTTTTGCATTTTTAAAGGTAGTTATGTCATTAGGGTTCATCTTAGAAGTGTTTTTGATGTACAATGATTATGTTTAATGATATACTTTTAAGATTGATATGTTGGAAAATATTTAAAAGTTACTTGAGCTTTCATCTTGGATGTAGATGCGGCTTTTTATACTTTTCAAGGAGTAAAGCATAGTGAAATGCGTCCTCTAATCTATGGGGATCATGAAGCTCTACTTCATTCCTAATATATTTTTTTAAACTAATGACAATATTATTACCTATTTGTCACTCTTGATTAATTCATTGAGTTCTTCTAATTAAATTTTCAAATATATTCATATATTCCACTACTGACATAGTCCCTTGCTTAGGAGTACTAAAATGTGTTCGTGGAGATTTTTATCATGATTTTTAGGAAAATATTTCACTCTTAGGATTTCTTTCCATTTTTTCTGTCATGAGGTTTCTACTGTACCTCTCTTCTTTAGCTAAAATGTTATTCAAATAAATTTTTGCATGACCTACTAGTTTCATTTTAGCAAATATTATTCATTGATAATCATTAATATGATACAAATCAACGAAGTCATCCATTTAGGTTAACCAATCTAAAAAATTATTGGAGTCATGAACATTGTCATCTGTTGGGACTTCTATTTTAACTTGTTTTGTAAGTTATTGCGATGTTTCATGGTTCTTAAGATGGTCTTGTCTGAGGGTGTTCCTTAGGTTTGGCCTTCTAGCAAAATACTCATCTCTAGGAAGTTTAATATTTTCCTCTCTTACTGGTTCTAAGTCATTTGGATGTGGTATAGTTGGTGGGGTTTGAAGCATGGTACTTAAGGTTTGAATTTGTGCAATCAAGTTCATGAGGAGGTCTTCTACCCTAGTGAATTTCTCTTAATTTCTTATAGAGATTTCATCTACTCTCTTAATTGAGTCATTTAGTTGATCCAAACTAATATATTTGGATGGCATGATAAACACAAAGATGCAACTTATGACAATTTAAATGAAAATTTTAAATATGTGATAGTGAACTAAACTTCACAAAAGAAATGCATAAATTTTAAAAATGACTACTAACCTTCAATAAACATCAAGTAAATTATGGATACTATAAAATATTAAGCAAACTTAATATATATATATATATATATATATATATATATATATCTCTTTATGGATATGTTTTTGATTTTTATGCAAAGTTAGAATCTTGGTTAGGCTAATTAGTGAACTTACCATTACTCAAACTGTCACTCAAGTATGATGGCTTATTGTGAAGTTGAGTATGGGAAAGGTTAGGCTTTATAAGTAAAGACAACTACTTTGTTGTAAGATAAACATTCATAAAATTTTTTATCACACATATTTAGCATGTGTTTCCAAGAAAAATCACTAATTTTGTAAAAAAAATTACACAAAATTCAAAATACAAAATTAACCTTACTTAGATTTGATATCAATTATCTACAAACACTTTCTCCATACCTCCCTTACTTAAGTTGTCACATCAATTTTGGTATTAGAGCCTGAGGTTTATAGGCATGGAGAAAGTATTTACACAAAATCCATATCAAATCTAAACAAGGTTAGTTATGTATTTTTGGATTTTGTGTAATTTTCTCTATAGAATTAGTTATTTAGCTTGAAAATCCATACTTAATATATGTGGTAGGCAATTATAGAATGTTCATGTTACTATCAACTAGTTGTCTCTACTTATAAAAGCTAGCCTTGCCCCTACTCAATTTCATCACAAGCCATCATACTTGAGTGACAACTTAAGTAAAGGAGAGTTCACTAATTAGCCTAACTTAAATACTAACTATGCATAAAAATCAAAATCATATCCTCAAGGATCTTATGTTTATTTCTTTTTTTAAGTGTGCTTAACTTTATGTATAATGAAGGCAAGTAGTCAGTTTTAAAACTTGTGCATTTTATTTATGAAGTTTAGTTCACTATCACATTTTTAAAATTTTTATTTAAAGTGTCATAAATTGTATCTTTGTGTTTACATCATGCCACCCAAATCTATTAGTTTGGACCAACTAGAAGAATTAATTAGGAGAGTAGATGAAAACTCTATAAGAAGTGAAGAGAAATTCACTAGGGTTGAAGGCCTCCTCAAGAACTTGACACACAAATCTAAAATTTGAGTCATTTGCTTCAAACCCCACCAACTATACCACGCCCAAATAACTTAGAAGCTGTATGAGTGGAAAACATTAAACTTCCTAGAGATGAGTATCTTGTGAGAAGGACAAACCCAAGGAACATCCTTAGACAAGACCATCTTAGGATAAATAAAATATCATAAGAACCTACAAAATAAGTTAAAATAGAAGCCCCAACATATGATGGTATTCAAGATCCCATTAAATTTTTAAATTGGTTAAACCAAATGGATGACTTCTTTGATTGTTATGACATGGATGATTATCAATGGACAATATTTGCTAAATTAAACTAGTATGTCATGAAAAATTTTATTGGAATAATATTTTAGCTAAAGAAGAGAGATTTGGTAGAAACTTAATCACATGGGTAGAAATGAAAGAAATGTTAAGTGAAAAATACTTTCTTAGAAATCATGATAAAAGGCTCCACAAATAATTGACTACTCTTAAGCAAGGGGCTATGTTAGCAGTTGAATATATGAACATCTTTGAGGACTAAATTAGTAGAACTCAATGCACTGATCAAGAGTGGAAAATAGCCAATCAATTTGTTATTAGTTTAAGAGAGATATTATGGATGAAGTAGATATTCATGATCCCCAAACCTTAGAGATGTCATTCACTATGCTTTGCTCTAGAAAGCATAACAAAGCGATCCACATCCAAGATGAAAGCTCAAGTAACTTCTTAATATCTACCTACTTCTCAATCTCAAAAGTATATCATTAAACATAATCCTTATACATTGAAGAACACTTCTAAGATGAGCCCCAATGAAACAACTACTTTTAAAAATGCAATTAGATAGTTTACTTTAAATATCATAAGAACGGTAATATGCTAAATCAACGTAGAGCAAAAAAACTTAATTTAAATGAATTAGAGGATTTAGAAGAAGAGAAAGAGGATATTAAAGAGATAGATGATTATACACCCCTATATGATGAAGAAGTAGATCCAATATAGATAATATAATATCAGTTATGGGGTGTATGGTTACTTCTAAGGAAGAAGAAGATTGGAGAAGTTGGAATAATTTTTTTATGTATGTCTTATGCAAAGAAAAGTGGTGTAAACTAGTAATAGATAGAGATAGTGTTATGAATGTTATATTAGCTCATGTTATCACTAGAGCAAATATTACAACTAAACCTCACCTAGAATCATTCCAAGTTAGTTAGGTTAATCACACACTCCTACCTATCACTAACAGATGTCTTATTTCAAGTAAAATAGATAGATATAATGATCAAATCTGGTGTGATATTCTTCCAATGAAAATAACTCATATTCTACTTGAAAGATCATAGCTTTATGACTTGAATGTCATCTAATATGAGCATGAAAACATTTACGTATTCAAATATAATCAAAATAATAATCAAGTTATTCCATGTAAAGCCTTCCAAAAATGGTCAATAACACCCCCATAGAATTGTTCATAAGCCTCCTCACAAACCCAATTATGAACCACAACCCAAACCCAATCAATGGAGGAATGCAAAACTTTAGTTGATAGCTATATCTCCTTCTAGCGATAAGTAGGATACTTTTAATGTACATCTTAATACATGTAAATCTCCTAGAATTCTAATTAAAACCTTAGGGTTGAGATGCTTAGCTAAAGAATTCAATGACCATACTTCTTTATTTATCTTGCACCTTCGAGAAATCTCTATTGATACTGAAGATCATAACATACCTATTTTTGTCTTAAATATATTATCTAAATTCACTAATTTAATCCACAATGACTTGCCTAATGAACTACCACCATTAAGGGATATACAACATGCTTTAGATCATATTCCTAGTTCATAAATACTTAACTCATTGTGGAAAATTTTATGATACAACATAGATTTTAGAAATTTCTTATTTGAATGATCAAATGTGTCATTAAAGAGTAAACATATTATCTCAGAAGATAAACATTATAATGGATTTGAGCATTTAATAAAAGACTCTTAAGGCTAACTGGTTTTAATTTACCAGAGAGTTTTCCCCTGAACTACATGGGAAGTAAAGCAAGGTTTATTTTAAACTGGGTTCATGGTTTCCTATAAGGGCAAGCCCTTATAATTAATTGCATCTCAGGAACGAAGGGTCTCTTCCTAACAATACCCTTAATTAAGGAAATAAGCTATTATTTTTATGGATTTCTAACTTAGATTCTGAAAGAAATGATATTTTAGAATTTCAATTGGAAACGATCCAAAGTGGAAAGATTTTTTTTTAGAAGCTAATTGGGATAAAGTAGAAAATGCTTGTTGATACTAGGATGCCCAATAGGCATTTCAGCTAACCTATCATTAGGCTTTAAGTTTTGAAATTTAAATATAATTTTTAGTTGATATTTTATTAGAAATCTTGGACTTAGATTCTAATAGCACACGACTGCAAAAATGCCTAAGGATGAAGACTTATTCCAATAGAATGATTTAGAACTTAAGTTTATAATTGCTTTTGACACAAGTCAAATGCTTGATCTAGTTTCATTATAGGGATTTATTGGTCATTCTTCTCATTTGAGAAAATAAATCTATCCCTAACTCTTCTGGACTTATAACTCACATGGAAAGGATATCAGCTAACACCACCTAATCGTATTTTAAATCTATGATGCCAAGTCTCATGTATACAAGTCTCATTATATTTTATGAAAGAATCTAAGAACTTAGACTCACTCCTTAATACTTAAGATCATGTAGGGTATGAAATGCACTTAACTGATGCATATTTTTTTAGCTTTTAGATGTTTTGACTCATGATTCATTTAAGTTTTTGTGGTATGCATTTTATGCCCAAATGTCATGCAATTACAAGTGGCCATGAGCCAAATCAATAAGAGAAGGCAGACTTCTCCATGAAGGTAGGTCATCCTCACAAGTTAAATGCCCCTTATGTGTAATGGGTGAAGTGCCCAATTCATAAAGTTAGAGCAATATATTAGCATTGGTTCACAAAAGCTACTTTATTTTAAGTTATTCCTAGGGTTTTAGTTAATGTGAAGTTTTAAATTCTTTATTTTCTTTAAGTTGTTTAAATATAAATTAGGTAAAAAGTTTTAGGAGCCTAATTGTCCAGACATCCATCACAGAAAACACAACACAAAAATAAGAACCTAGAAAAGCAAGTTGATTCTATTACACACCCAAAGTAAATAAAGCTAATTTAAATTAAAGAATAGGACAATGTGATTGGGTACCACTGTGCACCCTGGAATAAAGAGAAAATGAGTAGCTGAGCTCTACCTTTATACAACCCAAAAAAAAGTTTAGATCTATGGGGGTCTTCTTTTTAGGATCATCTCCTTCTTCAGGGACCTCCATTGGGCATCATAGGGGACCTCTGCACCCATCTACTAGTAAGGTCAACTCCTACTAATCCTAGATAACATAGATTATAACCTAATTCTATGCTCAAATTATATGTTAAAATTCAAAAATAAACCTTAAGCCTTGCAAAACAGATGCCAAGAAAATATAAATCGCATATAGCATTTATATTTTATAAACATATGGGCTTAGCATTAGCTACTTTCAAGCCCACCTATCTATTGGGCTCTGCTAGGAACTATTCAACACATGTAAGCAAACAGCAATTTTATAAATTATTTTACAACTGTCCCTTTTAGCATAACCCCCTTGCAAAAGATAATGTTAATTCTAAAAATAAAATCCTACCATTCAGACTAACGATAATCAATCCTAGCCATCCAATCTAAACCATTACACCATAAAACAAAAAAAGGCATTTCATACCACAACATCACAGAATATCATAGATCGACCTAACCTAAGTCTAGGGTTTGTGACTTAATTATCTAGTGTGTGAAAGAAATGGGTTTGTGTGGTAAGACATTGCCTTTTAGTTCAAATTTTAATTTATGTTTCTAATTTTTAATTTAATTTGATTTTTAGACTTTTTATTTTCATAGTTTCACTTTATAGGTATGTGTTGTTGTTATACTAGAGATTCAAGGTATCAAGGCCTCCTTCGAACCAGTAGCCTCACGACCTCGAGTTTCTGGACTATATACCATATTCTACTAATTATGAAAATTATTATTCTTTTATCTCCTTATAGTTTTAAAATTTGTTTGATTTATCATGAATTGTTTCAATTTAAATAATTTTATAATTTTATGATTTTATTTTTAAATTTATTTTATGTTAAACTGAAGTTTAAATTTTCAAGAATGAAGAATAAAATAGATTTCATTTTGGGTGGAACCCATTCTATTCAATATCCTAAATCCAAATAGAATGAAACCTTTATCCTAAGATGAAGATTCATTCTAAAGTTCTAACTAAGATCCTAAATATCTTAATTAATTCTTTATAGATTCATTTAGATGATTTAATTTGAATTAAATTTGTAATTTTAATTCTTTTAAAATTTGATTCTTCTTTTAATATTTTTTATTATTTGATTTATTTTTCATAGCTTTTTTTAATGTTCATATTTGATATTTATTTTTATTTAATGTTTGTTCACTATGTCAACCAAACATTAGCATTATTTAACCTTATGTTTTATCTTTCATCTTTATGTTTCATTAAGTTCTATTGATTTTATCTATTTTTTTTCATTTAATTTTAGGATGATTTGGTTTACTTATTACATTTGGATGTGTTTAACATGTTTATTTTCCAAGTTAATTTTATTTGTTCATTTTGTCGATATTTATTAGCAAAAGTAAACTTACATTCAATCTTAAGTTTAATATTATTCAATTTACTATGTTCCAATTTTATTGCCCATTTGTATCATCTTAAATTTATTATTCAAATTTTACTTTTTTATTTTTTTTATTTGATCTCTCTTATTTCAATTTATTTATTTTATTAATTTTTCTAATGCTTATTAAAGAGCTTAGATTAAGATAGTGGATTCTAAGTTATGAATTCATATATTATGGAATACTTCAATTCATTTCAATTAGCTTAAAGGGAATGATAATTATCTTAATTAAAAAAGCTCTTTTTATCATTTGCTTTAATGTGATTACCCTTATTAACCATGTTCTAAGAAGTTTAAGGAAGGGAAATTTTTTTTATTTGTACTAAACTTACCCTAGGTTACTTTAACTCTTATGTCATTTTAAGTTCAATCAAACTTAATTATGGAGTTTATTCACATTTATAGTTATAGCCACTCTTTTCCTTAATCAAAATGGCCTTAAAGTATTCGTATGTTGATAGATTATAAAGTTCTGAGGTTAATGAATTTTATATTTCAATTTATTAGTGAGTTTATCATGATTTAACTGATTATTAATTTTGGAGTGTAATTAAATTCCATATTCTTAGTTATTTTTAATCCTAAAATTATGTTTGATTAAGTTCATATACTTTCATATTGCTTGGACATTTTTCTTTAAGTGCTCTTATGTTAATTATGATGTTTTAAGTTTATATAATGGATTTTGTAGTTTTTGTGATGTTTATTTATTATTTCCCTTAAATTGACTTAGAGACTTAGAAATTCAATAATTCTGAATCCAAAGGTCAATTAGGTCTGAACTTTTTATGACAAGTGGGGTTCCATGCCAATTTAAACTCTCTAAAATTTCACCCAATCAGATGTATAATTTAAGATTAAATAAGGTTTTAAATATTTAATTAAACCCTAAATTAAATGTACTTTAATGAGGATTATTTAGGGTTTTTACTTTTCTTAGATTCCCCTCTCAAAAATGCATCCAAGGATGATTTATTTATAATTTTTGAGTCTTGGTTGATCTATTATGATTTATTTTAGTTCAAGTTAATTAATTGTATTAATTAATTTAATTAAGTGCCAAATTAGGTTATTTTATAATTAATTATGCTTGAGTGGGTTTTAATGATTTATTTATGTTCATTAGGGTGTATTTTGATGTTTCAGATTATTTCCATATTTTTAGTGCCAAATTAGGTCATTTTATAATTAATTAGGTTTCAGTGGGTTTTAATGATGTATTTAAGTTCATTAGGGTGTATTTTGATGTTTCAGATTATTTCCATATTTTTTCAAATTTATTTGATTCATATTTAATTTACTTTTATTAAAATTAAGGTTTAAAATTGAAAATTTTATTTATTTAGATTTATTATTTAATAAATTATGAAAATTCACCTAATGTGTATCTTAACCCTAATTTTAATTTCAAAAAATATTATCATTTGTTTAAGATTAACTTATGTTTGATTATTTTCATTGAAAGCTAAATTAATGCAAAATACCCCCCACAAAATTTTAGGCTTTGGATTTTAATGGATTCCTCTTAGTGAGAGGAATCTATAGAGCTTTTATTTATCATTTTTAGCTTATTATTTAATTTATTATAATTTTTTGAAGTTTTACTCATTTTTTGTAATTATTTAATTCTAAAATACCAATTTTTGTATTTAACTGCATCGAATCCACGTGGATCTGACATGGTGCCGCCTTACATGTGGTACCACATCATTCATCAACATGAGACCTACATGGATCTTGCATTAAATAGAGGTGCACATGAGATTGGTCTCGATCGTCCGATCTTCGATCAGATGTTCAAGATTTCTCTCATAATTTTTTTAAAGGATTAAATCATATGTTCTCACTAAATCATGGTAGTTCATTCCTATTAAAAGGAAAAAATGGTAGAGATTCAACCTCTTTCGATGTCGGTGAACTGAGAGCTGTACATCAAATTGAGGCAATTTTTGGCAATCCAATCATTAAAATCACTTGATTTCACTTCCAAAATGAGTAGTGACCTAAAATGAAGGCATATATATGATTTGATCTCTTGAGATCAAATTCATTTTGAAAAGGACCAAAATTGAAAGCTTGAGGGATGGCTTTAATGGTCTCTATTCTAGCGATCTCCGGTGATGGGGTTGACTCCAGTAGCTTTGGAATGGTGTGACGAAACTATGGGAAGAAGCAATTGGGTTGCTTCCTAGTGGATTGACCTCTAGATCAAGGCACAATTAGATTCTAACAGGCAATCATTCTCTAACTTCTCAATAATGATGGGATAGGGGTAAAGGTGCGCTCGACTAAGTTTCACTCAAAAGAACGTGGTGAAATGTCAATAATTTCTAGAGGACCTCTTGATCTTCACTTTCCATTATAGGCTGAGAGTTTCTTATGGCCTTCTCCTCCTCCTTGGTTAGCTAGGTTGATTATTTTCCTCGGAGGCTAGCCCCAAGGATGATCAATGGCTTAACACTTGTTCAAAGGTGTTGGAATAAAATGACAAGGAGGTAGAGTGGATTGGGGAAGCTCTCTTTGTCTCCATACAACCTCTCTTTACCATGGCATATTTCATTACTTTGGATGCATTTGGGCTTGATTAATCCACTTGGTTTTGGCTGCCAATCATCCTAAATTCATTTTTTATGGGTATAAATTCATTCCAAGGGTTTGGGTTTAAATTTGGGCTAAATTATTCCATTTAGAGAATTTTGATTACGTTAACCTAGCTCATTCCATTTGGTAGATTTGCACTATATTAATGCTTTAATAGCATCAATTTGATCCTTTATTACACATTAAACCCATTATGGTTTAAGTGGGTTGGGTTGACTTGAATTGAGTCAAATGATGTGTTTGGCTCAATTACAATGCATTTATCTTTTAGTTATGTTAATCTAAGCAATTTAAGATGCATTAGATTAATTAATTCTATTTACATAAGAATTAAAAACCCAATTTGGCCCATTTAAGCCTAATGGGTTATGTTTGGGTTAGGTCTGGATTCATTTAGGTCAAATGGCCATATTGGGAAAATTAATCATAATGATTAGTTGATTTGTTTTTATTAATCATTCTTAAGTGATTTTACATAACTAATTTGGGTTAATTTTGATTTGATTTGGATTTGAATCCAATATGGTCCATTTAGTCCCATTTTGGTCAAATGACCTATTTAGACTAATTTATTGGATTTATATTCTCTTAAATTAGTGTTTAAACATAAATATATTATCATTCAAACTATTTGAAATGATTTTATATGGTCAAATTTTGGTGGGTTGACCTTTGATTTGGTGGGACCCACCATGTCAAGCCTATGTTAAATTGGTTGACCTCTTTTAGGCCTTGATTTGGATTTAGATTTATTCATGTTTTTAATTTGATTTCATGGTTTTATTTGATTTTGATTTGCATTTGTTTTAGCTTGGTTTGAGTTTCTTTAAGTAAAAAATGACTTTTAAGGTTAAATATGATAATTAGATTAATTACTCTATTCGCTTTGATTTAAATTCAAGTATATTTAGATTTCAGTTTCTTTAGATTTGGATTTAAATTTGACCTTGGTCTATTCAATTCTATTGGGTTAGATTGGATTTAGAAAGGTTCATTAGGCTATTAAGTGAAGTTTCCTAAATATCTAATTAGGGGATTCCTAATCTAGGATTAGGTATCCTAATTATTAGTTTTGGAAGTAAAGTTAACCTCATCAAAAAATGACATCAATACATACCTCATTATAAGATAAATCTAACTGAGCATGCAAGGTTAAAATGATAAGTAGATGAACTATTGAAGAAATGTTTTATCCAAGAAAGTCTTAATTCTTATGTTGTACCTCTTTTAACTCTAAGAAAAATGAAACTTAAAGAATGTCAATCGATAGCAGAGTAGTAAATAAGATCACAATAAAACATAACTTTTCTATACCAAGATTGGATGACATGTTTGCTCTTATTTGAAGTTCAGCAATATTTTCTAAAATTGATTTGAAAAGTGGATATCATTAGATAAGGATTAAACTAGGTGATGAATGGAAGAGTTTGTTCAAAAATCCCTATGGTCTATATGAATGGTTAGTCATGTCGTTCAATCTTTCAAACACATTTAGTACATTTATTAGACTAATGAACATTATATTGAAAACTTTTATTGTTCAATTCCTTGTAATATATTTCAATGAAATTATTATCTATAGATGAGAGAAGTCACATCTATATCACTTAAAAATGATCTTAGAGAAATTAAGGTTTGTAAAATTATATGTAAACTTAAGAAATATTTTTCTATCAAAGTAAAGTCATCTTCTTAGGATTCATTGTATCTGTTGAGGGATTAAAACCAGATCCATCAAAAATTAAGTCTATTATAGATTGGCCAATCACAAAATCTTTTATAAATGTTATAACTTTTCATGGATTAGTAACTTTTATAGGAGGTTTATAAGAAACTTTAGCATTATTGTAACCTCTATCATGGACATTCTAAAGAAAAATAAATTTATGTCGACCATAAAAGTCGAAAGAGCCATGCACCGACTTAAAACTCTTATGACTTCTTCACCTATTTTAAAACTTCTTGATTTTCATAAAGCCTTTAAAGTGACTTGTCATGTAGCAGGTATTAAAATATGTGGAATATTAAGTCAAGAAAATTATCCCATTGCTTTCTTCAGTGAGAAATTAAGTGAAGCTAAACAAAAATATTCCACATATAATCGAGAGTTTTATACAATTATTCAAACTCTTGAGTATTGGAGGGCTTATCTATTACATAAAGAGTTTCTAGAATAACCCACAAATCACCTTTCAAGATAGTTTATTGATATAACCTAAGTTGTCTATTGACCTAGCTAATACACTTACTCATGTATTTTTTTGATTCAGCATATACATTTACATGTGATTTTCATAGCCTTCATGATGGCATAAAAAAATAATTGAAAATATAAAATGCTAAGTATGTTGAACAAAAAAATAAAGATAAATATTTTAATGAATATGATGTAGGTGATTATGTATTGGTTTGCATCTATTCTGAGAGATATCCTTCCACCAAATATAAAACGTTACATGTAAGAGCATGTGGGCCATTCAAAATTATTAAAAACTTTAATTTTAAAGCTTTTGTTCTTTAATTGCCCCTTAACATATTTATTAGCCATTTTTTTGAATTTGAAAGATCTAATATCTTTTAAAAGAGTTACCCAACCTCAAAATTTGTAGGATGATACTTATGTAGGAGGAGATAGAATTTATTTATAAGTATCTATCCAGCCAACATTCTTTACGGTGGAGAATATCATCATAATTGAGACACCCATAGATGATAGTACTAGCCAGATATTCCTAGTATGATGAAAAGACAAGACACCTAGTGAGGATATATGGATGACTTTGAAAGAACTACAGAGCTTCATCCCTAAACTTCTTGAAGACCTTCAAAATCTTAGCTCTTCAGAGAACAGTTCTTTGGAGCCCAAGGGAGTTGATGTAGCATATCAAAAGAGGAAATGACCTATCACAAGATCCCAAACTAAAGCTTGAACTCAAAAATACTTTTAGCAGACTTTGTGTGATTGAAAACATGTGAGTGCGTGTGCTAATTTTCATAGGTTTCATCCTAGCAACTAGGCATTGGGCTTAACGTCACATTCTATAGGTTTAAGTGTTTAGGGCCTAAGAAGCTAGCACCTTAGTGTTGGGATATGGCACATATGATCTAAATTATGGTATTGAAGTAGTAGTTCATGGCACCTCTACACTATGAAATGAAGGTTCTAAATTTTTCAATTTCTTTTAGTTTTCTCCATAAGGGATGCATCTCTTGGAGTATTGCACTTATTTAAACACCATTTTCAATCTAATGAAGGACTTTTAGATTTTGTGTGTGAAATTGGAGTGAAAACTCTTTGTTGAAGCTTGGTAGCAAACTGACTGGGAGATTCAGTAATCACTTGCTACTGTTATACTTTTGTGGTAGAACTTCAAACTTTTTCAACTTCGACGAGTGAAGAATTTTCATCTTCCTTCCACTTTGGTGAGTGGAAAAATATTGGGGCATCTGTTCTCCACTATCTATTATGATATCCTACTCTCTGTATCCCAACCCCCATCATCTTGGACTTGCTCAAGTGGACCCAACCCAAGGTGAACTCAGTTTAGCCCAAACCAAGTGAACCAAGCCACCCACATAGGATAAAAAACCCAAAATAAGAAGGTCCAATCCTTTGTTCTTGGTAGAGATGCATAAGACCTACATGAGGGACTTTATTCATCATAAGAAGGATAGTATTTAACTTTTTAAGTGAAAGAGCCGAAGCCTATAAAAGGAGAAGCTAGATAACATAAAGTGAGAATATTTGCAAGAGAAAAAAGCAAGAATTTTCTTAGAACTCCACTACATACGATAGCCACATGATCTTGGCAAAGCCACACTTGAGCCTGCACATGAGGACTTTTTTCTTTCTAGGTAAGATAATGCTTAACCTTTTTTATGAGAAGGAGCTATAATTTTATAAGGGAAGAATTTAAAAATACAAAGAAGGAATATAAGCAAAAGAAAAAGAGAAAAATTTTCTCATAACTCTGCTTATATAAGGTATCCATGTGCTTTTGGTAGAGATGCACTAGAACTTATACATAAGGATTTTTCTCTTAGGCAAGATAGTGTTCAATCTCTTTTAAAAGAGCTAAAAGCCTATAAGAGGAAAAGATAGAAATTACAAAGAAAGAATAGGACTATAAGAAGAAGAGGAATAATTTAAAATTAAGTTAGAAATTTTTAGTAATCTATTAATTTCAACAAATTATTGTTGAACTAATGTTTAAATGAGATGAACCAAATGACCATAAAAGTAGTCTAATCTGAGTTAAATTGAGCTCATCAATTAATCTCCAAATCTAGTGTTCTTATTATTGAATCAATCAACTTTGTGAGAGGAATCTAATAAGACTAATGTCGCTAAATTTTGAGGTCATTTAAGTATCTAATTGTTGAAAGAATAATCTATGATCAAAAGAATTAGTACAAACTATCTAATAGAGAGCTATGAGATTTTTTGTTAAATTTATCAAATTATCTTTTCCAAAACTCTATAAATTGGACTTATTCTCAACATGAAGATGGGAAAGCTAAGAGCTAAGCTTAGGAGATTTGAGCTGACCACTACTAAAAATCATCATAAACCACTACTAACTACCATTATCAACCACCATTAGTGACTATTGCACCCTATAATTTCTAAGCTATGATTGCCTAGCTTTGTATAGCTCATAACTTTATAACCTCATTTTTTCTAATTAAAAAGAATGGTGGAATTTCGTAACTTTGTTTATGTAGTTGATTATTTTTCCTATGTGAGGCCCCATAATTTATTTTCCAATTTTGAATTTTCACATAAAACTTTGGTGTTTCTTCTCTATTTTATATATATGTGCTAATGTTCATGTAAAGTTTAGACAAAAAGTCCTTACTCTATTGTCATGAATTTAGTAGCTTGTAATATAATAGTTATAGTTTGTAAATCCTTTATAACTTACAAAATGACCTCTAAACTTAATTTTATTACATTTAGATTTATTGTATCTTTAATCTTATTTCTTTAGTGTTGTTCTAAAATATCTTAAGTTCATTTATATCTTATTAACTTCTTATCCACTACCAAAAGTACTCCCTTCCAAATCCCATAACTAAGAAATATTGCTTTTACCATTTCATTTTTTCTTTTTCATAGACAATTCCTTACATTCGTTTGCAACCATTAAATGTTTATTTGCTATAAGGAAACCAAAAAAAAGTGCCTAATCATTAGATTCTTTAATTGTGGTTATCTAAGATCTCACTCATACAGTAAGAACCTTACAATCAAGTGATTAAGATCTATATTTTTATATATCATATGCAATGAATGATAGAATTCATAATCTTCATAAAAGTGTATGCATAGAAAATTTGTTATCGTTTTTATATTAAGTAAATAAATGTATTCATTTAATCTATTTATATTGTCATTCCTCTCTTTAGTAGTACATTTATAAGTTATGATTGCTTGATCTTAAAATTAACTTATTTTTCTAACATGAAAGCTTTTATATTATGGTTTTAAAATATGTTATAAAGGACTCATTAAATTTTGAATACACAAAAATATCATACATTTATTTTGAGGGTAGCTTCAGCTCTTTTAATTTTATAATATCATTTGTGGAATCAAATTATAGAGCAATCACCAAAAAAGGGATATGGATGGTTGAGTATGTAGTTCAATAAGAATCTACTCCATGGGATTGGTTGAATGGTTGAATTCCATCTATTGTATATTATTTCAGAAGTGTGTGAGGTTTTCAATTGTCTTTATAATGAATGTATCCATTGAGTTTTTGACAATAGGTATTAACTTGATCTAGTTGCATAAATTAGAAGATAGTAGTGTTGAGAGTTTATTAGAGTTCAAGTTGTTATTGACCCAGAAATTTAAAGATAGTTCTAAATCAAGAACCATATCAGTAAAGGAGCTATGGGAGAGTGGTTCTTCTCTCCAAAATTATATTTTTCAATATCCTAATAGAATAAATTTTAGCTTATTTTATATGGGTTAGCATCTAAATTGTGGTGCTAAAGGAGTCATTTATTATAGGTGTTACATGGCTTTCCTAAAGTATTTTTGGAAGAGGAAATTAGCCCATATAATTTTATGCTCTCCATGAACCTAATCCATTGTTTAATAATGTTAAATTTAATGTTGTCATCAATGGTTTTGAATCTTAGGCATCCATGTTCAACTGTATTATTAATTTTCTTCTAGCTAGGCCAATGTGTAGATTTAACTTTTGGACTCCAAATGAATCTATTGAAAAGCCTTTCAATTCATTCTTAAACATTGGTAGGTATCTTTTAAACTTTTCAAATGTAGATGCATATAAAATTGAGTATACCCTTGAATAATGTGATTCTTCCTCAAAAGAGAGAAATGTTTTTTCCTAGTAAGATATCCTAATTTTGTTAATGAGGTTGTTAAAGTGATTGGAACTAATTTTACCTTTATATAAATAGAATCTTATGTATGTAAAGGGGATGGCTATTTTTTAAGCTCGTGTACCCTTTAATCCATTTCATTTTTGTCTTTGTTGATAACTTTATCCTAAAGCTAAAAATATTATCTTTTTAACTCTTATCTATAAGTACACTTACGTCATTTCTAGTATGACTTCTACTAGAATACTAAAATTTACAACCTAAACTATTAATATTTTTAGCTTTGTCCCCAATCATTTAGTATCCTAAATACTTAAAATATTTATCTTCCTATGAACAATAATATCTATTAATTCTATTAATTTACCTGTTAGAGAATCTATTTTCTAAAATCCTATCCTAATTCTAATTTCATGGACTAGCTTCTTTGCCTACATTCACCCATAATGTGGGAATTCTTACTTAGTCACTACACCTGAGAGCTAGTGTAGTAGTCCTTACACACTTTTTATTGCATTTAGGCCATATAGTTCATCCCTCCCAAGGAATACCCTAGTATTGACATAATATATTAAAGGATTCATGACATAATTTCTCAATAATTTTTTTTTGGTTGTGATACCTAACATAACCCTCCATTTTTTTTAACTGGGACTTGGGACCCAGCAATGAGTAATTTTACATGTCACTTCCAAGAATCAAATATTAGCAAATAATTTCGTTGAAGGAAACTTTGTAGCTTAAATCCAAGGAAATAATTTACTCAAATTTTAATTTCTCTATTCTTTAAAAAAGAAGAAAAATGCAAAGCTTACCCTTCTCAAAAGCAAAAGAGGATGCTTATGAAAGTAAAAGGAATAAAAAGAATATAATTAATATGTGTTAATTTAGTATATTATTCTTCTATTAAATTCTTAATGTTATACAAGCTACATAATTAGTCATGGTAGTCAATAGTGTCATTAGCAATATTTATTTGTGACTCCATACACTATATATAGAAAACAAGTGAAATTAAGGATGAGTTAAGTAACAAGTATTTTCTATAAGTTGCAACATATATTGAAACCTTAATCTAATTATTTGTATATATGAAACATTATAACTAGTAATGGTTAGATAGAGAAAAAGGGTTAAAGAATTAGGTGTCTCTAGCATCACGTAAAAATAAAAACATGAATCAACATTCAAAAAGTAAGAAAATTGGATGTAAATATACATTCATGTTTAGAATTAAGGTTTGACACTTAGAAACTTAAACATTCCTTCATAATAAAACATTTATGTCAATTACAAAAATCTATTTAAGTGTATACACAAAAATGATAAATTATTATATGAAAATGTGTCTTAGTGCCGTTTGTAAGATTTTTTTTATTTCCTAATAAAATTAATTTTATAGAACTTATACAAATATATAGTAAATGTGAATTAATATGTTATGACTTAAAACTTGTTAATGTGTTGGGTATGGTTTAGCAAATCATTTAAATAGCTATTAATTTGAATGATTTGTAAAAGTCAATTGAAGTGGATTTTCAATGCTTTTCAATCAGATTAACAACAATATTTCCACACCATAAGATAATTGATTTTAATTGGAAGTTCTATGTTGCATTTTAAAGTTTTCTTCCCATCATCAATTTTTCATTAGGGCTTTTCTTGATGATAAGAAAAGATCTAAGTGTGTGGGAGTTTATTAGATGTAAACATTGCATACTTTTTCTACATTAAATTGTTGACATGGAATAAATTTGTATATAATTTTAGTGATTTCCCAACAATAATGATTTAACTTTTAAGTTTTTTAAGTGGACAGTAATTAAAGTAAAATCCATGAATTAATGTGCAAAATCATGTGAGTAGTCATTTGAGCTAATTTGATAGTGATTTTTATAAACTAAAGTAATTTTATGCTTAGTACTTAGCTTGGGCTTAAGGGCCCAACCAAGCACCTAGACACCATAACCAGGCACCTAGGTGTCCATTGACGATAATGGATAAAGATGATAGATTCTAAGCACTAACATAGGTGCTTAGCTACTAGATCTAAAACCAAATAAGTAGCCTAAATAAAGAACCTAGTCCTAGATGTTGACCACAGTACCCAGACACCCAAATAAAACACATAAGTTCCAAATAGAGCACAATTCAAGAGTGCAAGATAGAGGCCCTAGTGCATGATACATAAACCTATTGCCTAGGAATTATCAAGGAACTAACCCCAATTTAATCTAAATTCACATGAATTTCATGCCTAACCCTATGTAAGGATCTCTAACAAATAAAATAAGCAACTCCTTACAATTTTCAAATTCTTTTTCTTAAGCATTTAAAGTGTCCTAAGGCACGAATTTGGCTACTTCTTCCTTAGAATAAGAATTAGTGAAAAAATCAATAGGGAATCAAGGCATGAAGACCCACCATTCTTTCTATCTTTCTAATCATCTTTTCCTTTATTTATATAGTAATCATATTAATGTTATTATGTTGTAGTTTTTACTTTTATATTATTATGAACTAACCATCCCCAACAAGTGACCCCCCCATCCCAACCCTTCTTGAGGTTGGGGGTAACCATGTTATTTTTTTTTTTTGTTAGTGTTATGTTTAGTGTATAAGTTTTAGAATAACATTTATTTTAAATTACCACATATTTTATTTTGGGCATGTAGTTGAATGGCCATCCATTATAATTTAGAAGGTCTAATTAAAATTGATAGGTAGAGAAAAAGGTTGTCTTGAAAAAATATCCACTGTGATGTATGATAAGTTAGAGATAACAATAAAGAATATGTATAGTCAACCTTTGAGCCAAAAAAAAAAACCTTTAGTAGAATTTTTTTCGCATTAAAATTTTCACTAAGAGGTAGGTTGATTATATGAAGAAAATAATGATCCAAAACTTTTGAGAAAAATGAATAAATTGCCTTTATCAAAATTCAACAAAATAACAATAACTTTTTGGTTAAAAGGTATTAATAGACAAATTAGTATAACATAAAATTTTTCCTATAAATTTTAACATTAAATAGATAAAGTAGTTTATTTATTTAGTAGATTTAGTTTGATTTTAACTTTATTGTATTACACATATATCAACCATTCAAATAATAGTGGATGATCCAATTTTGATAGTTCATGTGCAATCTTTATATGAATGGTACTTTATTGACTATATATTTATCGTATCAGATTATTTTCTTTTGCACGAGTGAATCTATCATTAAACATGGCTTATAACCTACATCCATTTCTCAAGTCCTCTTGTAAAGAGGTCCACTAAAATTTCTTTGCAATTATAAGGCTCAGAAGCCTCCCTCTTTAATGGGTAATGTGGAAACCCTACACCCTTTTCTACTTAAATAAAGAAAATAACTACTCTAGCCCACTAACTAATCTACAAAAAAATAAAGACCTTTTGAAATCTCATAGATCTCTTATAATTTCAACACAAAATGTCCTCAATAGGCCACAAAGATAAATAAAGAACTAAGGTTAAAAAATAAAGGAGAAAAATAATCAATTGGTGCACTCTCAAACTATATCTCTTTCTTTAGGGATAACGAATCAAAATGGAAAACATTTCTCCTAAGAAAATTTTCTTATCCTTTCTTTCTCTAAGTATTTTATTTCTTCAAATATTTTAAGGTTAATAGAAAGATATTTATATCCTAAGAAAATAAAGGTGCTTGGTGGCTTAATCATAATCTTCTAGTTTTGACTAATAAGAGAGGTGTCTTGGTGACTTGATCTAGACCTAATTAGACTACTAAGAAATAGGAAATTTCCTTTATCCATTTATAAGTTCTTTAGTTTATTTGGAAGTGTCATAGGGACTTGATCCTAAACCTAGATAGTAGGAAGGGGCCTTGGTGGCCTAATCAAACCGAAAGATTAAATAATAAAGGGATCATGATGAGTTTATCCTATCTCTATTTTTTTTAAAGGATGTCAGGGGACTTACTCTAACTTTCTAGTTTAGCTAATAAGAAGGATCCTTGGTGACTTAATCCTAACCAAAAATAGCTGGAATGAGAAAAGGGCACAATAACTTAATCATTATCTTCAAATTTTGGCAAATACGTAGGGGTCACTTGGACTTTAATCCTAACCTAAATAGCCCACTAGAATGGGATCTTAAAAACTTTATCTATTCCTAACTTTTTTACTAGGAATGTGTCATAAGAACTTGATCCTAACCGAGCATGATTTTGCTAATAAGATGGGGCCCTAATAGCTTAATCCTAACCTAAATAGCTTAAACAACAAAAGGGTTTGTGATCACTTGAGCCTTGTCCCTAAATTTTAAAACTAGGAAAGGGTTTAAAAAGATTATATCTTATCTTAGGTTTGACTAATGGGTAGGGGTCACATGGACTTGATTCTAACCTAAATAGTCCAATAAGAAACGTTGTTGCAAAGACTTGCTTCAATTCCATCCAATTTTACTAATTCTTCTTACATGTGAAGAAAGTTAATAAAAGAGTTTGAAAAGATTTTGAGCATATTTGATAAATTCATCTTGAGAAAGATTTGTACCTATTGAATTATATAATCATATTATGGAAAAAAAAATATTTCATTGATTCAGTCATCTCAAACTATACCAAAGTCATAAATAGCCATGCCAAACATCCTGCTAACTTTGTATCATAAAACATTTTATGTTATCAACTTGTGAGATTAGATTTATTTTATGTAAAAGCATTTAATGTTTTAAATCTTAGGTAAAAAAACCAAAGTCAAGTGATGCTTCTCAATTGATAGATATTTCACCGTTGATGTGAATCTTTGGTTTACAAGGCATTCCCTTTATCTTCCTCATTGATTTTAATCGATAAAGCACCAAGAGATCCCTCCAAAGATGTAAGGACAAATAGAATCTTAGATTTTTCCTTAAAGTACCTTAGCACTTTTCATCCCTAATAGAATTTTATATTATTAAGGCAGTGAATAGTTGATATTCTCATAATAATTTTAAAATAAGTTTTCTAAGATAAGCTAGCTTTCCTTGAAAAGAACACTTTTGAATGAGGACTTCAGAGGTGATATTTCAAGGATAGCTTTAATTAATTTCAATCCCTCTAGATCTTACTATGAGTTCTAGAAAGTCCCTAAAGTCACCTTAAAGGTGCATTTTAGTATATTCACTTTTTAAATTGCAATGGCACGATAACTCTCAAGTTAGAAAGATAAGTTTCATTTTCTTTATTTTTGATAAGAAGGTGTGATCACTTAATTATGAGCTATATATAGTGAGACTATCAAAATCTTTATCATAATCATTTGGAAAATTTCCCCAACATTCTTGAGATAGAATGGCATGACCGTGTAATAGGGTATCCTAATAGGGATTTTAAATTCCATATACTTCTCATCCTTAAGGGTCATCTTAATTTGATTATATCCATACAAGCCATCCCTGAATGAAAAAATTCATGCAAAAAAGCTTTATTCATTATGAGTTTTGGTATGTGTAATGGAAACTCATCTTCAAGATAAGTTTTGTTTGAGTCTCTAGAATTGACACTTATGTGGATTTGACTGTTATTTAACTAGGATGATGTTAGCCAACCAAGAAAAATGTTTTCTTCTTACATTTCCCAACTTTTAAATTCATCAATAATGTACTATCTGATGTCTAATTACATGCATCAAGGGGCTTATTTTTTTGGAACATCATCAGGCTCAATCTTGAGCTTATAGATTGCTACATCTGGAGGAAAAATATGCATTTCATTATAACTGTGAAAAGAAATCCTTAACATTTAAGAGTAACTTGATTAAGTCATCAATATCCATTTCATTTAAAGAGTGAGCTTATAAATAAGTTATTGTTTCTAATTTCATTTCTATATAACTCATTAATTATGGATTTAATTTCTTCATCAAACTTTAAGGTGCATAACTTGAAGATTATCGAATCTTGACATATCTTAATCAATACTTATCAAAAAAGTTATATTAGTTTGTGGGAAAGTCATATTTCTAATTGTGAGTTATTAAATGATTATCTTATAGTTTTATGGTTTTCATTTTACGTTAGGATTTAAATTCAATTATCATTTTTTAGTTAGGGATACTTTGACTTCCAACTCGCCATCTAGTTTTAATGTAGGAGAGTTAGAACTAAAGTGCCCACACATTTATTAAGCTTTCATACATAGAGGTTAGGCTTATCTTTTAGTCGCCCAATCCTTTCGCTATCAAACTCTAATGAGGTTTCAAACTTTGGTAAGGCACTAGGCATATTTGATTTTTCATTAAAGCTAGACTCCAATTCAAGCATTATTGGATGACTATTTTCTTTTCTTTTCTCATTTTTTTTCATTTTTTCCTTTCCTTTTCCTTTTTATTTTTCTTTTTCTTTTTTATCTTCAATTATTTTCCTTTTAGGCAACTAGTAGATGGCATCCTCATAAATCAAGAATGGTTGCATATCTTCTTTGTTTATTATGTTTGACTCTATCTTATGTATATTTGATGCACCAATGATAAAAGCATAGGACCACTCTATATTCATAACACAAGGGTCTACTTAAGAGTTCACTAAAAGACATTTCTGATTCTTTAAATTTTGATTTGGTTTTCAAATTATGTAGCTAAGTCTAAGGCTCTTTTCTCTCTTCTTTATTGAATAAATTATCTTATTAATGATAAACATACATGCATTTATTCACAAGTATGTTTTAAAGTTATAGAATTCATAATGTTGACATGCACCTAGTCAACAAATAATCTAAAGTTTTTTAAAGGTATACACATTGACTATTATATAAAGAAGTCAATTGTGTTTAGTAGTTCCTAATAATAGATTTTTATTGAAGAAGGTATCCCTATGAACTTCATTATCATGGAATGCTTCATCAAAGAAAGTTGTTGGTAATTGAGCAAGGAACTTTTTTGAGTTAAGTAATGCCTTAATTAATAATTTTCTCATTTTCCTAAGGAAAATAAGGGCATGATAGATTCCCAATTTTGTAAGTAGAATTTAAATGAAATAGACTTTATGTCAATGGAGGAAGATCACTTATGAAAACTCAAGAATCTAGTTGCTATTAATGACTTTTTTAGCTTTTTATTCTAGTATCATTAAAGGAGGTAAAACTTTATCATCTCGAAGGTTAATTTTGGTAATTTTCTCTATCTTAAGAAGAAGGGATTCGGTCAACTCTACCATCTCAATGGTTAATTTTAGAAATCTCTTCTATCTCGAGGGGAGGGGAGGGTCAACTCTATCCTTAATAGTTTCCTTATGTTCTTTTATTGAACTATCAGAGATTAAATATTTTAACTAACTATTCAGAGTCTTTCCTTAAAAATTGATAATAGAAGTGTCACTATTAGGACTCAATTTGTATAATATCTTAAAGCCAAGAAAATTTGAGAATTATTTCTATAGGCATCAAAATTTCCATTAATATTTAGAATTTCTTACTATAATTTTTTATTATAAAAATGTCAATAAAACCTTCTTTCAATAACTTCTTTCTTCAATATATGAAGGAGACATATGGTATAATTCTACCATCTATGAATAATGTATGTTTACCCTCCCTTTCGCTTATTCCTACACTCTAGATGGCTCAAGGTTTATGGAGGGTCTGGAGTCATCCCCACTTCTTGAAACTAGCTAATTAGCCTAGATAGCTAACTTTCACATTCCTTGGTAGACATGAAGAGATGATTTGAAAATTTTTGATGAATGAGATTAAAGCAAAGATACATTCACCACCATGAAAAAATACCTTTAATGCAAGAGAAGGTTTACCTTTGATTTTCTTGACCACCATGCCTAGAGTCAATAAGACATCACCTCGAGATCACAATCCCCTTTCTTAAAGTTTCTTTTGAGCTCAGTTTTAATATAAAATAAGCTTCAATTATATGTCACATCATATGGTGGTAGTGGAAATAACTAGACTGATGCCTACTTTAGTTAATTTTAGGTGTTTAAAAAATTTAAAAACCATTTATTTAATGAAAGTTTTGAGGAGCACCCTTATTTTTAGTATACACTCTCACACACTTCCTACCTTCAAATGTATTAGAATAAAGTGGTGTTACTTTGAGTATGCTATCCACACTTATTTTTTTTTTGAAGCTAAATAAATTTAAAACAATGAGGAATTAGTACCAATTTCAAAATTTTCTAAAGAATATTTTATTTTTCTTTCTTAAAAGGGTGTCAAATCTATTTTGACCAAACTTGAGTTTAACATAAATTACATTGATAATATTTTTTTAATTTTAGAGCATTTGAATTTTGTTAAAAAAATTAAAAGGAGATTCTAGGACCCACTCATTTGACTGTGATAAATAATGGGTTCAAGAACCTAAATTAAAGTTATTGGGTGGGCTCTACCAAGGATGAAATGAAGAGGCACTCAATAGAAAGAATCGCAATCTTGACCTATGAGTGACACTAGTGCACTATTAATATATAGAGAAAAAAAAGTTAATTCCTAAAGATGGAGAGAGGAGTTATTCCCTAACATATAGTCTCCAAAAAACTTTATAGAGTTTTTAATATGAACATCACACAAATATTGGGGTTGTTTATATAGATGATCAAATACGTCATTAAAGGAATAATATGCCATCTAAGAGATCGAATATCACTATAATGGATTCAATAACTTATTAAAAAATGTTAAATGATGGGTCTATATATATATATATATATATATATATATATATATATATATATATATATATATATATATATATATATATATACTAGCTATTTTTTCCCTCAACAACATGTATTAGTAGAATAGGGTTTATTTTAATGTCAAGTTCTTAGTTCCATATAAGGGCAAGCCCATATAGTTAATTACATCCTAAGAGAATGAAATCCTCCTAAAAAAATTCAAGATTAAAGAAATTAACATTTATTTCATTGGATTTTAAAGTTTGTTTCAAGGATGGCAAATTTAAAAATTAAAAGGGAATGATCCAAAAGGATTGAGTTCTTTTCAGAGGCCAAGAATAAGTAGAAAATATTTTGGATTAGAAGCCCAATAAATATTTCAACCTATTTTATATGGGCATTATAATTTTAAAAATGAAATTCATTTAAATTGAGTTGACATTCTATTACTAACCTAGGGCTTAAATGCTAATAGCATAAGATTACAAATATTCCTAAGAGATGAAGACTTGTTTTAATAGGATGATTCATATCCTTATATTAAAAGTTCTTCTAACATAAATTAGAAGCTCAACCTAAACTAATAGGAAAATTTGGATATTATAGCTCTTTTTCATTTAATAAGGAGAGCCTTTCCCAACTTTTATGGACTTATTTCCTATCTTATATGGGTTATTAGCTAACACCTCCTACAATTTAAATCCATATATTTAGTCATTTAAATGCAAGATAGTTAGGTTATTGTTAATTATGAAAGATGGCTAATATCCTAGACTCAATCCCTAACCCTATGATCCTAGACTCCTAGCTAATGTAATAAAATTTTGATTTTTAAATATTATTAAACTCACAATTTTGTTTAGAAGGCTTAACTATGCAAATATGCCTAAATGCATCTAAAGGTTATGGGCCAATCTAAAAAAGTGTTCTTCATTCAAGGGTGTTGCCATCAATGGTCTGACACTATTTTTTATCATGCAAAGAGTGAAGACCCTTAATTCAATGAATGAAGATAATATGTTTTATGATTATACATCACTATAATGTAAGTAATTTTTATTGATTATGCCTAAGCTTTAAGTGTAGTTATGAATTATTTTGTTTAAATTACTTTAATTTAATTTGGTAGAAAAATTAATTTTTTGCTAAGATCCTACAACATATCTAGGATTTCACAATAACACAACAAATCAATCATAAGAAAACCTATGAAAAATATGCTATTTTAGTGCACACTCAAAGTAAACACACCACCACAATAACAAGAACAACAAGCCTTAATCCCACTAGGTGGGGTCGGCTACATGAATCCTTCGTCTCCATTATGTCCTATTATGTGTCAAATTCTCATTTAATTCAAGTATACTAAGATCATTTTTATACATCTTAACCAAGTATTTTAGGTCTACCTCTACCTTTCTTAACATAAGGCAAATCTAATGCATCTACTCTCTAATCGGTCATCTGGACGCCGCTTTATGTGGCCAAACCATCTAAGGTGACTCCCTAATCTTATCTACCACCTGAGCTACTCCAACTTTTCAACATACTCATTTTGCATTCTATCTCGAGTAAAGCCACTCATCCACCTGAGCATCCTCATCTTTGTAACACTTAACTTAGTCTTATGTTTCTCTTTTATTGGCCAACATTCTGCACCATAAGTCATGGTCTTACCACCATCTTATAAAATTTTCCCTTAAGTTTAAGTGGAACTTTTCTATCACATAAGCCAAATGCATTCCTCCACTTCAACCATCCAACTTGAATTCTACTAATAACATCTCCATCTATTTCACCATCATTTTGAATAATAGAGCCAAAATATGAATCGCTCACTCTTATTAATGACTTGATCACCTAAAGTCACAACACTACCACTAAAACTTCTACAACTAAAATTACACTCCATATATTCAGTTTTAGATCTACTTAAATGAAAACCTTTAGACTCTAAAGTTAACCTCCATAATTCAAGTTTCTGTTGGACTCCCTCTCTAGTCTTATCAACAAGAAGAATGTCATCAGTAAAAGCATACACCAAGGTACATCTTCTTGTAAATGCCTCGTAAGAACATCCATAACTAAAGTAAAAGATAAGGGCTTAATGTTGATCCTTGATGTAATCTAAATAGGAAAATATTTTATCAATCCTCCTTGTGTTTGGACACAAGTAACCTCTAGTATACATATCCTTAATGACTTGAATATAACCAATATTAACTTCTTTCTGTTTTAGAACTCTCCAAAGAACATCTCTTGAGACTTTATCATAAGCTTTCTCTAAATCAATAAATATCATATGTAGATCCTTCTTATTTTCTCTATGCTTCTCCATCAAACCTCTTAACAAATGTATAGCATCCATAGTAGATCTACGGCATGAAACCAAACTGATTGTGAGAAACTTCAGATCACACATCATAACCTATGCTCACATTTCTCTCCCATAATTTTAATGTATGGCACATTAACTTAATTCCTCTATAATTTGCACACTCTTGTGCATCACCTTTATTCTTAAATATAGAACCAACAAACTCTTTCTCCACTCATCCGCATCTTTTAGTCTTTAAAATAACATTAAAAAAGATTTGTAAGCCAAGAAATTCCATGATCTCCTAAACATTTCCACACTTCTATTGGAATATTATCCGTCCTATCGCTTTTCCACATTTCATTTTCTTTAAAGCTTCACTAACTTCGATTTACTAATAATGATGATAAAATGAAATTCTTTGTTTAGGGTATTAAGGTTGCTAAAATCAATCGTACTTTCAGATCCTTCATTGAAAAGTTTATTAAAATACCTCATCCACCTATTTTAAATATCTTTTTCTAAGAAAAGCACTTTATTATTTTCATCCTTAATACCCTCACTTGAACTATATCTTTACTTCTCCTATCTCTTTGGTTGGCTAACTTATACATACATCTTTCACCTTCTTTGGTATCTAATCTATTGTATAAATCACTAAAAGCTTAATTTTTTGCATCATATATGCTTTCTTAGAATCTCTACTGCCATTTTATATCTTTCCCAATTCTCCAAGTTTTACATCTAAACCAAGTTTTATAACAATGCTTCTTATTTCTTATCTTTTCTTGCACACTTTGACTCCACCACCAACTATTCTTATTAAAAGAAGCTTTTCCTTTTGATTCTCCAAGCACATCTTTAGCAACTTGCTTAATTTCACTTGATATTTTTTTCCCACATAACGTTTTTCCTATGAACATCCCAAACTCTAATTTCTTGTAGCTTGCTCTTAAAAATATTTTATTTGTGTTCTTTAAGTGTCCCCATCTAATCCTAGGACAATAATTTATATTTTCTCTTACAACCTTTCATCTTAAAATCTAAAACTAATAGTCGATGTTGGGTACTTAAAATTTCACTTGGAATGACCTTACAATCTTTACAATCTAAACGATCTATTTTTCTTATCAAAAAAATAATCAATCAGGTTTTACTAGATCCATTTTATAAGTAATAATATGTTCATCTCTTTCTTAAATAAAGTATTAGCAACTACAAAATCATAAGCTAAGGCAAAATCTAATATAGTCCTACCTTCTTCATTAGTCACTCCAAATCCATAACCACCATGAATACTTTTAAAATCTTCTACCACTCTACCAACATGTCCATTTAAATCTCCAATAAATACTTTTTCTTCAAGAGGTATCTTTTGTATTAATCCTCTAATTCATTCCAAAATTTTCTTTTGAGCTTACCTCCAAACCTACTTGAGGAGCATACACTTATAACATTGATAATCTTAGTATCAACAATAATCTTTAAAGCTATAATTCTATCTCCACATCTATTAATACTTATAAACATTATCCTTCAAACTTTTATCTATAATCACACCTACACCATTTCTAGTTCGACTTTATACCAAAGTTTAAAACCTAAACTATCAATCTCCTTGGCCTTCTCTCCAAACCCATTTAGTTTCTTGAACACATAAAATATTTATCTTTCTATGAACCATAATATCTATTAATTCCATTAATTTACCTATAAGAGTACCTATATTCCAAGATTCTA